>ONZH01001218.1:0-70148 GCA_900303285.1 Rhinella marina | reverse complement strand
CGATATTTCACCCAAACAGAAAAAACACTGTCCGGGTTTACAAAAGTAAAAAAAGGGGGTGTGCTTTTGGGGCGTGGCTTAATGCAGGGTGTTATTTGACACCAATATTTTGATCATCTTTTGAGTTTTGCACCTTTTTTATTTTTTTAAATAAAACTAATTTTCCTGTCATTTTTAATATAAAATGCTGGCCCGGCCTCCTGTGTGAACAGGTTTAATTAATGAGCTTTTATGGAGAAGCAAATAACCACAAAGCCAGGAGAAACTTCTTGGTTGTGGCGCAAATAAAACGGCCTAATTAGGTGCAGAGAGGACTAGATGGCAAGGGATCATCTTCTCACTATTTCTCTGGGGGAAAAAAACTATATTTGACAATAAGAGAGTAGGTGTGCTCTGACTAATGGGGGGATTGATAACATGCACAGAAGTCCATGTTAGGCTTCATTCACAGATTCCATCAAAGATGCTGGGCAGAATAAAAACATAGAAACATAGAAGATTGACGGCAGAAAAAGACCACCTGGTCCATCTAGTCTGCCCTTTTATTATCCTTTTATTGTTATCTTAGGATAGATACATGTTTATCCCAGCCATGTTTAAATTCAGTTACTGTTGATGTATCAACCACCTCTGCTGGAAGTTTGTTCCAAGCTTCTACTACTCTTTCAGTGAAATAATATTTTCTAATGTTGTTCTTGATTTTTCCCCTCTAACCTCAGATTGTGCCCCCTTGTTCTTGTGTTCAGTTTCTTATTAATAACCCTTCCCTCCTGACCTTTATTCAGTCCTTTAACATATTTAAAGGTTTCAATCATGTCCCCCCCTTTCTCTTCTTTCCTTCAGACTATACATATTAAGAACTCTTTCTTGATCAGTTCTATGCTTTAGACCTTCCACCATTTTTGTAGCTCTTCTTTGGACCCGTTCTATTTTAGCAATATCCTTTTGCAGGTGAGGTCTCCAGAATTGAACCAGTATTCCAGATGTGGTCTCACTAGAGCTCTATACAGAGGGATCACAATCTCCCTCTTTCTGCTTGTTATACCTCTAGCTATGCAGCCAAGCATACGATTTGCTTTCCCTACTGCCTGGCTGCATTGGTTACTCATTTTGAGGCTGTCCAGAGATGACTACCCCCAAATCCTTCTCTTCTGAGGTCTTTGTTAGCACAGAACTGCCAATACGATACTCAGATAGAGGATTTCTTCTCCCCAAGTGCATTATTTTACATTTGGAAACATTGAACTGCAGTTTCCATTGTTTTGACCACTTATCTAATAAAGATAAATCATTCTCCATATTACCGACACCTCCTGGAACATCAACCCTATTACACACTTTTGTGTCATCAGCAAACAAGCAAACCTTCCCTACCAAGCCGTCCCTTATGTCACTTACAAACATGTTAAACAGAACAGGACCCAGAACAGATCCTGTGGCACCCCACTTGTAACCAGCCTCTCCTCAGAATACACTCCATTAACAACAACCCTCTGGTATCTGTCCTTCAGCCAACTGCAGATCCACTGAACTATCCAGGGGTTAAGTCCAATTTTTGATAACTTCTCTATCAGCTCTTTATGGGGAACCGTATCAAAAGTTTTACTGAAATCCAGGTAGGTGATATCCACAGCACCACCTTCATCCAGCACTTTAGTTACATAGTCAAAGAAATCAATGAGATTAGTCTGACATGATCGGCCCTCAGTAAAGCCATGCTGGTTTGGGTCCATCAAGTTGTTTGTTGTTAGATGGTCAATTACCTTCTTTTTTAGAAGAGTCTCCATCATTTTTACCACTACAGATGTCAAGCTGACTGGCCTATAGTTACTAGCTTCTTCTCTACTACCCTTCTTGTGAATGGGTACAACATTAACCATTCTCCAATCATCAGGAACATCTCCTGTAAGAAGGGACTGATTATATAGATCAGTCAGGGGGCCAACAATCACAGATCGGAGTTCTTTAAGAACTCTGGGGTGGATGCCATCCGGACCCATTGCCTTATTTAACTTTAGCCGGACAAGTTCCTTTAGAACATCGGCCTCTGAAAACACTGGGGCTGAGACTTTACAACTAGAGGCAATGCTATGTCCAGCCATGTTCTGATTATGAAAGTCGCCATCTGAAAAAACTGAGCAGAAGTAGTTATTCAGATGGTCAGCGACCGTCTTATTCCCATCTATATACAGATTTTTTCCATTGCTAAGTTTTGTAATGCCGCAGTTTTTTTTCTTCCTGTCACTAATATATCTGAAGAAGGTTTTATTTCCCTCCTTAACAGATTTGGCCATTTCTTCCTCCTTTGAAGCTTTAGCAGCAATAATGATCTGTTTTGTCTTCTTCTGTATAATTTTATACACTTCTCTGTCCGCTACACTTCCAGACTCTTTATACCTCTTATAGGCAGACTTTTTATCATTCACTATAGCTCTTACCTCTCTAGTAAACCATAGTGGATTTCTCTTTCTTTTCCTTTTGCTACTTTGTCTAACATATAGTCTAGTTGCCTTTAAGAGGACTTCTTTAAATGCCTTCCACTGAGCACTCGCTCCTGCTGTTTTATCCCGCCCTTTTAATTCTTTCTTTACATATTCTCCCATAACCTCAAACTTGGTCTTCGTAAAATCCAATACTTTGGTTGCAGAATGGGATTTCTCACAGTCAGTTTGGATTTCGAACCACAAACATTGGTGGTCACTGGAACCCAGATTTTCTCCCACCTTCACCTCAGATACCAGATCCACATTTGTAAATACTAGATCTAGGATATTTTCACCTCTAGTTGGCGCTTTCACCAACTGTTTTAGGGACATCCCGTCAGGGCCTCTACTATGTTCCTATTTTTGCATGTGGACGCACAAGGGATATTCCAATCAACATCAGGCATGTTGAAGTCTCCCATAACTACAATATCTCCCTTTACTGCCATTTGGGTAATCTCATCCACCAGCATAATGTCCTGCTCTTCAGATTGCCCTGGAGGCCTATAGATAGCACCTACTCTGGTAACAGATCCCTTTTTATTTTGCAAGCAGACCCAGAGAGTCTCCAACTCCTTACATGAATTTTGGATCACTGTTGATTTTATGGTATCTTTAACATAAATGGCGACCCCAACCCCCCTTTTCTCCACCCTATCTTTCCTATACAAAGAGTATCCTGGGATGGCTGTTTCCCAGTCATTGCAATCTCTGAACCATGTCTCTGTTATTACAACCAAGTCCAAATTATCTCTACAAACTATTAATATTAGCTCGCAGAGCTTGTTGCCTAAGCTGCGAGCATTTGTACACATTACATGAAGAACATTACATTTATCACCAACAACTCCATCTACCTCCCTGACAACATTACCAACATCATCCACCGCTATATTATTTTTGCTATATTATTTGGTAAAATGGCAGGTTTTCTAATGAAAGCCAGATCCCATTCCAGTCAGTGCGGTCTATCAGGTGGAGTTCCATTATTTCCATCTGTTCTACAATAGAAATAAGAATGCAGAGGTGGACTCAGTCCTCTCCCCTCTCCTGTGGTCATGTACAGTTACACAGGGACAGGAGGAGCTACACCTCTCGTCCTGTCCCTGTAGCCTGTCAGCATCCCCACACACACTGGAGACCCCTCCTCTTCCATGCTGGCTGCTTCAACCCGGTATATCTCAGGCAGTATAGCAGCTAGAGACAGGATCCAGAATCTGAGCTTAAAGAAAAGACCAGGATATTACTGCAGATCTCACTTCCAACCCAAATTCTAAGAGCAATATCTAGGGCAGTAAGAAGACTAGCACATTATTGGGGCACTTCTTACTGGCACATTGGAAGCATAATTACTTCTGGGGCACAGTGGGGACATTAATACTGTTGGGGGCACTATTACTAACAAGTGCACTCTGGCAGAGAATTATTAGTTGGGACTTTGGGAGGCACTATTACTGTGGAGGGCACCCTGGCACAGTATCAGTTATTTCTGGGGGACGTTATTACTGGGCGCACTATTTGCTGGGCGCAGTTATTTTAGGACATTGTGTGCCAATAATTATTGAAGGGCGCTATCTGTGTGGTACTAGTGGCACACTACTGGGGGTGGTAGGATGATTTGTCCAGAAGACGGAAAAGTAATGAACTAAGATTTTTTTCTGTCAAACTGCAGAGATGAGAAATGGCTGAAAAATGGTGTCTGGTCTGAAAGGAGAAGATGAGGAAAGAGAAGATCTACATTGTGTGTGGATTGGTGCGAGTTTTCCGGAACGCACCCTGAACGCATCCGGACTGAATCCGTGACGCTCGTGTGAAAGAGGCCTTTAAGAGGACTTCTTTGAATGCCTTCCACTGAGCACTCGCTCCTGCTGTTTTATCCCACCCTTTTAATTCTTTCTTTACATATTCTCCCATAACCTCAAACTTGGTCTTCGTAAAATCCAATACTTTGGTTGCAGAATGGGATTTCTCACAGTCAGTTTGGATTTCGAACCACAAACATTGGTGGTCACTAGAACCCAGATTTTCTCCCACCTTCACCTCAGATACCAGATCCCCATTTGTAAATACTAGATCTAGGATATTTTCACCTCTAGTTGGCGCTTTCACCAACTGTTTTAGGGACATCCTCATCAGGGCCTCTACTATGTTCCTACTTTTGCATGTGGACGCACAAGGGATATTCCAATCAACATCAGGCATGTTGAAGTCTCCCATAACTACAATATCTCCCTTTACTGCCATTTGGGTAATCTCGTCCACCAGCATAATGTCATGCTCTTCAGATTGCCCTGGAGGCCTATAGATAGCACCTACTCTGGTAACAGATCCCTTTTTATTTTGCAAGCAGACCCAGAGAGTCTCCAACTCCTTACATGAATTTTGGATCGCTGTTGATCTTATGGTATCTTTAACATAAATGGCTACCCCACCCCCCCTTTTCTCCACCCTATCTTTCCTATACAAAGAGTATCCCGGAATGGCTGTTTCCCAGTCATTGCAATCTCTGAACCATGTCTCTGTTATTACAACCAAGTCCAAATTATCTCTACAAACTATTGATATTAGCTCGCAGATCTTGTTGCCTAAGCTGCGAGCATTTGTACACATTACATGAAGAACATTACATTTATCACCAACAACTCCATCTACCTCCCTGAGAACATCACCAACATCATCCACCGCTATATTATTGCTATATTATTTGGTAAAATGGCACGTTTTCTAATGAAAGCCAGATCCCATTCCAGTCAGTGCGGTCTATCAGGTGGAGTTCCATTATTTCCATCTGTTCTACAATAGAAATAAGAATGCAGAGGTGGACTCAGTCCTCTCCCCTCTCCTGTGGTCATGTACAGTTACACAGGGACAGGAGGAGCTACACCTCTCGTCCTGTCCCTGTAGCCTGGCTGTCAGCACCCCCCCCACACACACACACACACACACACTGGAGACCTCTCCTCTTCCATGCTGGCTGCTTCTGGCATATCTCAGGCAGTATAGCAGCTAGAGACGGGATCCAGAATCTGAGCTGAAAGAAAAGAAAGAAAAGACCAGGATATTACTGCAGATCTCACTTCCAACCCAAATTCTAAGAGCAATATCTAGGGCAGTAAGAAGACTAGCACAGCGGTCCTGGCCTTGTCTCAAAGCTCATGTGACTCTATCTAGTGTTGAACGAATCAAATTGCTGCAGCAGAAGGGACATGCCCTCTGAGAAAGGACAAGCCCCCCTAACCTGACAGCTTGAAATAAATCTAGCAGAATAATTGGAGCACTGAATGGGGAGATCTTTGGATTCATGTGAGGTACAGGGCTGATTCCAGCTTTTTAAGAAAGAGGTTGTCACATGTTATTTATGTTATAACCCCTTTAAATACCAGTACCAACCTCCTGCTGGTCGCAACCCCAGATACCGGCAATCATAGAGGGAGGCCTGTCAGTAACAAATACCACCTTAGTATTGGTCGTCACAGCAGGACCTACATTTACGGAAACGTGTGGGTGTGACCTGTGACCTCCACATGATACCCGCCAAAGCGCGCTAGTGACTCAAACGGACTTGACAGTGGTTTACTCAGCTTCAGGTTATGGTTGCAGTCTCTGACAGAGGGCCACACACTTGATAGTTACACTTATTGTTGTGGCGCAGAATTTGTCAGAAACCACCGACTTGCACCACACCGATATAGCGCCCGCAGCATTGTCCCCTTAAAGGTGAAGTATCAGTCATCACATACATAGCATCGCACGGCAAAACATCATGGCGGTCACCAGTTCCTTCACTGCTGGATAAAGAATCCATACGGGGGAGGGGGGTTTAAATGCGCCGACAATCCTCATCATGAATGGAGCTGGGGCTCATTCTAATCACCCATACTGGCGACTTCTCATCGAGTTGGCTTATTTTGGTTGGCTGTCACGCTCAGGAGACGTCTCTGGTGACGCCCTCCACATACTTTACCCTCCTCACCCTCTCTTCCTGTTTATTCTCCTCAACCTTGTTAGGAAATCCAAAAATGTTATTCGAAAGTGACGATTTCCTCTAAAATCCAAAAGCCCCGCCCAAAGCCAGTCCTCGTGTCTCCCCCTTGCGTCAAGTATTCAAGTCTGAGTTCTATATGTTCCTGGGAAAGCTGAGTGACGAGTGATACGACCAGTATGACAGTGGTCACCCAGCTTTCCTGACTCCTGAACATGAGAACCGTCCAGTGAAGAACTAGGCAGACGTTGTCTCCGCCGACGTCCTTTCCCACAGACCAGGCCCTAAATATACCGCGTCCATAAATAGTCTCCTCGTCCTGACACTGCCGGTGTATTTATAACCTGAGAACCGCCCGCAGGAATGTGAGAAGAGGGCAAAAAATACGAAATGCAACCAACATCATGATAGGGAGGACAACTGCAGAACTAGCAACTCCCCAATACAACACCCCCGCTGCCCTGTACTGTGGTCGCCTTACCAATCGCCTGAATGACTTTTCCGAAAATCCGACCAGCTGGATTTTTGGTCTCCATAATAGACCATATAGGTCGCGTTCCACCACACTTTCCTTGCGACTTGTCTGCGTGTGCAACATGAACAACATGGCAAACAACAGCAACCAATGGAAGCAATGGAGTCACATGACGAACTGTGACTTGCCTCGGCCGCCGCAAGAAATTCCGCATGGTTGGATTTCTTGCATCCGTCGTGTAGTTGTCGAAACGCAACCCTATCTACTTACATTAGCCACGATGATTTGCGACGTAGGCAGCACCATGCTGCGATCTTTGGCGGTGTCTCATGTCATGGGACGCCTTGCAGCCCTGCGGTTTTCAGGAATTTCTGATAATTAAGAACAATTCTGAAAACACTAGATTAGGTAATTGCCAGTTATGCAATTGCCTAATATAATCATAGTCAATAAAGGATATTGCTGCAAGCTTTAGAGCTTACTGTGTACAATAATACATAGACAGCTGTTGTACAAATATTCCAAAAATTATAACTATATATATATATATATATATATATATATATATATATAATCAGTATATAATTTTTTTTTTGCAAATAAATATAGTATCTGAAGTTCCCACCGCTGACCACTAGATGGCGCTCACGGCTTCTGGCAGTCCCTCTCCAGACGAGTGTGGTGCGCCAGCTCCCTCTGCTGGCGGAATGTGAGAACTGCGGCGCCGTGACGTAAAATAACCGGAGATGACACGTTTATGTCGCGACAGAAGCTGCAGGCGGGAAGACTGAAATTTCGGGTGAGATGAGTCGCGATCATCGTGCAGTTAGTTTAATCCAAGGCGATAGCGACCGTTTCATAGGGTTTGTAGGTCACGCTGGGATGGTAGTACTGCTCAGTGCAGACATGCTGAGTCTTGTAGTCCTCACTGTCAGAGCTATGCTGGGCTTTGTGGTTCCACAGATTCCTCTGACTCAGTGTATAGCTTTTAACTGAAAATGTTGGAGGTCGTAGTACCATGTTAGTCATAGGCTTTGACAGAAAGTGATGGGGGAGTGTTGTTGAATTATGTGACAGTCATGAGCATGCTGGGGGTTGTAGTTCTGCGTTGCCTGTCCTTGCTTTTGTATCTCTATTTTGCAGCCAGAAGAATGTGCAAAATCCGTTTTTTGCAACCATTTTCAATATCTCTGCTTGCCGAAAGTGAATGGGAGCAGCCGTCTGCAGCTAAAGGCTGGATTTCTGTGCTCACCTGACAGCAAGCAGAGCTCTTGAAACCAACAGTTTGTGCTGCGTCACGTAGTCATGATGGTGTGGGTGTTGGGTGTTGTTGTCTTGCAGGGATGGACCGCAGGAGTCTGGCCCAGGAGCTGCGGCGCTGGGTGGTGGAGGAGATGGGGCTCCCGCAGCAGAAAGCGCCCACCGAGGAAGTGCTGCAGAGGTAAGAATAGAGCAGGCGCAGAGAGGTAACACCCCCCAAAAAAATAAATAAAATCCCACCTGACACGGTTTTCTGTCTTGCAGACTCTTCCTAGTGCAGCGCGCCGCCGACATCTGGAAATACGTCATCCGCCACGTGCGCAGCCAGAGGTGAGAGGTCAGCGAGCCACATTTAAAGGGCCAGTGTCATATTCATGCGTATAGGGGGCATCAATGCCAAGAATGACTTTAGGCCTTTGGTCATTGGGGAAGTATTCACACCGTGTAACTTCTTCTCTCTGCAGGACCGTGAAGAACATTGAAGGGAACTTGCTCTGGTATCCTTACAGAATCCATCGTCTGCCGCTACCGCGCGCTGAGGACGCCGTGCGAACAGACGCGCACGTTGTACCGTCACTCCAACCTCCCATAGATCGTATATAGTCTGCATTTTGCGGCCAAGAATAAGACATGGGATGCAGATGGAGGATCCGTTTTTTGTCCGTGTCCTATACTTCACCACAAAAAGCAGACCCATTGAAGTCAATGGGCCTGGCAAAAAACGTATACAACGTGCAAAATCCATACAGACACGTGCATGAGGCTCCACAGCCTGTAAGTTATAACTTCCGTTGGTCATTATGGACCAGGAAGATCAGGATGAGCAGTGCGATAGGAGAACAGTTCATACCGAGCTCCAAAAACTAAATACAGTAAATCTGCCCCTGATTCTTACAGCTGTGTCAGTCTTCACTGCATTTCCAGCATGCTATTCGTGAACCCAGATGAGTAGAGCTTCCAGTCGCTGTGTTGTGTGTGTGTTCCATCTTTGCAGTGCTGAGCTTGTCGGTGCTGCAGTTCTGTTCGGATCAGAACCGCGTGCGCGTCATGTCTGTCGCTGTGTTTTTTTTTTCCTGAACTCGAAGCTCCAGGTATCAGCAGCTGCAGCACACGGAGGTGAGGTTCTTCTCAGAGGTGGTCGTCTCACAGCCCTAGCAGCTTTCCTCCACAAACAGCGCCACCCCTGTCCTCAGGCCATGCCCGGTATTGTGGCTCAGCTCCATCGAAGTAAATTGAGGCTGAGCTGCACTACTGCACACGGGCTGTAGACAAGGGTGGCGCTGTTTGTGGAGGAATGCAGCTGTTTTGGATGGTGACTGGTGGGCCAGAGGGGGAGGAGCTGGATGGCTATAAAGGAGGAGTCTGTTTTTGTTTGGCAGGTGCAGCGCTCCGTAGAGGAGGAGCAGCAGCAGCGCAGGAAGCAGCTGTGCCAGGAGATCCTGGAGCTGCGCTCCGAACTGCAGCATCTCCAGGAGCAAGTCCAGAGCGCCGAGAGAGAGCTCGCCAGCCAGGGTGAGGGGTCGTGTGTGTTAACTATTCACGCCTTATGTGTCATTGGCTCCTCTTTGCGAAAGTATTCCACCCCCGTCAGGGTTTTTTATAACGGGCTTTTTCTCCCTGCCTTGGTAGAACTGAACAACCACAAGTCCCAGGATTTCCGCCGTCGCTCGCTGCTGCTCCATGCGTACAACAAGAAGAGGGAGGAGGAGTGGGGGACCCTGCGGGAGAGTAACCTCCGGATCCAGTATCTCCGCGATCAGCTGCAGGAAGTCAGCAGGTGGGTGTGAATGTCGCGCCTGTCCAGCACTGCTATGTCACTGTGAGGTGGGAACACTTGTCACACGTGGTATGTTTCTCCCGTAGAGTGTCGCAGAGGGAGACCGTATTCCCAGCCCTGGATGCAGTGTCGGCCTTGGACACCTTCCCAGAGCCGGAGGTCCTGGTACGTACAGCTTCGGTCGACGGGTTCCCGGTAAATGTTTGTCTCGCCTGTAATCCCTCTCCTTTTCTCTCCACTGTATTAGAGAGACGTGCGGGAGGTCTGCCAGATGCGTTTGAAGTTTTTGCGCTCCCTTTATGATGATACAGTTTCTGGCTCGTTGCTGTAAGTGTAGAGATCCCTTTCCATCAGCTAGTAATGTCTGGGCAGTCTTTTCCATCCGCTACTCATGCCTGCTCTTCCTACGACTTCTGAGCTTAAAGGGGATGTTCACATCTCAAACACTGATGGCATATAGCTAGGATAGGCCACCAATGTCAGCTTGGTGCAGGTCCCACCTCCGGGACCAGCTCCTATCTCCTGAACCAGGCCACTGAAGTGAAGGAGAGCGCATGCGCAGCGCTGTTATGTATGGGAGTGCGGAAATAGCTGTTTCTTACTTAGCCTGGTTACCCTGATTTGCTCCTTTCTCGTCACTTCTCAGGTCTGGAGGGGAAGATCTGCGCTCGTTGGCTCACCAGCAGTGGATGAGTATGGCGGAGGTGAGTCAGTGGAGGGGTTTTTTTTTTAATCTGTGTCCTTTAATCCGACACTTTACCTGCTAGTCCAGCAAAAGTCTGTTTTTCTGCATGCTGGAATGATGTAAATTCCCCTAATAATCCGGTTGCTTCCCCTAAGGAACAATGAGCAGCAGTGCCTGCAGTTTTTCCATCTGATGGTTTGGAATATCCGATAATCCGGCAGTTTCAGGAATTGCCAAATGTTATCCTGCCAGGTAGGGCTGATCATGCTGACTAAAACATTACCTTTCTTTTGTCTGTTTGTTAAAAGCTGATATATTGGTGGTTTATTCCCAAGCACAGTATATGATTATAAAGTCACCAGTAATAGGTATTAGCTTACTAAGTATAGAAAACCTCTATTCCAATATCAGAAGGCTATAGCCTTTTATTATGGGATAAATGAGAGAAAAAATTTGAACCTAGGATCTTTATATGCAAGGCTGACCATTTGCTACAGTCTTATCATAGTAACAGTGGTTTTCTACACTTAGAAAGCTAATACATATTACCAGTATCTTTAGTTATGTATTGCGTCTGAGCTTTCTAAGCATAGAAAATCACTCATTATGGTAAGGCTATAGTAAGTAGTGTATAGGATATGTACATGCTAGGACACAGTTCTGCTTTCAGCATGCTGATGTCTAGTGACTAAACCTGTCGATCAAGGGGAGGGGGGAGTGTGCAGAGCACAGGGGGCGTTACAAAAGCAGTGCTCCAAGGATTCAGCCCCGCCCCCCCTGGTGTTCCAATGTGCCAAAACGCAGATATCTCCGGAGCTGTTTAACATACCTGCAAAAGAAAGGCATAGTTTTAATCGGCATGATGAGCCCCACCAGGCAATGTGTCTGGTTTAACGGGGTTGATCCTGCAGACAGAGACTTTAACCTCTTTCCTACTACTGCACGACTTTATACATTGTGGCGGTAGGCTCTTAACTGTAACCCGACATATAAAAGCATCTGGTTACATTGCGATCTGCCGGGGACAACATAAAAAAGTCGCTTTGAAGGAGCTTCTAATGTTTTTGCGCTCATCTGTGCTTCCGGAATAGCTCCATAGAACCTGCAATAGAAAAATAAGTAATATATAATTATGTATTTTTTTTTTTTAATGAAAGAAAGGGGGGAAATCTGCTATATTATTGCTAAAACTAGTAACTACAGCTATAACTTTATTTTCTTTATTTCACTTTTAAATTTTTATATCTTTTTTTTTTTTTTTTTTTTTAATTTGTATTTTTTTTAACCACTTCCAGTCTGTCCATTGACTATAAACGTCCTGGTAGTGGATCTCTATCTCTGAATGGAGGTTTTAAAACGTCCTTGAGCTTTGCCCCCTGTGTGCAGCACCTGTACATAGAAGCTCCATGACTCAGCTTCCTCCTGACAGCCAAGAACATGGAGCTTTAACCTGAGACCTTTATTCCTGGCCTCCAGGCTTTTGATCACTCTGACAAGCTGTCAAAGCGATCACAAATGCTTGTACTATCTCCCTCTCATTACTGCCGGTCACAGAGCACTTTACAACCACATATGAGGTGTTTCTGCAAACTTCAGAATCAGGAAAATAAATATTCAGGTTTGATTTGCGGTTTACCCTTGATATCTTATGGGAAAAATTAATTAAAAATTGAAAATCTGCAAAAAAATACATTTATTTTTAAATTTCACCTTCTGTCTGTTTTAATTCTTGTTGGAATCTAAAGGGTTAAACTTTGTAAAATCAGTTTGGATTACATTGGGGGCTGTAGTTTCTAAAATATGTTCATTTATGGGAGGTTTCTATTATTTAAGCCCCTCAAAGTCACTTTACAACTGCAAAGGTCCTTTAAAATTAACTATTGGAAATTTTCATGAAAATCTTAAAAATGACATTTAAAATTTGAAGCCTTCTAACGTCCTCAAAAAATAAAATTACATTTCCAAAATTATGCCAACATAAAGTGGACATATGGTGAATGTTCATCAATAACAATTTTATTAGATATCCCTATGCAACTTAAAAGCAGAGAAATTCATATTAAAAAATTGTGTTTTTTTTTTTTTCAAAATTTTCAGTAGATTTTGGATTTTTTTATAAACGAAGGTAAAACATATTGACTCAAATTTACCATTAACACAAAGTACAATGTGTCACGAGAAAACAATCTCTGAATGGCTTGGATAAGTAAAAGCGTTCCAAAGTTATTACCACATGAAGTGACACATGTCAGATTTGCAAAATTAGGCCTGGTCAGGAAGGGGGGAAATGGCCCAGATGGGAAGTGGTTAATGAAGAAAATAGTGAATTAAAAAGTGTAATTCAGGGGGCGTGGCTTGGCTGCCGAGCGGAATGGCCGCCTGATTTTACAGCTCCGACACACAGCGGCTCAAAGCGACCTTTCCCCTGAGATCCCTGCTTCTAAAATCAACTGGGTGTTTACCCTTCGCCTCCATGATGACCAGAGGCAGCATGCCAACCAGGGGAAGCTGGACTTTTATTTTGAGAAGGATGGGGACCGGGGGAGCAGGCCTTCCCCTCCCCGCCCGCCATCTTTATCTTCATCCTCGCCGCAAACCCCTGCGCCACACTCACCAGCACTTGTGGCGGGTCTCTCGCCTTCATCCAGGAACTCGCCTGCAGCTGCGGAAAGGGGTGAGAAGTCCCCTAGAGCCAGCCCGTCTGGGAGTGAGATCTCTCCGGCCACTCCAGATCCCCGGAGTCCACAGAAGCAGAGGCCTAGGCTGCAGGAGCAGCCCGAGGCAGAGTTTGCCCCAAGCCGGCAGCGGGAGGAAGGACATCTTTCTGAGGCCTTACAAATGTTCCAAACAACTGATGCTCCTGCCTCAGGTAATTTGTTGAAAAGTATGCTTGTGGCCTTCAGCCAGTCCCTGCATAAGGACTTTTCTGCCCTACTTCTGCCAGTGCAAACCTCCGTTAAAGAGGTGGAGGATAGGGTCTCCCACATTGAGACTAAAATGGGCGCCTTTGCTGAGTCTCACAACCACTTAGTGGATGCCCACAATGATCTCTCAGAAGAGATGGAGCAAGTTAGAGCAAAGTTAATAGACCTGGAGGATCGCTCCAGAAGGAATAATGTGAAGTTCAGGGGCATTGCAGAAGATATACAACCCAGCGAGATTACATCTCATCTGCAGTCCCTAATCAAAGCCCTCCTGCCCGATTGCTCTGTCCAAGATCTAATTATTGACAGAGCACACAGGATCCCGAAGCCTAGACATCTGCCTGACACCACTCAAAGGGATGTGCTGGCTAGGCTCCATTTCTATCACATTAAGGAGCGAGTCATGGAGGCTGCAAGGAAATCAGCATCTCTACCAGCACCCTTTGCCTCGGTCAAATTATACACAGACCTCTCAGCGGCGACTTTGAAGCAGAGAAGGGCATTGGCCTCCATCACAGCGGCGCTGCGGGAGCACAAGATCCTGTATAAATGGGGGTTCCCTGTGAAATTGCTCATCACCCGGAATGGGGTCCATTACTCTGTCCCATCGCTGGAAACGGGGAAAGCACTGCTCGAGTCGTGGAATATACAACTGCCAGATCACCCTAACTCCTCTGGTCGCCCATCTTATCGCATGGAGCAAGAATGGCATACCGTGGTAGCAAGACGGGGAACAAAGCATTGACTCTCTTAACACATCATCGATGTGTCGATAAGTATGGTCCTCTGCTCAGGTTTCAGGCCGAACTTTTTCCCCCACTCTCTTGAATTACCTCTGATGTTGGTAATGTGTCTCTTTGTTTTTCTGGCCCTCATTCTACTTAGCCAGATTTGTTTCTGTTTTTTGTTCTATTTGTATTCTCCATATTCGTTATGTTTTCGCAGGTATATCATGCGCCTGCTTGCCAGTCTTCTTGTAAGGGGGAGGGTGATGTGTCTCTTACCAAGTGTAAGTAATGCGTACCTACAGCATATATATGTCTCAAGATGGTACTAAAGCTGATTTCTATTAATGCCAAAGGCCTCAATAGCCCTCAAAAGAGGTCTTATATATGGTCAGAAGCATCACAGATTTCTGCAGATGTATTGTGTGTACAGGAATCGCATATTGTACAAGCAGATGCGCACCGCATCAAACACCCCTTATTTCCTCACATCTACCAATCGCACTACACTAAAAAGGGGAGTAATCCTGGCATTTAAATGTTTAAATTCCTTACTGGATCCTAATGGGCGGTTTGTGATTGTGGTGTGCAAGTTGAATAATATTGTGTACACCATTGTTAGCTTGTATGCACCTAATCGCCATCAACTTCGGTTTATAAATAGGCTTATGGGGAAGGTTAGGAATGTACAACAAGGCCATCTCATTATTTGTGGAGACTTTAAAGGGTTTCTGTCACCAGATTTGGGCATACTAAACAGGATGGCATTTGCAATGTGCAAATGCCACCTGATGCCCAATCTGGTTTTCTTACTGTAATCAGATCAGCCGTTTTCTTAAAAAAAGCACGTTTATAATATGTAAATTAGGCGTACTAGGTGCAAGAGGCGTTTACCTTGCACCTAGTAATCGCCGTGTTCCAACCTCTAGTGCCGCCTCCTTCTTCCTGATTGACAGGGCCAGGCAGCTTGCTCGATGAGCTGCCGGCCCTGACCTCGATCGAAATCCCGCGCCTGCGCCGTGTAGGCTAAATTCTGCGCAGGCGCAGATAGTTCACCCGGCCGCCCGGCTCCTGCCTCTCTCACTGCGCCTGCGCCGCTTTTACTCCGCACGGCGCAGGCGCAGTGAGAGAGGCAGGAGCCGGGCGGCCGGGTGAACTATCTGCGCCTGCGCAGAATTTAGCCTACACGGCGCAGGCGCGGGATTTCGATCGAGGTCAGGGCCGGCAGCTCATCGAGCAAGCTGCCTGGCCCTGTCAATCAGGAAGAAGGAGGCGGCACTAGAGGTAGGAACACGGCGATTACTAGGTGCAAGGTAAACGCCTCTTGCACCTAGTACGCCTAATTTACATATTATAAAAGTGCTTTTTTTAAGAAAACGGCTCATCTGATTACTGTAAGAAAACCAGATTGGGCATCAGGTGGCATTTGCACATTGCAAATGCCATCCTGTTTAGTATGCCCAAATCTGGTGACAGAAAACCTTTAATGTGACGTCTGATCCCCTGGTAGAAACTACGGCGGTTCACAGATCTCAACCTCTTTCTCTGTCCTCCTTTTTACATGCTGAGGAGCTTTATGATATCTGGAGATTACATCATGGGTTGGAAAGGGACTACTCTTTCTTCTTAGCTGCCCATGGTACATACTCCAGGATTGATATGTTCCTGCTGGGCAGGTCTCTTCTTCAATTAGCCTCTGCATCCACCATTGGTTTAATCAAATGGTCAGATCATGCGGCTATTTCAATTACTGTTCAGGAGATCTTTAATGTCAAGGATACCCTATGGCGGTGTAATCCATATCTTTTGAAAAACCCCTCCTCCAGGCTAGCGCTACAAACCGCCCTAGTGGACTACTTCGCCATTAATACTCACTCTGTCTCTAGCCCATATAGCCTATGGAACGCCCACAAGGCTTATATCAGAGGTATGTTTATTCAGCAAGGTCACATCCTTAAAAAACAGAGGGAGAGAAGGATGAAAGAACTCCTAACAGAGCTCTCCTCTCTTGAGACACTCAATAAACAATATATGGACCCTTCCCGCACCAATCGTATCTCATCGCTCCGTTTACAGATACGGGAATGCCTGTTGAGCCAGTATGAGAGACATCTTACGGTGGTGAGGGCGCGGTACTATTCACAAAGTAATAAAGCCGGTAGTCTACTAGCTAAACGCCTAAGAGACAGAGCGGCGAGATCTAGGATAGCTCATTTAGACCACCCAACTAATAAAACAAAAGTGGTAGACCCACGGGCCATAGCTGACCAGTTTAGAGAATATTATACCTCTCTTTACAATCTTCACTCTTCCCCTCAGACATATGTAGCCCCAAAGGAAGCTATTCAGGAGTTCCTGACCAATCTTAACCTCCCTTCTCTGTCTGCCTTACAACAGCAGTCCCTAGAATCTCCAATCACAACCCCTGAACTAGAGGGAATAATAAGAGTCCTGCCCATGCAGAAAGCACCAGGACCTGATGGCCTGTCCACTGCTTACTATAGACACTTCCAAGATATACTGATCCCACATTTAATCAAAGTATTGAACAAAGCTTTTCAAGAAGGTTCATTACCTAAAGAAATGCATGAAGCCACTATTGTTACCCTACCCAAGCCTGGAAAACCACCCACCTGCCCGCAAAATTTCAGGCCCATATCTTTACTAAATAAAGGCCTAAAAATGTATGCAAAGATATTGGCCAATAGGCTGAATGGAGTACTGACCTCCCTGATTGGTTCAGATCAGACAGGGTTTGTCAAGGGTAGGCAGTTAACGGATAATACCAGACGGGTCCTAAATATAGTGGATTATTTGGAAAGATCTCGTAGCAGAGCGGTCTTGGTGACGCTGGATGCCGAGAAGGCGTTTGACCGCTTAAATTGGTCGTATGCCTTCTCGGTCCTGGGAGCTATGGATTGGGGGATCCATTTATCCTAGCCATTAAGGCACTCTACTCTAACCCTACAGCCAAAGTGTTTGTCAATGGGGCAGTATCGGATGCTTTCGGGATTTCTAATGGCACTAGGCAGGGGTGCCCTCTGTCACCACTGATGTTCATACTAGCCATGGAGCCCCTTGCCCAGGCTCTGAGAACTCATGCAGAGATTCAAGGTATTACGATAGGTGCCACCAGGCATTGCATTTCCCTATATGCAGATGATATAATGCTGATGCTGGAGAATCCGGCTGTCTCTCTGGCCGCTACATTTGACGTCCTAATGGAGTTTGGGAAGTTATCCTATTATAAGGTCAATACAGCCAAATCCCAGGCCCTACCCTTTAACCTCTCCCCAGCTCAACTTCAACAACTCAAATCTCAGTTTTCCTTGGATTGGCAGGATGTCAGCATACAGTATCTAGGCACTCAAATACCTAAAACCCTGTCTTGGGAGTGCAATTATATTCCAACATTAGAGGCTATCTCTTCAGAAGCGTCTAGGCTGAGTAAACTCGAGGTGTCGTGGCTAGGTAGGATAGCCACCTTTAAAATGCTGCTTCTCCCTAGATTATTATTCATCTTCAGGACGGTGCCAATAAAAGTGCCTTTATCGTTCTTCCACAAAGCTCAAGCATTGACCAACTCCTTCATCTGGGCAGGTAGGAAGCCTAGCATAGTTGCTTCACTACTCTACAAACACAAAATGGTGGGAGGCCTGAGCCTTCCAAACATCAAAGATTATTTCTTGGCTACGAGAATTCAGCAGCTCAGGGACTGGTGGTGGGGTACAAGGAATACTCCTTGGTTATCCATCGAATCAACACTTACCCCCTCTAACAACTTATGAGCCCTTTTGATTGCTAGCTTAGGGTCTGGAGAAAGTAATATATCTGCTTTACCATATTTAGCGAATGCTTCTTTATATTACTGGAATATGTTTCATTCCCAGGGAGTGCACCCATTGAAATCTGTATCAGATAGAGCTCCCCTTCAACTACTGGAGCTTCGGATTTCAGGGTTGGGCCTAAGTGAATGGAGTAAAAAAGGACTCACCTCAGTTAGCTTACTTTTTGAGAGTGGGAGATTAAAATCTTTTGAGACCCTCCGACGGGAATTTTCTTTGCCAAAAGAGGATTTCTATAAATACCTCCAGATCCGTCATATGTTTTCTAAAGGCGACCCATGTCTGATTCCTATCCATGCAGAACTGCTCAAGCTCTGGTCCAGCCCTGATCCTCCGAAGGCTCTTTTGGGCACTCGCCCTATTTATGATATGCTGAACTCAAAAATGACTTTTGTTAAATCCACTCCTTTCCTCTCTTGGGATAAGGATCTTCAGGATTCTATCTCCCCCTCGGAGTGGAAGAGGGCTATACAATTTATGTCGTCAACCTTCCACTGTGTCTCGCACTTTGAAGCAGCAGTTAAAACATGCCTCCGCTGGTATTACACCCCTGAGCGGCTAAATCATATTTACCCTAACACCTCCCAGTTCTGCTGGAGGAATTGCGGAGCTAAAGGCACCTTACTCCACATTCTTTGGGCTTGTCCAAAGCTGAAAAATCTATGGGCTGATGCCTTCCAGTTGGCAGCTAGATTCAGTGGAGCCCCTGTAGAGCAGTCCCCTCATATGGCCCTGTTTTTCTTTCACATCAAGTCCATATCTCATTTCGCATCCCTGTAGCCCACATTTTCCTTTCTACCAAATTAGCTATCACTAAACATTGGAAGAGCTCTACCATACCCACCATTCAGGAGGTCATTCACAAACTTCACAGATTTGAGACGCAGTGGAAGGCGTGGACCCTATTCATGCCATCCTCTCCTCCTGCACACCTATAAGTACACTTCTGCTGGGTGTGCTGTTGGCGTATTAGAACCCACTTGAAGACTGTTTCGGTTCCATGTGTTATTTTTATGTTCCTTTCTTTTCTTCTTACTTCCTGGTTTTACTTCCAATAAGATATGTGTCTCATTGAAACTGAACAGCCCGTCGGAGTTGTAGTCGGCTCCTTAGCGTTGACTATATGTATGTTGCTTATGTAATTGGTGATATTTCACTTGTAACACTTGACTAAGAGATTATTGTATTAGGTTGCATGACATGTATTGCTATGCTATCTATAACTGTTATGTACCTCTTCTTTTTGCGTGTACTTTAAAAATTTGAAACTTCAATAATAAAAAAGGATTTAAATTAAAAAAAAAAAAAAAAGTGTAATTCACAGACTACAGTTTACGGTTAAAGGGGTTATCCAATACTATTAACTGCCCCTCCCCCCCATATACCGGGTCTCCGCACCGCCACTGCTGATTCTCCAATGGCTTCGAAACCCCCACCCCCCAACACTGGATGTTTTCATCGGCGTACGGGGACCAGGAGTGACACGGGGTAAGTATATTTCCTGTGAGGGGCCCGGCGTATTGGGGAGGGCAGTTTATAGTATTGGATAACCCCTTTAATCTTATAGCCAGCAGGGGGCGTTCTCGCTTCCAGGATCTCTGAGCGTGTACTGTGAATCCCTCTGACACATTCACATGCCTGGAGACCCCTTCCACGATCTTCATTGTGACCACAGCACGGTCGCAGTGATCTGCAGGGGACGCCGGCAGATCGCCATGTCACCTGATGCTTACCGCCACCACGTGTATATTCGCGCATCAGTAAGTAAGTGGTTAAAGGGACTTTTTTTTTTATTATTTCTTGTTGATTTACACCCTTCCACATTCCTATATTCTGCAGAAGCTGTGGAGCTCGCACCCCCCGAACCACATCCTCTCGTCTCTAGAGCATCTCGCCTTAGAGACCACCCGGGACATGAGACAGCTGCAGTCCTCACTGGCCACCGACCCCGCAGAGAAGTCCTGCAGCATTTCCGACACCACGTGTGATCCTCAAGAAAGGAGAGAGAACCTGGAGACGTCCAGGTAGGCGCGGGATCGCCATGTATCATGTGACTAGCTGAGGGTTTGTTACAATGTATCCAGTCTAAGGAAGTTCTGTACAGATCCTTCCTGATAGTTCATTACAATGTATCAGTCATGGCATTGTCAAGATTAGAGGCGATGGTGACAAACCCTCAGCTGTTATTATTTCCCCCCCCCCTACTTTTGTAATTCCACCTGCATCCTGCAGGGGTCACTGTTGACCCTTACCTGTGGCCGCTTCTCCAGGGGTTGGTCACCCAGCTTTCCCAGGCTACAGATTGACAATTTAATTGACAGGCCATGCAGGACCCTGGGAAAGCTGGGTGACCGCTGCCGTGGCGGCCACGTTGGTTCCCACTGGTCCATGCTGGTATATTTACTCCTGTATTCCAGGTCGCAGTGCAGGGGCGTTCTCCCTTCCTTCAGCAGTCTCATCCAGGTGAGTGCCTGCGGTCACAGTCTTGTGACGTAATTTCCATAGACGTGATTGTTTATCCACTGCCGGGGGTCATTCTCTGCAGGAGGGGTGGTCGGAATCGGTGAAGGTGACGTCTCGCCTTCGCAGCGTTCAGCACCAGTCGCAGGAGCTGTCGGCGCACTTGGCGGATAAGATTCAAGAGATCCACAGGACGCTGTCCGACGGCAGCGAGCTCTCTGCTCTCAGCAGGTAGGGGGCGGTATAACGACGTGGAGCGTAACACGGCAACCCTAGAAAATAGGGCCTATCCTCCTCCAACAAGTCACACCTGGGTAATCTGTCGCAGGGCGGCGTTTGAGGCAGAGCTGCGCTTGGTGCTCCTGCGCGGATGTCAGGACGCTCTGCTGCAGGAATGTCGGACGCTGCAGGGGAAGGCCTCGGACAAAATGCAAGAAGTGAAGCTCCTGCAGCAGCAGCAGCAAAACATCCAGGAATCGTGTCTCCTCCTGGTGAGAGGGGTTTCGGGGGAGCCGGATACAACAGGTTCCTTAAAGGGGTTGTCCCATTTTGGACATAGGGGTCGTATCACTAGGATATGTCCCCACTGTCTAATAGGTGCAGGTCCCACCCCTGGGACTTGCACCTATCCTTAGAACAGAGCCTGCAAAGTGACGGCCGCCCTCCATTCATTCAGCGGCGCGCTCGGCTATTTTCTGAAGTCCCATTGAGATGAATGGAGGGCGGACTTTGACTTTGCGGACTCCATTCTAAGGATAGGTGCAAGTGCCAGCGGTGGGACCCTCACCTATCAGACGTTGGGGGCATATCCTAGTGATACGTCCCCTATGTCCACGATGGGACAACCCCTTTAATTTGAATGCCTTTCGTTACAGGACAAGAAACAAAAACAGATCCAGGTCCTTATAAAGGGAAACTCCTCCTCTAAGGCCCAGGTCCGGCGCGGTAGCACAGAGGTGAGGTCATGTGACTCTGGGGTGTCAATGGTGAACTCATTCTACATGACTTAAAGGGGTATTCCCATCACATACAATGGGGGCATATCGCTAGGATATGCCCCCCTTGTCTGATAGGTGCAGGTCCCACCTCTGGAACCCGCACCTACAAGGAGAATTGACCCCTGAAGATTGTGGTGGGTGCACTGCGCATGCGCTCTCCATTCATTTCTATGGGGCAGCTTAAAATAGAAATGAATGGGTGCGGTTCGCTCCCATTCAATCCTATGGGGAGAGCACTTGGTGGTTGCCAGACCCCGGAAAACCTGGAGTCCTTCGGCCACCATCTTCCCCGCTCCATTCTCGGTGTAGGTACAGGTCCTGGAGGTGGGACCCGCACCTATCAGACAATGGGGGCATATCCTAGCGATACGCCCCCATTGTCTGAGATGGTTATACCCCTTTAAGTAATTGAGTACCTGGCGGGGGCGCTGCTGATCTTTGTGTTTTCTCACAAGGTGAAGAAATACATCCAGGAGAGGCTGGTCCCGCTGCCCCAGGAGGTCCTCCAAGAATCTCAGAGAGTTCAAGATTCTGTCATGAAGGATGTGAAGCACTTCTCCGCCATGTCGCTCCCGGCGCTGCAGAAAGTGTGCACCGACGGGTGAGCTTTTCATCTTTCTTGTTAAAATTTAAAGGGTTTCTGTCACCAGTTTTTTCGGTATGAATCAGGCTGACATTAGAGATGTGCTAATGTCACCTGATTCCAAATATATATCTGTTTTATTTACTGGTGCCCCCATTTTATATAAAAAAAAATATATATATATATGAACTTATATGAACTTTTATTTTATGCTAATAAGGCCTCTAGGTGCAAGGGGCGTTACCTCTGCTCCTAGAGGCTCTGTTGATTGACAGGACCAGGCAGAGAAGAAACACTCCATTCACCATAGCTTTCAAGGACCTTCAATGATGTCATGACCATGTGATGAGTCACATGGTTAGGATCACACAAACAGCCTGTCCTCCTAAACCATGTGACTGATCACATGGTCATGACATAATTGAAGGTCCTTAAAAGCTATGGCAAGTGGAGTGTTTCTTCTCTGCCTGGTCCTGTCAATCAACAGAGCCTCTAGGAGCAGAGGTAACGCCCCTTGCACCTAGAGGCCTTATTAGCATAAAATAAAAGTTCATTTTATATAAAAATGGGGGCACCAGTAAATAAAACAGATATATATTTGGAATCAGGTGACATTAGCACATCTCTAATGTCAGCCTGATTCATACCGAAAAAACTGGTGACAGAAACCCTTTAATGCTTTATGTTCCAGTCCCATCAAGAGCTGCATTCAGAATTCAGCCGGCTGCCTCTTCCACACTGTGAGGACACCTTCACTCCTGCATTGTGGGAGATGTAGGGTTTGGTTTGCTATGTGTCTGCCGCCATGCTCCGTACAGACACAGCACCTTGACTGCCAGCGCTGCCCCCTGCTGGATCAAGCCAGAAACTGGCTGAATTTTAGAGTGCAGCTCTGGCAGTGACTAGAGTAGCTCACATTCCTGTCTGTCTTGTGTCGTGCGCAGGATTAATCTGTTCCCAGCGCAGGAACTTTCCATCAACCGTCTGTCAAACCCGCACTTCCCGTACTACCCTGTCTACCAGGGGATCTACACCAGCGTGGGGCTGCCGCTGTATAAGGTGAGACCTCTGCACCAGCACACAGTCACGTAGCCTCAGCTGTGGGACATGCAGGTGATGGTCACCTTCTTCCTCTCAGGCCCCGGAGACCGTTCTGCAGCACGTCGCGGAGATGAAGAGGCTGCTGCTGTCCCTGCGCTGCCAGTCACGTAGCCGCTGTCAGGCCGTCACCAAACTCCAGCGTCAGCTCCGCGAAAGCCAGAGCCCCGACATCGAGAGTGAGTGGAGCATAAACTGTCACAGCTGAGGGTTCTTCACAGTGTATCAGTCCATCTGCACAACTGATCTCTGTCCTGTTACAATGTATCGGTCTGGAGTGCTGGCTGTTTAGCTCGTCGGAAATTGATTGTCCAGACTGATACATTGTAACAAACCCTCTGCTTTCTCTTTTTCCCATCACTACAGCCCTGTTGCAGCTCCTGTCCGCACACTACGCCCAGCAGATGGATCACCTCATTCCTAAACTGCAGCGCCTGATCCAGCAATGTGAGAAAAGCCAGGAGCACGGGAAGGAGGTGCAGGCCGCCGTGACCGACTGGTGAGTGCACGCTGCTCTTAAAGGGGACACACCCTAAAACTCAGTATCACTGAATCATATACTGCAATGGCAGGGGGATTGTCACTCTTCTCAGTGTGTTAAATAGTCTTGGTGCTGCAGTAGTTACCCTTTTAACCCCTTAGTGACCACCAATACACCTTTTTACGGCAGCCCTAAGTGCTCCCATTCAGCGGAGAGTGATGACTTGGTTCTGACATGAGAGCCGCGCTCCTGCTCTAACAGCCCAACCGGCAGAGGCGTCAATCCAGGCTGTTTAACTCCATTACATGCCATGGGCAATAGCGCTCCTGGCATGAAGGCCTTTACGGAGGGAGCGGACTCACTCTGTCTCCCATCGCAAATGAGATTCCAGCAGGCCGGGGCCTAGTGAAGGCCCGAGGTTTGCCCCCAGCGTGTCCCAGCAGGCTGTGCCTCTCTGGTGCAGCCTACTGGTCAATGTCAGTATAGCACTGACCGTAAAATACATTGCACTACTGAAATAGTGCAAGGTATTTTAGAAGCGATCAAAAGATCACGTTAAAAAAAAAAAACTAATAAAATCTTCACATATTCGGTATCAAATTTAATTTATCCAGTATGGTGAATGCTGCAAAAAAAAAAAAAAGGCAGAATTACTGCTTTTTGCTTATTGGTCATGAAAAAACTGAAGGAAAAGGCGATGATCAAGTGTCGCGTACCCCAGAATGATACCAATGTAGAAAGAAAAATAAAAAAGTTATGGGTCTTGGGATGCGGAAATGCAAAAACATTTTTGTCTTTTATTAAAATAGGGTTTTTTGTGGCGCAAAAGTAGAAAAACGATAGGTAAACTATATGTATTTGGTATTGCTGTAATCGTGCTGACCCAGGCAGTAAAGTAATCATGTTATTTATGGCGAAAAATAAACGTTGCAAAATTTATAATGTAATTCCTCAGTGGCAGTATTGCTTTTTTTTTTTTCTCATTCATCCCCCCCAGAAAGAGTTAATAAAAACGTTTATCAGTAAGTTACATGTACCCCAAAATTACACTATTAAAAACTACTCCTTGTCCCGCCAAAAACGAGCCCTCATACGGCTACATAGACTGAAAAATAAAAAAGTTATAGCTCTTGGAAGGCTACGATGAAAAGAAATTACTGGTAAATAGGCAATAAAACAGACTGGTCTCTAAGGGGGTTAAGAAGTGTGACCTGGTAACCTGTACAGACCATGGGGCGTGGGGTCTCGGAGATGAATTACACCCTCCCCCCTCTCTTATTGACTATCCTCTTTCCTTGCTCTAGGTGGGAGCAGCCGGCTCAGCTTTGTCTACCATGGGAGCAACGTGGAGGCCAGACCCTGCGTCAGTGGCGAGATCGCTGGACGGTGGCGGTGACGGCGCTTCTTAGGGCGTCGGGCGGCAGGGGCTGAGTGTTTTTACTGGGAAGGGGGGTGGGGTGGAAGAGGGAATATACCAATCTGATTGGATAGCTGAGATGATGAACTGTAAGACCTCCTGGTCTGTATGTCGCCACCTAGTGGTAATATAGCGGTAGTGCAGCGGCTTCTCCAAGATATGTATAGAATGTGTTTTATGATGAAATGTAATCGGGGTGCGGTTGGTGAATCATTCATTTCACTGGGTGCCTTGTCCTATTTGGTTTTCACTATACCGGTGCTATAGCACTTCACAGCGAGACCCCCATTCGGCCTCTGGACGGCATGGAGGGGGGAGACCTGCAGTACTGGATGTGAATCGTCCAAATTCCATCCCACATGTTAAAGGGTTTCTGTCATCAGATTTGAGCATTGCAAACCGAGTGTCATTTGCAATGCGCAAATGACACCTGATGACAGATCTGTTAATGTTATAGTTTTCTGTAGTGTAGTTTTTGCGAAAATAGCATTTTTAAAATATGTAAATGAGCTTCCCTAGGTGCAGGGGGCGTTAACCATGCACCTAGTAGCGGCGTAATTTCTCTTCTTACCCCTCCTCCATTCTGGTGATTGACAGGGCCAGGCAGCCAGCTCTTTCAGCTCCCGGCCCTGTTCGAGTGCGAAATCCCGCGCCTGTGCATTGCGATCACCAATGCGGGTGCATTGAGGAAGCCGGGATCCGGGCAGCCGGCGGCTCTCAACGCGCATGCGCGGATTGTGGATCGCAATGCACAGGCGCGGGGTTTCGGACTCGAACAGGGCCGGGAGCTGAAAGAGCTAGCTGCCTGGCCCTGTCAATCACCGGAATGGAGGAGGGGTAAGAAGAGAAATTACGCCGCTACTAGGTGCATGGGTTAACGCCCCTTGCACCTAGGGAAGCTCATTTACATATTTTAAAAATGCTATTTTCGCAAAAACTACACTACAGAAAACTATAACATTAACAGATCTGTCATCAGGTGTCATTTGCGCATTGCAATGCTCAAATCTGATGACCGAAACCCTTTAAATGGCTTTTCCGCAAAAGAAGTCTTCACCGTCCCCGGAGCAAGCGACCATTGTCCAATCTTGTATCAATAAAGCTCATTCACTGTTCTACAACGTTCTGCCAGACTTTGATCAATTATTTTCCATTTGCAAGACCTCTGCTTGATGTCAGTGAATTGAAGGGGAAAAAAAGAAAAACAGTTTTAACAGCCAGAGGCTTAAAAATTGTCCAGCATTAAGCCTCATTCACACGTCCGTGTTTCACGGATGTGTGCTGTACGGGTTCTCCACGGACAGCACACGTTCCCATTCATTTCAATGTGTGTATTCAGACATCGGTGTTGTAGCACAGTTCGTGGGTCCGTGTTTTTGGCACGGATGCATGTCCTATCTTGATCCGTGTTCCCGAATCCCTCACTCCCAATATAGTCTATGGGTGTCATCCGTGTTGCATCCATGTTTCACTGATCATTAAGAACAGATGCTTTGAAAATTATTTTTCAGCTGTTCAGTGTCAGTGAAACACGGACAGCAAAACACGGATCCTTCACGGATGTCTCACTGACCACCTGCTCACGGATTTGAACACGGACGTGTGAATGAGGCTTTAAAGGGGTTGTCCAGGAGTTTGATACTGATGGCCAGGGCTGTGGACTCGGTAAGCCTGCATTTCATCACATCCGGACCCCTACTTCATAAATGGCCAGTAATTTAGTAATAAATTTCCTGCATTAAAAGTCGACACTGGTCTTTTTCTCTCCAGCATGTAGGTAATCGGGCGACTTAGTGTATTTATTGGAATACATTGTGACATTTTCTAGATTCCTGTAAGTAAATATGTAATGCACTGTGCATTTAACCCTTAGACTCCCAGCGCCGTACATGTACAGCACTGGGACGATGCGGACACATGGCGCCCGCTTGCACATGCAGCGGGCGTCATGGCCGGCAAGTCTCTGCTGTTTCTAACAGCGGAGACTTGCAGATACTTACCGCCATTGGTGGTTTCCTCTTCAGCCATTAGATGCCGTGATCACATGAGATCACGGCATCTAGTAGCGCAAAGAACATGTGGTCAAATGGGGTGTCTGTACACGATCTGAAAGCTGTAAACCTCGCTAATGAGGTTTACAGCTTTCAAAGTGCAATTCTTATTCTGGCCACTAGATGGCAGGACAGGATAAGAAATGAGCAAATTCGGGTTTTAATTCAATATTAAAAACCCCTGATTGCTCATAAAGAAAAAAATTAAAAAAAACAATCTATTTGCTCATATTTGAGCTTTAAAATAACAAAAAGAAATTAAACAAAAATGTTAAAAAATATATAAAAAATATAAAAGTTTAAATCACCCCCCCCTTTCCGTATAATTTTTTTCTTTCGTAATAAATATAGACATCATGGGTATCACCGTGACCGAAAACGCCCGTACTTTTAAAATATAAAAAAAATTCCAATACGGCGAGTTGTGTGGCGGAAAAAAAGCATCAAAATGGCGATTCGCTGTTTTTTGTCGCTTTTTTAAAAAAAAAAATTAAATAAAAAGTGGTCAAAAAGTCATACACACCCCAGAATGGTATCAATAAAAAGTTCAGATCGCCCCGCAAAAAATAAGCCCCCATACAGCTCCGTACACATAAATACCAAAAAGTTATAGGGGTCAAGATATGACAAAAAAAAAAAAAATGTCCAGCTTTATAATTATTTTATCAAAACGCAGAAAAAACGACACATATTAGGTATCGCCGGATTCGTAATGACCAGTAGAATGAAAGCAACTGGTCAATTTTTAAAGAACATTGAACGCTGTAAATAAAAAACCTGTAGAACTGTAGTGGAATAGCGTTTTTTTTTTTTTTTTGCAATTTCACCCGATTTGGAATTTTTTTTCCCGTTTCCCACTACACCATATGGAATATTAAATGGTGGCGTTGGAAAGTACAACTTGTCCCGCAAAAAACAAGCCCTCATACAGCTATGTGAACAGAAAAATAAAACAGTTATGGCTCTTTGAAGGCAGGGAGCGCAAAACGAAAACGCACAACCAAAAAAACCTCCGGTACTGAAAGGAGGGCTTGTCTCACTTCAGTAAGTGGCATTTATCATGTAGAGAAAGTTAATACAAGGCTCTTACTAATGTATTGTTATTGTCCATATTGCTTCCTTTGATGGCTGGATTGATTTTTCCATCATATTATACACTGCTCGTTTCCATGGTTACAACCACCCTGCAATCCATCAGTGGTGGTCGTGATTGCACACTGTAGGTAAAAGCACCAGCCTATGTGCGCTCCCATGGTCCCGGCCACCAGAGAGGCTGACGCTTTTACCTATAGTGTGCAAGCACGACCACCACTGATGGATTGCAGGGTGGTCTGTAACCATGGAAACGAGCAGTGTATAATGTAATAGAAAAATGAATCCAGCCAGCTAAGGAAGCAATATGGAGAATCGCAATACATTAGTAAGAGCCTTGTATTAACTTTCTCTACATGATAAATGCCACTTACTGAAGAGAGAGGACCCCTTTAATAACTAGAAAACACTGTTCTACACGTAATAATTGTAAGATATCGAAGATTTTATTCTCAGAAGTTAGAAAAGTTCCGTATGTCTGTCCTGGAAATGCAGAGAATCATGTGCGAGCATGCATGGGCATAAAAGAAACATGTAAGAAGTGCAGATTATATATTCAGTGCTGCCATGAAAGGGTTATCTGGGAATAAATACATTTGGAGCCCACAGCCTCCACTATGGAAAGATTCATATTTACCTGCTATCCACAGCTCCGCCCCTGCACACTGGCTCCCGTGTGCTTATCTCCTGCCCCTGCGCACTGGCTCCCGTGTGCTTATCTCCTGCCCCTGCGCACTCGGCTCTCGCTTGCCCATCTCCCGCCTCTGCGCACTGGCTCCCGGTTGTGCTTATCTCCTGCCCCTGCGCACTGCCTCCCGTGTGCTTATCTCCCACCCTGCGCACTGGCTCTCGCTTGCCAATCTCCCGCCCCTGCGTACTGGCTCCCGCGCGCCCATCTCCCGCCCCTGCGTACTGGCTCCTGCGTGCCCATCTCCCGCCCCTGCGTACTGGCTCCTGCGTGCCCATCTCCCGCCCCTGCGTACTGGCTCCTGCGTGCCCATCTCCCGCCCCTGCGCACTGGCTCCCGGGTGTCCATTTCCCACCCCTGCGCACTGGCTCCCGAGTGTCCATCTCCCGCCCCTGCACACCGGCTCCCGAGTGTCCATCGTCCAGTCCTGGACACTGGCAACTAAGGGCCTTGGAGCAGCATGAATGATTGAACGTCAAACAAGCACTGTAGCCGCTGGGTGCCCGCTGTTTCACACAGCAGACAGGCGGGGCTAATGTCTGCGATCAGCAATAATGCCAATCCCATGGCATCTGAGTGCTGAAAAAGCAGGAGCGCTGTGCTCCCAGGTCTGGAACGGCTCCCCCACAACGATCGGGGTGGCCGTTTGGTGGTTGTGAAAGGCCAGAGCCTGCTGGAGGCTATCACAGATATATTCTAATTCTGGCCTGCAGGTGGCAGCACTACACTGGAATATAACTTTATGCATTACATACTATTACTGAATAGAAATGGCAATCTGAGGATTGTATGTTAAAGGGGGTTTCCAGGAATTAAAAAAAATTTAAATACTTAAATATTATTTGATAATAAATATATTCACAAATACCTTTCATTACTTATAATGGCTCGTTTTGTCTAGGGAGCAATCATTAGGAGAAATAAAATGGCCGCCGTCCTATCAATACACACAAAACCTGTCCTAATCACACAGGAGGACAAATTACTTCACAATACTGAGGTAAAGAGCTGCCTCATCCTCCTCTCTACTTGTCAGGAATCATGATCCTGAATACAGGTGAATCTCTGGGAATGAAGAAGATGAGGAGACATAAGAGGATGAGGGGGGGGTCTAATGAGCAGCAGCACTTGTATGCAGTCTCCATTACCATAGCAACACATCACCACAGTCTGTCCTGTCCGTTCTCTCTGTACTTCATGTCTCATCATGAACTAAATTTCCCAGAGATTCAGCTAAAGATCTTATCATCTGTATTCGATCATAATCCCTGACAAGCAGAGCAGAGAGGAGGATGAGGCAGCTCTTTACCTCAGTGTTGTGAAGTAACTTGTCCTCCTGTGTGATCAGGACAGGTTTTGTGTGAACTAATGGGACAGCGGCCATTTTGTTTCCCCTGATGATCGACAAATCAAGCCATTATAAATAATGAAAGGTATTTCAGAATATATTTATAATAAAGAAATATTTAAGTATTTTAATTTTCTTAATTCCCGGAGAACCCTTTAAGGTTCCTTTGGGGACCTAAAAATAAGCTTTTAAAAATGCAACAAAACATTTGGAATGTTTACCACTGCATTGCATGTATTGTTAGAAAGTACAACTTGTCCTGCAAAAACCAACCCTCATACGGCTACGTGAACAGAAAAATAAAAAAGTTATGGCTCCGGGAAGGCAAGGAGTAAAAAAAAAAAAAAAAATGCAAATTGCCATGTCAGGAAAGGGTTAACATTTCTAAGCTTTTCTAAATTCTTATGCAAGTTAAAATTAATTACACAATATTAACATTTACCCTACACTCTGCTCCCTGCTCTTGGCCAATCAGAATCGGCAGGGGTCTGACACCCTGATCTCCCCCCAACAATCAGCTGTTCTGTTGCAGATACAGTGCCAGAGCTCCACAGCTCCATACATTGAGTAGTGGACGGAGCTGGTAACTGCAGCGCTGCTCACATGGGAGTGAATGGGAGCAGTGCTGCAGTTACCAGCTCCGTCCACTACACGATGGATGGCGCTGTGTACTTCCGGCACTGGGGCTACACGGTAACAGCTGATCGTCGGGCCTGATTTCCTGAGGATAGACCATCAGTATCAAAATCGTGGATAACCTCTTTAATGATCCTCATAGCTGAGGTTTTGTTACAGTGAATCAGTGTAGACATATAAGGAGTACAAATCATTCGCCTCATCTACTCTTGTACTGACACATTGGAGCAAAACCCATCCGCTGTGTAACCAGCATTTAAGAAAAAGACTGATTAATGAATTTTAATGTTCTTGTTCACTGACAGCAAGCAGAGGTCAGAGTGCAGTGAGGGATTCAAACACAATGGGAGAATTATGAAGCAACTGAGGCCAGAAAAAGTTGCAAATTTTTTGAGGAAAAAACTATTTTGTTGACTTTTTTTACGAAAAAAAGTGGGCAGGGCTTAACTGTCAGGGTGTGGCCTCTTATAACCCAGATTTTAATTGGCATTAATTATAGGTCTCCTGACAGGAGACTGACTTCTCATGATCCAGTGAATCTACCTTAAGTGACGCTGGCCCTTTAAATGGGGCCGTGCGCTGAGCCTCTTGTGATTTGCACGCTCGTTTTCTTCCCCCCAGTGCACAGAACATGAAGTGTCACCTGTTTCTCGGTATTAGTCACACTCAGTAGAGTTTTCACGAGCAGCCATTACTGTGTGGTGGAAACTTTCCGCCCCCGCTGCTTCCCTGTTTGGGCGTCCTCCACCCTGCAGGGCGTGCCCCTCCCCAAATAAACAGACTTTACCCGACAAATCCTCTACGGTGGGTTTGTCCAGTCCACTGAAGCGAAATCATCCAGAAACATGAAATATAATTTTACGATATACCTCTGCTAGGTGGCGCTGTTGCGCTGCTGTTACAGTTTGAGTCATGGTTCCTGCGTGCTCGGCCGCTGTGACTGATATTTACCATCAATGATATTCTAGAGGTGAATCACATATGTGGGTGACGAGTGACTGCGCTGACGTAGGGTGCAGATATCTAGTGTGTAGATCAGTACCCACGTCAGTCCGCTCCACGCAGGAAGTCAAAACCAAACAACTGCGGCCAAGTGATGAAATACTGTAGCTGCTGCTGCAGTTCCTCACATGTCCACTGGAGGGCAGTCAAGAGAAATGCTGCAAATTCTACACCACAAAGCGATTTCTAGGAAAGCTGGGTAAGACTGCCCTCATAGGCATCATGGGAGTCGTCACCCAACTTTTCCAGACTCCTGAACAGTAACGCTACCCAGTTATACTGGAGCGGGGGTTGTGCAGTAATTAGCCAGAACATTGATTATTGCGGTGGCACCTGTCAGGGGCAGAAAACGAATCCATTCCTTAAAGGGGCTGGCCACTTTCTGGTTACTATTGACCAATGTGTTTGTACAAATATAGGGGCTCATTTATCAAACTGGTTTAAAGTAGAACTGGCTTAGTTTCCCATACCAACCAGATTCCTTCTTTTATTTTGGACAGCTCCTTTGGAAAATGAAAGGAGGAATCTGATTGGTTGCTATGGGCAACTAAGTCAGTTCTACTTTACACCAGTTTGATAAATGAGCCCAATAATCTTTGTAAAGATTCTGTGCCATCTTTAATATATCATCAGGTATGCCCCCTCGTTTGCCAGTTCTGTTCTGCTGTCCACACAGAGGTCTGGTCCATAAAATGGTGGCTGATGGAGGGTCAGGTGACCAGGGAAATTACCTCCATTTGATTACTCCCATTCCAGTACACCGCACCTGACATCTGCACCTCACTTGCACGGTTACGTACAATATGTTTATATGAGGAGGAGGTCTGGTCACATGACCCTCCATCAGCGGCCATCTTGTCTACAGGACCTGTATGTGGACAGCACAGAAGATCTGAAGGGGACACAGCTTATGAAATATAGCAATTGGCACAGAATTTATCAAATATACACCAATATTTGGCGTATATCTGTCACAGATTCGGTCACAAAGGGGATTCACAGCCAGATCTGTGACTTCCCCGCCAGGTCTAAAAAAAAGGGGGCTTGGCATGAGCGGGGAAAGGATTGGCAGGCCCATCTCATTTATAATTTTCTATGCCTATTTTAGTTGTAGAAATTGATGGCTAAATCTACACCATCAAGGACGCTGGCACAGATTTAGCATAACTGCATAACCGGCACATCCACTGCCAGTGCACGGGGTTATTAATAACCCCATATATTAGTAAGTCCCATATAGTCATCTTACATCAGGGATGCCCAACCTGCGCCCCTCCAGCTGTTGTAAAACTACAACTCCCACAATGCCCTGCTGTAGACCGATAGCTGTCCAAGCATGCTGGGAGTTGTAGTTTTGCAACAGCTGAAGGGCCGCAGGTTCGGTATTCCTGCCTTAGGCTTCATTCACACGACCGTATTTTGTTTCCGTGTCCGTTCCGTTTTTTTTGCGGACCGTATGTGGAACCATTCATTTCAATGGGTCCGCAAAAAAAACGGAAGGTACTCCGTTTGCATTCCGTTTCCGTATGTCCGCATTTCCGTTCTGCAAAAAAGATAGAACATGTCCTATTCTTGTCCGTTGTGCTGACAAGGATAGGCATTGTTACAATGGATCCGCAAAAAAAACGGACACGGATGCCATACGGAGCATCATCCGTTTTTTTTGCGGATCCGCAATTTGCGGACCGCAAAACACATACGGTCGTGTGAATGAAGCCTTACATACATGTTGGTTTACATACATGACCCCCTTTAAGTTGATATTGTAAGACTACTTTCACACCTGCGGTTTTGTATTCCGGTTTTGGATCCTCTGTCGGATCTCAAAACCGGAGCAAAACGGTTCAGTTTGATTTAATGCACCTGGATGCATCCGTATTGAATCAAAACAGAATGAAGCATTGTAAGTGAATGGGTGGCAGATCCATTTTTTCGGATCTGAAAAAAACGGATCCGCCACCATTGACTTACATTGTTTTGGTGCTGGATCCGTTTTGTTCTGTTTCGCAGATGGCGTCCAAAACTGAACAAACTGGAACTAATGCATCCGGAATGGATTTTTCTCCATTCAGAATAAATAGTGGCAAAACTGAAGCATTTTGTTCCAGTTTTGAGATCCTAGGCCGTGTCACAAAACCGCGGATGTGAGAGTAGCCGAAAATGGTAAGAGAAGGCTAGCCCGTCCAGTCCCATCATTACAGCAAATTGCTGACAACCTTCCTCCTGCAGATGATAGAAGGGTGTCAGGACACAGCTGGTTAGAGTGCCCATGTTGACCCCTGTGTCTGCACCTGAGCATCAGACCTGGACTATGGACCTGGAAGGAGGCCAGGTCTCGTCGTGGGCGGCCGGCAACACTATGTGAAGACAAGTGGGTTGAGGCAATGTTCTGCTGGAAACTTTGGGTCCTGGCATCATGTGGATGTGACAGGAGCCACCTACCTAACCATCCATGAGAGCGGTGCCCCCTATTGACTGTGTCAGGGTAATACCCCAGCCATAAATGGTCTTGAAGAACATGACAAAGAGATGAAGGTGACAAATTGTCTCCCCAGATCGCCATATGATCGCCATCTGTGGGATATTCTGGAAACAGAGGTCCGATCCCTGGAGGCTGCACATCACAATTTATCGATTTGCTGCCGGATGATGCCTCGGAGGGTCACAGCTGTCGGTGACACAAGGGGGACCTAGATAGTTGGGTTTAAAGGGGTATTCCAGTTATCTCCACAAAATAGGGGATAACTATTAGATCTGTCCAGGACCCTTATGAGAACAGGGGGCCCCATACCTTCTACAGCCCCTTGAACTGAACGGAGTGGCTGGTCACACATGAACATGCTCACTCCATTAATTTCTATGGTAGTTCTGGAGATAGGTGAGTACAGCGCTCGGCTGTCTCTGGAACTCTTATAGAAATGAATGGAGCGGCTGCACACATGCCCAACCAGCTGATCCACTCATTTCAGTTCTTGTGATTGGATAGGGATGGAACTGGAAAATCCCTTTAACATTATGGCCGATTGGTTCTGCTGTGATGTAGGGAAAGTGAAGTGCCCCCGCTCCCGCCTGGAGGTCACACTTGATTCCTGTTATAAATGAACCTATCAGAGGGCGTAGCTCAGAGTGTTTCAATAATCACATATTTCTTATGAAAAGTGAAAAAAAAAAATGAAATATTTTATTAATATGAAAATACAAAATATTACAATATCTTAATATTTACACGATCATATAAAAGGGAATGTACCTGAGCAAGAGCATGAACTATACAAAGCAAAGGATGATGGGAAAGAAGTATGGCATCCAAATGATGGTGCTTTATGGGGGGGAGAAGGCAAAAGTTTTTGATACCCTGAAAGTCTTGGTAAAGTTAAACACATCACCCTCCAAAACTTGCCTACCGCCCCTTTAATGAGATACACCGCCTTCCATAACCCTTTAATCGTTGACCAATCACCCCGTTGCAGCCAGTGTCTGCAGTGTTCCTCAGTGCTTATATTAGAGCGGTTTTGGCTGCCGATTGAGGTTCTACCCTGCTACATGCGGTAGATACTCAAGATCAGTCCAAGACCTTTCTGAAGTCCTTAGTCTCTGGTGTAGAGCCATCTTGGCTCTTCAGAGGTTCTTCTGCCTCTGACTGTGGCTCTTGGATTCCTGCTGAAGTCCTTGTGAGGGTCGGTTCAGAAGATCCTGGAGGTCACACACAAACTTGTAGACGTAACGTTGGCCGCCGGTCTTGTGGATGATGTTCTTGTGGTAGTAGTAGCGTAACCCACGGCTCAGCTTCTCGTAGTTCATTCTGGGCTTGTTCTTGCGTTTCCCCCAGCGACGAGCCACCTGAAAAAAAAACCATAAAGGATGTCAAGATAAGGCCCAAAGGGCGAGTATGGAGGGTAAGAGGAAGACACTGAGGAAGACGGAGGGTGAGAAGAAGACACTCATAGAGGATAATGGAGAGTGAGAAGAAGACACTCTGAGGAAGACGGAGGGTGAGAAGAAGACACTCATAGAGGATAATGGAGAGTGAGAAGAAGATTCTCGTGTAGGAAGATGGAGGGTGAGAAGAAGACACTCATAGAGGATAATGGAGAGTGAGAAGAAGATTCTCGTGTAAGAAGATGGAGGGCTAGAAAAAGACGCTTGTAGAGATAGATACAGGGAGGGAAGAAGACACCCACAGAGGAAGATGGACAGTGAGAAGAAGACACTTATAGAATGAAGATGGAGGGTGAGAAGAAGATGCTCGTGTAAGAAGACAGGGCAAGAAGAAGATGCTTGTGTTGGGAAATGGAGGGTGAGAAGAAGATGCTCATAGAGGAAGGTGGAGGGAGAGAAGACTCTTGTAGAGGAAGATGGTGGGTAAGGAAACACCTAAGAAAGTGGAGGATGAGAAGAGGGAACTCACAGAAGAAGATAGAGGGTGGGACAAAGACATTCATAGAACAATATGGAGGGTGAGTAGAAGATGCTCGTGTAAGAAGACAGAGGGCAAGAAGCAGATGCTCGTGTTGGGAAATGGAGGGTGAGAAGAAGATGCTCATAGAGGAAGGTGGAGGGAGAGAAGACTCTTGTAGAGGAAGATGGTGGGTAAGGAAACACTTAAGAAAGTGGAGGATGAGAAGAAGGCACTCAAAGAAGAAGATAGAGGGTGGGAAGAAGACATTCATAGAGGAAGATGGAGGACGAGTAGAAGATGCTGGTGTTGGAAATGGATGGTGAGAATACACCCATAGAGGAAGGCAGCGCGTGTGAAGAAGATTCTTGTGGAGGAAGATGGAGGATAAGAAGATGCTCAATGTAGGAAAATGGAGCGTGAGAAGAAGACACGTGGGTAAAAAAAGAAGGTGGAGGGTAAAAAAAAAGATGTTCCTATAGGAAGATGGTGAATGAGAAGAAGATACTCATAGAGGAAGATGGAGGGGGAGAAGAACACGCTCATGGAATATGGAGGATGAGGAGATGCTTGTGGAGGAAGATGGACCTACCTCATTGGGATCAGACAGTTTGAACTCCCAGCCATTGCCCGTCCAGCTGATTAGTTTCTCACAGGATGAATCTTGTAATAATTCCAGGAGGAACTGCCAGAGTTGGATTGGACCAGAACCAGCTTTAAGAAAACAAGAAGACATGTTGCGATTGGACTGACGTATCACACAGGGTTAGATACAGATACAACATGTAGAAGGCAGTATCACACATGATAGGATTAGCTACACCAACGCAGCAGTTGGTGTGATACTATGATAGGATTAGGTACGTCAAACAGTATCACACATCATAGGCTTAGATACATGGCCCGGCAGATTAGAAATATTGCTCAGCAAACTGCCTTACACATAGGCTTCGATAAAGCAGCTCAGCAGACAGTATCACAGGTTAGGCTTAGATACAGTGGCTCAGCAGATATCTCACATCAAAGGCTTAGATACAGCTGCACAGAAGACAGTATCACATAATGGGCTTAGATGTCCACAGGATTACATATGACAGGCTTAGATACAGCAGCTCAGTATGACACCTGCTATGCTTAGATACGCAGCACTCCGCAGGGAAGGATTGGGGGGGTTGTAATGACTGCTCACCTGATGTCGGGGGCTTGTTGTCTCTCGCTTCCATGCTCTTCTGACCATAAGTGGTGTAGCATACTTCTTTATCGAGTCCTGTGAGGCCGGACGTCTGATGGAAACCAGTTTCGTTGTAGTGGAAACCTAAGTAATGACGGATGATGGTGGTGATAGTTAACGACTGATCACTATCCAATGATACATTTCGCCTGCACTGAAACATTGTAACAAACTTTCGTAACTGGACAAAGATTGGCGCTGCTGCTGCTCACTGAGAATTGTTTAGGCTGGAGACAACTGTAACAAACCCTCAGCTGTGAAAAGTAGTCAATGTATAGATAAACAAGAATGCTTCCATTCACTGACAGCAAGCAGATATCTTGCGAATGTCTATGAGAACGTTTTAAAGGGGATGTCCCATTACGAGAACTTACTCCCAATCCAGTGATAGATAACCTCCGGCACTCCAGCTGTGGTGAAACTACAACTCCCAGCATGCTCCATTCATTTCTGAGAACAGCCAAGCAAGTGTGCATCTTGGGAGTTGTAGTTTTACCACAGCTGGAGTGCCGGAGGTTAGCCATCACAGGCATAGTGGATAAGTATCTGATCGGCGAGGGTCTCAACCGATCATGAGAATTGGGGCCTGTAATCGCCATTCGAATGGTCACGCCCCCACCAATCAGACACATCCCCTATCCTATGACTATGGAATAAGCTATCATAATAGGATGACCCCTTTAAGTTTGGTTCATGTTATGTCACTCGTACGGAAACACAGCTGTGGGGATTGATAAGGGGCGTCCCCTCTGCTACGCTGCTTGGATACTAGACCTTCCTGCTCTTACCTGTGAGGGGCGTTCTCTGCACCGCAGATCGTGGGCTGGCTTGCGTTCTCAGATCTTGGGACTGGTTGCAGCTCATCCAGGTGGAGTCGTCCCAGCTGTTCCATTCTTGAGATGCCCAGGAGAAACTCTGATCCCCCACCGATCCGGCAGCCATATTGCCGGAGTAGACGGTGTCTGACATGATAAAGGACGGCTCCTCCTGGGCGTGGTATAGGGAGTCGTCGCTGTGGTGGGCGGCCTGATGCTGAAGCTCCTCCGTCATCCCAGGGAGCAAAGTCTGGAACGACTGCAGATATTCCTCCTGGTTCGCTGACTCCAGTCCTAATAACAAAAAAAAAAATTGATATTTAACCCATCGTGCTCAATTTAAAGGGACAGTGTAACTTTTTTTAATGTTTTAAAAAAAACTACTATGAATCTAAAATATACATACACACATACAAAAAATTAATATGTAACCCATTGTGCTCAATTTAAAGGGACGGTGTCACATTTTTCCAAAACAAATACTATAAATCTAAAATATACATACAAAAAATTGATACATAACTCATTTTGCTTCATTTAAAGGAATAGTGTAACATTTTCCCCCAAAAAACTACTGTAAATCTAAAATATCCATATAGACATACAAAAAATTGATATTTAACCCATTTTGCTTAATTTAAAGGAACAGTGTAACATTTTCCCAGAAAACTACTATAAATCTAAAATATCCATATAGACATACAAAAAACTGATATTTAACCCTTTGTGCTCAATTTAAAGGGACGTGTAACACTTTCCCAAAAAACTTCTATAAATTTAAAATATCCATATAGACATAAAAAATTGATATTTAACCCATTGTGCTCAATTTAAAGGGACGGTGTCACATTTTTCCAAAACAAATACTATAAATCTAAAATATACATACAAAAAGTTGATACATTTGCTTAATTTAAAGGGACGGTGTAACATTTTTTTAAAAAAACGACTATAAATCTAAAATATCCATATAGACATACAAAAAATTAATATGTGTAACATTTTTTCAAAAAAAGTACTATAAATATAAAATATGATAAAAATATGATTTGTTATAAGAGCTGCATGCAAACTAGAAATAACAACAGCATGGAAGCTACAGTGGAACTACAAGTACCAGCATGCCTCACCAGATCAAGGGTTAAGTTAGACTGTAGGCCTCCAGCTTGCCAGGGGACCATGATTACCAGCATGTGCTGAGGATGCAAGTGAATGATGCAGCTTGTATTTCCACCACTGCTGAAGGGGGTTTGTATGGCAGTAGATTCTGGGACTTGTAGTTCCACCACAACTGGACAAACCCAGCCCCTTATATACACTATTAATCAGCACCCGCTGCCTACCTTGGTTGTAGGGTTCCCAGTAATACAGGGATTGTTCTGTGTAGGCATCAGAGGAAGAAAGGGGGGTACCGCCCAGGCATGCAGCGGAGCTGGGGTACAGTCCCTTCCCTGTATTCATCTCAAAATCACATAGAAAAGCTGGATCTTCATATCTGAAATCTGGAAAAGATTAAGGGTTACCACCTCATTCTGAGCGCCCCATCTGGCCAACCATAGCAGAACTATGGGCTGTGTACAATGTAACACTTTAGAATCTTTAGAATCCTGCGGCTGCAACATTGTATCACGTTTGTTTACAACAGAAAAGTGGTGTACGGTATAAATGGGGGTGGTGAGGACATGGTGGGACTTGTAGTCCTACAGCTGCTTAACCCCCCCCTCCTCCTCTAATCTATGTTTACCCAGACATCAGCTTGGTCTCCAGCCTCCTCCTGAGAGAGAACTTAACCCTTCGTCACCCGGAAAAGCCACTTACCTATGGAAGTGTCCACATTGGGGACCTCCTGGGGGGTCATCTCGGGGCAGTAGAAGCTGCTGGATTCCATCTGGTGGCAGAGAGGATAGAAGAAGACATTACTACAGATCTGACAGGATGGGGGTGTGTCCTCTGCCTATTGGGGTGCTGCTGGTGATATAGTGAATGGAGAGGACTGCAAGAAATCAAAAACCCCAAGGGTAACTTTTAGGGTGTCAGGGTGCTGAGGAGGAATGTTAGGGTGCAGTGGATTCTCAGGCGTATAAATGAGGCGGATGTGGTGGGGTTCAGGGTGTCTTTAAATAAGAATGTTGACATTTGGGGTGCTGCTGGCCATACATAGAAGAGCACAGGGTGCTGAACATAAGGTAAGGTCTATAAGAAACAATTCTAGGGTGCAGGTAGATAAGGGCTGCAGCCTGGGCAGAAGCTCAGTGGGGGGCACTCACCTCAGACTGTGTGGCTGCTGCTTCTATGGTAGTGTCCTAGATGTGTCCTAGATGTGCAGAACATTCAAGCTTCCCTCCCTGCTGCCCCCTATATACAGCTGGACCTCCTCTGATTGGTGGCCGGGGAGGTGACGTGACATTCTTCTCTAAACTTTCAAAGGGGGGAGAATTTCCGTGATGTCACAAATCACAACTCCAGACTCCTGTCCCTTTAAGAGGGAAGGGGGGGGGTCTTATCAGTGGGATCATATGGCAGCCTGACACCAGGGACATGGGGGGGGCATTGACAAATAATGTCCAGCACTCATTAACTGAGAGGATTAATACTGGGCTATAAATAACCTGCGGGGGTCCTAGGTACAAGACCCCGACAATCATAGAAAGATAAGAGTAAAGTAGATAAATGATAGATAGATAGATAGATAGATAGATAGATAGATAGATAGATAGATATGAGATAGATGTGAGATAGATAGAACATAGATAGAACATAGATAGAACATAGATAGATAGATAGATAGATAGATAGATAGATAGATAGATAGATAGATAGATAATAGATATATATGAGACAGATAGATACATAGATAGAAGATAGATAATAGATATATAGATAGATGATAGATAGATAGATAGATAGATAGATAGATAGATAGAAGATAGATAGATAGATGTGAGATAGATAGATAGATAGAACATAGATAGAACATAGATAGATAGATAGATAGATAGATAGATAGATAGATAATAGATAGATAGATAGATAGATAGATAATAGATATATAGATAAATATGAGACAGATAGATACATAGATAGAAGATAGATAATAGATATATAGATAGATGATAGATAGATAGATGTGAGATAGATAGATAGATAGATAGATACATAGATAGATAGATAAATAGATAGATAGATAGATAGATAGATAGATAGATAGATAGATAGATATGAGATAGATGTGAGATAGATAGAACATAGATAGAACATAGATAGAACATAGATAGATAGATAGATAGATAGATAATAGATATATAGATAGATAGATAAATATGAGATAGATAGATAGATAGAACATAGATAGAACATAGATAGAACATAGATAGATAATAGATAGATAGATAGATAGATAGATAGATAGATAGATAGATAGATAATAGATATATAGATAAATATGAGACAGATAGATACATAGATAGAAGATAGATAATAGATATATAGATAGATGTGAGATAGATAGATAGATAGATAGATAGATAGATAGATAGATAATAGATAGATAGATAGATAGATAGATAGATAATAGATAGATAGATAGATAGATAGATAGATAGATAGATAGATAGATAGATAATAGATAGATAGATAGTCCCAAGGAAATGAAAACAGCACTGCAATGTATAGATAACTCAGGTGATGTGCCAGCGGCTGTGGATATGATCCAAAATCCAAAAGTAAAATAAAAAACAAAGTAATTCCACGGCACTCCCAGGGATGTGAATCAAAAATGGTGTCTATTATTCACCAGAGCGACGTTTCAGTCCACATGCTGGGACTTTTCTTTACTGACTGAGACTGGACTGAAACGTTGCTCTGGTGAATAATAGACACCATTTTTGATTCACATCCCTGGGAGTGCCGTGGAATTACTTTGTTTTTTGTTTTTTCTAGATAGATAAATAGATATTCTTTCATCAGTAAATTTTTATTGGCTTATAATATATTTTAAGGTTACATTTACATTGCTTTCTTTTCATGTAATAAATAGATCAATAAACAGAACTTTTACAACAGTTTCTTGGTATTGTTGTTATTAGTAAGTTTGAGTAGTTAAACTGTATAGTATTAGTGAGTGATGTAAATATGAAGAGTAATTGGTTGTTATAATTACGTATTTGGTTTTGAATTCTTAATCCATGTATATATATATTTGTGAGTATATTGTTTATATATTATCAACGACAAATCATTATATAGGTCAGCAACCACTCAGGTAGTATTCAGTTTAATAGGAGGGATGGGGGTGGGTTGGACATGCCGATATGAGTTATTTTATATATAAATATGTATATATTAAATAATATAATAAATACATGCATGTATGTGTAGAGATGTGTACATATATACATCCATACATTCATCTATAATAGTAAAGGGTTAGTTATTATACAGTTTTATCATTTAGATAAAATAATCACTTGATATAGAGGTTACATTGGAGAATATCTATAAATAAGGGAGAGTTCAGTTTGGTATTTAGATACTTTGGGTTCCATAGGGACCAATATTTAGTAGTTTTCTTCAGGGATAATGAGTATGAAGCATGACTGATAAGGACCTTAGATTGTGAGCCCCATTGGGGACAGTTGGATGCTAATGTCTGCAAAGCGCTGCGGAATATGTCAGCGCCATATAAATGTATAAAATAAATAAAGTACAAGCGAGTGAGACCGATGTCCGTACTTCTGAGATGCTCGGGATTTTTGGAGTTTTCCATTTTTGTGCTATGAGGCTTCTTGCAGCTAATCTTGTATGGCAGTGATGCCCAACCTGCGGCCCTCCAGCTGTTGCAAAACTACAACTCCCAGCATGCCCGAACAGCTTACAGCTATGAGCCTACAGCAGGGCATGGTGGGAGTTGTAGTTTTACAACAGCTGGAGGGGCGCAGGTTGAGAATCCCTGTTATATGGGATCCCACGGTTTTGATTTGTTGTGGGATATGTTGGTTTATAATATTATTTATATATATATATTATATTAATACTTATGAAATGATATTTAACACCAATAAAGCTAAACCATATCAACCCCAATTACTCAGATTGAGGGCCCTGCACACGACCGTATGCGCTCCGAGACATACCTTCCGTGAGCGGGCCATATGTCCCGGAGCGGCATCGATCAGTGCACACGGGAGCGCACAGCATTATAGATTACGGGCCGCCCGCGGGACTATCGTCCTGCACTCATAAGATCATATGACGAAAACACTAAGCGTGGCCGGCTTTTTTTCGGAGGATTACGCTTTGTCATCGCTCGGCGAAAAACAATCGTAAATTTCATCCATTTTGGTTGAAATTGTCCGTTTTGATCAATTTTAGACCATATAGGGTCCCAAGCGATGGCACCAACTGTTTATATTACCACAGTCCTGGCAAACATCTGTGACGATCAGAAAATCCCACGGATCACTAGTAATGGTTACATCAATGATGAGAGTTATACTCCTGTATTATGAGGGGCGGGGGCAGATACTTCCATGTTATATCTTCCGCCCTGTGTCATGTGACTCCAGTGACATCATCTCTGTCCTCATATAGGATATAATATCCTCATACACTTTCTCCGGTCTGTATCAGTGTCAGGACATGCTGGGAGTTGTAGTCCTGGTGCGTCACTGATTGCTCCTGTCATGCCCTGGGTCTGATTCTCTGGATCCTCCTGTGTCAGCAGAGCTGGGACTTTATCTGTTGTCTCTGAGGACTGATTTATTTTCCAGTCGCTTTATCTCCTTCTCCCGGCTGCTGTTGCTGCTGATAAAGGAACAGATATTAATCAACGTCACTCGCCCGCAGAGCTTACAGTCTAAATAATTGCCGTTCACCCATTAGAGTCTATGGGCTGGCGGCAAATCAGATGCCACCCGATGCGAGGAACAGATGGTAGAGATTTCATTCAAAGAGCAGGCAATGGGGGGTGAATTGTGCCACCATCGATAACTGTAGAGAGCAGGGTGCCAAAACTTTTGCAAAGTCCAACAATGTTGTGCTCCTCAATGTTGAGGGACTCATTCTAAAATTGTGGGGCCCTCTTGGACATCTTGATCCCTGGGGACCTTCACCGATGGAACCCACCACTATTAAGAACTGTCATTTTTTTAAAGGGGAAGCATCATCAAAGATAAGACGTTTCGGATTGGAACCACCATGGCTCAGACACATTGACAGACAGATGATTTTGTAGATGGTCATCTGTACAATACGTGGATGGATCAAGTCTCCCAGAGAAGAGGCTTATAGAAGGGGGGTCCAGGGGGATCCATAGGGCACATGGACAGGGTGGTCCTAATGGGACAGCCCCTTTAATATATTATTGCAGGGCAGAGCATTTAGGAATAGGATACTGCCAACTCAGTGATGCATTTAACAAGGGGTGTGGCTGTGACAACCTCTCCTTTTAATAAGATGTGTGGCTGTGACAACCTCTCCTTTTAATAAGATGTGTGGCTTTGACAACCTCTCCTTTTAATAAGATGTGTGGCTGTGAAAATCTCTCCTTTTAATAAGGGGTGTGGCTGTGACAACCTCTCCTTTTAACAAGGGGTGTGGCTGTGACAACCTCTCCTTTTAACAAGGGGTGTGGCTGTGACAACCTCTTTTTGTAAAGGGGACAAGGCTGAGACAAACTCTTCTTTTAACAATGAGGCAGAGCTCTGACAACTTTTCCCTTTAAAAAGAAGGCAAGGCTGTGACAACCTCTCCTTTTAACAAGGGGGCGGGTCTGTGACAACAACTTCTTATGAATGATTATGAGCCTTCAGCAAAATGGATCTCTCAAACAATTGATTGAAATGCTAAAATGTACAGGTAAAATAAGGTTGACCTAACAAGCCAGCGGATAATTCACTGCCTTGAGACAAGGCTGTGACAACCTCTCATTTTAACAAGGGGGCGTGGCTGTGACAATCTTGCATTTTAACAAGGGGGCGTGGCTGTGACAACCTCTCATTTTAACAAGGAGGCGTGGCTGTGACAACTTCTCTTTTTAAAAAGAAGGTAGGGGTGTGACAACTTTTCCCTTTAACCAGGACTGGGCTGTGACAACCACTTCTTATAAATGATTATGAGCTTTCATCGCCACATATCTCACAAACGATTGATCGAAATGCAAATTGGTCGCACAGGTAAATCAGGATTGACCTAACAAAGCCATAGGGTAAGTCAGTGTTTGGGGTAGAGTTCCCCTTTAAGTCGCTATTATAGTTCATTATAGGATACCCTGTGGAAAAACAAACAAACATGTGGCAGCAGGACAATCTGGAATGACATACGTTGCAGATTTGTTCAGACCTCACATGTCAATGGGGGGCCCGGGGCTGCTACCCTCAAATCATGAAGATCCAATTAGTCGAGATAAGAAAGTGCTGAATACAACCTGGCCGGGGAGATAAGCTACTGGAATCCACCCCACCCAAGAGATTGGGGAAGGGGGGCAGTTATCAAAGCCTTCAGTCTGCAGGACCAAGGCAGAGAACAGTCAAAGAAGAAAAATCTTTGATTATTTTTTGTTTTGTTCTTTTTAGAAATAATCTTAGATTTACCGCAGTAAGCAAATCTGCGCTGATAGCGAGGACTCTGGGACCGGGGAGGTGGTTAAAGGGACAATCACCCAGTGCCACCCACAATCACTGGAGGGTGAAGGAATGTGACACCAACAGACTCATAGAGTCTACATACCACTTTAAATTTAAAGGGATTCTCCATAGAAATGGGACTAATGGTTGGGGGTAGAGCTGCTTCGGCTCAATTTATTATAGGAATGTATGCTTTGGGGACAAGACACTGGCTGCAGCGGCGACTTGACCCATCTACTGCCTACCATTAGATGTGGAGGGGTCTACAAAGGTAGAAAATCTCCTTAAAAAATCTCTGTGTCATGCTCCTCCCCCTCAGTATCCTATAAAGGATAATCACCCTATAGGGTGCTCCTGATTCCTGTCTAATATTGTATCCGTCACTCTCCATATATAAGGTATAATGTACAGAAATGATAAGGAGTTATCTGACAGGTCACTGACATCCTTGTTTCCCGTGTAATGTGAATCCAACATGCAGTGACCCAGTGATTTACTGATAAAGGGTTAATACTAAAGGTCCTTTTACACGGGCCGATTATCGGCCGAAAATCGTTCCTAGGAACGCTAGTGCCGATAATCGGCCCGTGTAAAAGTGGCCCTAATCAGCCGACGAACGAGCAAAACGCTCGTTCGTCGGCTGATTGGATCTTTTGTAGAAACCAAAAGATCCAATCTGTCGGGCGCACATCGCCCTGTGTAAAACAGGCGATGTGCGCCTGACAGTATGGAGCTTCCCGGCCGCACGAGCGATACAGCGATCACTCGTGCGGCCGGGCGCTCGATTCGTCGGGCCGTGTAAAGGCTCCCTGCCCGAGCGCGATATCGCTGATCGGCGCTCGGGCAGGGAGAAGAATCGGCCCGTCTAAAAGGGCCTTAAGGGTCAGCACTTTACTGAGATGATATTTGTGCACTGCGAATCGCAAAAGGTGATACATAGGAGAGAGACGGTTAGTACTGTCAGTCTTGATCAGGTTGCCAGGGTGTTCTGCTAGTTCCACCCCCTCGCTTAGGAGTCTTTAAGGACATGCAAGTGTGAGCTGCTCACAACTAGGCCTAGTCCGGTGAATCTCCATCCCTCAGACTGAAAAGCTGCCAGAAGAACAACTGAACTGAGAGACTACCCCTGAGAGGAAGAGGACGGACATTTGCTGATGGTTAAGAATTATTTAAGGGCTGTGCGAAGTCTGAGATGGTAAGGTAAATGCACGTTTATTGCTATAGACTTTACTGCATGTGGAATGGAAAGGGTTAATTGCCGCCAGTGCCCTCGACACTTCTGAGATGGACCTGAAATCCAGATCTAACGACTACACCCTGTGATAATTTGGGAAGATTACAAAGCGTATCTAGAGAGAGATTCAGGGAGGACTACTCCTACCATCATTGCCACAGTCTATAAACAAACTGAGAGAGACTTGCTGTGTCTTTTACCTCAGAACCATGCCTATTGCTTGCAACTGTACTACAACCTCCATCATCTACTCAGTAAACAGAGACTATTTATTATAAATAAACAGGCCTGGACATATCACCCATCATCCGCAGGCCCCATCCGTTTACCCTCCTGCTTTGCACCCTACTACTTATCCACCTAACATTAAGGGCACCTCAGCCACCACCAGGCAGGAGCCCCTAAACCTCCGAGGGAAGAAATGGCCATCACTGCAGGACTGCCAACGTGTGTACAACTACCACCATCAGTGCCATTACCACCACTCCTGTCCTCTGCCCTGCTCTCTTCCCGGCAGACCTCGTCTAATCACGGAGAATCCCTTTAACATTCAATCGGCAGAGGTCATCACCTGATCTCCCCTGGTCTAGCGCCTGATTTTACTGGGTATGTTTCCATTGGTTGCTCACTTCCCCTGCAGTGGCCACTACTGGTGACATGTAGCATTACATACCTGTAACATATGGAAGAACCGGCGTGGTGTCACCCATTGTCTTTTTTGTATGTGTTTTTTAGGTGTTTTGTTGCTTTTAATACATTTTTACTCGTGTTTTGTTGCATTTTTTAAGGTAAAAAGCAGCAGCTCCGGATGTTAACTGGAAGTGTACGGAAAATATTAAATGCAGGACAAACATGCATTTTCTTTGTAGTGATGATTTTTTGGGTCAATGGTGTGTTTTTTTTCTTTGAATTAAGTCTTTTTTATTAACATTTTAAAACTTTTTACAATACAGAAACCCCCTGCCCTCCCCCAGGTGTTTTTTTTTTAATCATTGCTCTGTGTCTTGCATTTTTGTGTTTTGCCTATTGTTCTACAGAGGAAACGACATTACAGGGGGCACATACTTTTCTATATAAAAAAAAACAAGGTTTGCAGAATAACGCCAATAAAAAAAATCTGTGTTCAAAATCACTATTTGGGGAAAAAAAACACAACAAAAAATGCTTTTAAAAAAGTTACAAAAATTGCCGCACTAGTAAGGAGATTTTTGGGTGTTTTTGTTTTTTTTGTTTTTTTTTGGGGGGGGGAAACATTTGCAATTTTGTAACAATGAGAAAATCATATTGATATTGTAATAAACAAGATACAATATAATAAAAAGCAAAAAGGGGGAAAAAAAGCTGAATCTCTCATTATTAGGCCTCTTTCACACGAGCGTCGCGGATTTGTTCAGGATGCGTTGCGGATGCGTTGCGTTAAAAACGCGCGGATTGCATGCGGATGCAATGCGTTGCGTTGCGTTTTTAACTCACCCCCATTCATTTCTATGGAGCCTGGGCTGCGTGAAAAACGCAGAATATAGAACATGCTGCGTTTTTCACGCAACGCAGAAGTGATGCGTGAAAAAAAAACGCTCATGTGAAAAGCCCCATTAAAATGAATGGGTCAGGATTCAGTGCGGGTGCAATGCGTTCGCATCACGCATTGCACCCGCGCGGAAATCTTGCCCGTGTGAAAGGGGCCTAAGGCCTCATGTCATGGGTGCATCTAGCCTTTCTGCTGCCTGAGGCGAAAACTGATACGGCACTCCCCCCCCATGCCAATTTCTTAACCCGTTTGCCACAATGAAAGCGCTCATCACCCATGGCCCTTCAGCTGCCCCACTCTTGCCGCTACCTGGTGCCTCACCTGGCCTCATTGGTGGTGCACCCCTGCCTCATGCACACAGCCATTGCCAGCCGTGGCCCGTATTGTGTCCCGCAAATTGCAGTCCCCAATGCACAGAACAGCCGTGTGCATGAGGCCTTAGCTTAGTTTCACACTAGCGTTACGTGAAGGGGCCCGCCGGATCCGTAGTGATAATACAACCTCTTGTGGATCCGTAATGAACGGATCCTCTTGTATTATCTTTAACATCTTTTAAACGGATCCGGAATTAACTCCATTGAAAGTCAATGGAGGGCGGATCTGTTTACTATTGTGTCACACCAAACGTCTTGGTGCGGATGCCTTGACCGGAGAGCAAACCGCAGCATGCTTTGCGGTTTGCTCTCCGGTCTGAAGACGGAACGGAATGCTTTCAGGAGCCTCCATTCTCTTCAGTTCAGTTTTGTCCCCATTGACAATGAATGGGGACAAAACTGAAGCGTTTTATTCCGGTATTGAGCCCCTATGACGGAACTCAATACCGGAATTATAAAACGCTCGTGTGAAAGTAGCCTTAATCACCGATGGTTCCTTTGCTAATAATTAATTGCTTCATTTCTTTTTTTATTTCTAAATGAATCAATTTCTTTTTCATTTTTTGTTAGTTCATTTCAATGATTTGTTTTCTATATTTTTGATTCTGATTTTTTTTTTCATTTTTTAAATGTATCATTAATTCTATAATTAATAAAAATGAAAAAAATCACTGAAAATATAGAAAACTAATTTCTAATATTACTCATTTGTTAACTTTTTAATAATTTCCTTTTTTCAGAATGTGACAATTTATAAGAAAGTGATCCAAAAAAAAAAAAAAATAATAATACAAAATAAATGGTTAAAATAATGTATTTGTTGGAGCGACCTGTCTAGTTTACAGATATGGTACCTGTGGGACCTCCATGATGAGATCCCTTAAGTGCCCCCCTGCCTCCCCTCCACCCCAGGCACACGCACAGGCCGCCCCCTCCCGCTGACCCCAGAACAGCAGGAACTCCTGCTTAGAGGACTTGTGTTTAGATAAGTTTTTTTTCCGTAGTTTACTGCAGCAGAAGTTTGTTTGATGGATCCTCGCAGCCTCTGTTTTATTTTGGAAAATCTCATTGACAAATGATGTGGAAGTGGTTTCAAATCACAGAGGCGGACAGGCCGTGGCTGCGCATTCATTACCTCTCCCAGTGAAAGTGCTTTTATCAGGATCGCATTCCAGCATTCAGTTTCCACTTTTATCCACCGCGCTAATCCCATCGTCCCCGGCCGGAAATACACGACAAGATGCGGCGAAAATAATAAAATGAGTAACAATTAATAAAGATTTTTGTGGGATGGAAATAGTAACAAAGAGATAACGCGAAAAAGAGACATAAAAATAGTAACAATGTGTCAGCCGTCAAAAATTGTCATTTTAAGCTAATCGGATTTGACCCAATTTTTTGATTTTTAAAATGTATCCAAATCCGATTTTGGTGATTTTAGAGATAACAAGAGAAATCTTTTTTTTTTTTTTTTTTTTTTTTTAAGTGAGTGACAAAATGTGAGTCCTAAGATAATTCGGAGCGTCAGTCCATTTGGCGCATTTTCGATTCGGGTAAAATCTATTCGGACCCAAATTGAATTTGGTCAAAAAAACAAATTTAGGGCTCATGCACAACACCGTATGTATTTTGCAGTCTGCAAAAAACGGATCCGCTAAAAAATACGGATGACGTCCGTGTATTAGGCCCCTAATAGAACAGTCCTATCCTTGTCCGTAATGCAGACAATAATAGGACATGTTCTATTTTTTTGCGGAACAGAAATACGGACATAGGGAAGCGGGATGCACACGGAGTAACTTCCGTTATCTTGCGGACCCATTGAAATGAATGGTTCTGCATACAGTCCGCCAAAAAAAAAAAACGGAGCAGACACGGAAAGAAAATACTTTGTGTGCGCGAGGCCTTAGGCGTTTTGCTCATCTCTACCTTTAAAGGGCTATTCCCATGTCGATATCTTATATCTCCTCCAAATTGAAGGAGAGCACATCGCGCATGTGAGCACGCTCGGCTATTTTTGAATGTTCCACGCCAGCGTCTAGAGAGCATGCCACGCATGCACAGCCTTGTCTCCATTCACCACTACAAGACTTCCAGAAACGGACAAGCCAGCGCTCAGCTATTTTCGGAACTCCCATAGTGGTGCATGGAGAGGTGGCCGCGCTTGCGCAGCACGCCCTCCTTCACTTGGGCATTGATGGCATATCCTAGTGGGAATACCCCTTTAATATATACACATATCTACATAGATACCAATATATATATATGAACAAAGGGGGGAAAAATAAGAAGAATAATATTAATTAATGAATTAGAAGGAACACAGCGACACTAATAATTCTTGCCCCACCCCCGGTCCAGCTCTGTGATGGAGTCTTCTTGACCTGTCATTAGCTCCTTCACCAGATCATGTTCAGCTCTTTATTCTTTTCCGTTACGTTAATGGGGAGTTTGTCATTTGAGGGTCACTCGGGTCAAACAGCTCAATCCCCCCTCGCTCCTGCTCCCTACAGTATAACACGTCCGACCCCAGCCATAACATTCCTGATGGCCGCTCACCGGCGGAGCAAAAATATCAAAAAGTTATAGAGATTGTTGTTAGGTCGGGGCCCACCTTTTATTGTATCAGTTTTAGCTCCGCATTTCTGCTCCGATTAATATCTTAAGCTCTGTTTTCCTCGGGCTACATTCACACGACCGTATGTGTTTTGCGGTCCGAAAAAACACGGAATATGGATGACGTCCGTGTTACATCGGGTTTTTTTTTTGCAGATCCATTGTAACAATGCCTATACTTGTCTGCACAACTGACCAGAATAGGACATGCTCTATTTTTTTTATGTGGGGCAACGGAGCGGACATACGCATATGGACAGTACACGGTGTGCTGTCCACATTTTTTTCGGACCCATTGAAATGAATAGGTCTTCATCCAATCCGGAAAAAAAAAACGGACACAGAAACAAAATACGTTGGTGTGAATTTAGCCGCATACAGAGCTCCAAATCCTCTGCATAGACTAAAGCCTCATGCACACGACCGTATGTATTTTGCAGTCCGCAAAAAACAGATCCGCAAAAAATACGGATGACGTCCGTGTGCATTCAGTATTTTATGGAACGAAACAACCGACCCCTAATAGAACAGTCCTATCCTTGTCCATAATGTGGAACGGACATACAAAAACAGAATGCACACAGAGTAACTTCCGTTTTTTTTTGCGGACCCATTGAAATGAATGGTTCCGAATATGGTCTGCAAAAAAAAAAAAAACGGAACGGACACGGAAACAAAATACGTTCGTGTGAATGTAGTCTAAAGGTGCATTCACACCTTGCAGTGAGCAGCAGATTCTTGGGAAGGAACCGTTCCTTCCAGACAGACATCTGCTCGCTCAGTGAAGGAGAGTGAGCATTTACATGCAGAGATCTCCTCCACAGTATGAGGACGACCCTTGTCCTCATACAGCTGCACTGTTTCTGGGCAGATGGATGTTTAGACACCACGATCTGCTGCCCAGAAATGATCATTTAGGCACCTTCACAAACAACAGTATCACCCGATGAACAAGCGTTTCGCACATTCATCGGGTGATCAGTAGCACCTTTACACGGGCAGATTGTCGGGAACGGACGTTCGCTAATTGTCTAAATCCACCTTTAGATTATACAATTCTGGTTTCCCGCAGTCTCCACTCGGGGGGAGATCTAAGTGACTGCATACTGGTATACAATGGGCACAGTCTGCAGTAAGCTCCCTCTAGTGGTGGCTCCTGGAAGTCATTATCTTATCATGAAATTCTACGTCTATGCAGAGGATTTGGAGCTTTGTGTCAGGCAAGCACAGCTTAGATCGGTATAAAGATGTATTGACAAATTGATCTGCACAGAATTTTAGAGAAGGCCTTCGGGGGTACCCTAATAGGGGATGGTAAGGGTGTTGTCACATCTGGGACATTTATTGCATAGCGCTAGGATATGTCATAATTGTCAGATAGGTGTGGGCTCCATTTCTGGGGACACAACATGAAGGGAATGCACACTGCGCGTGCGCTGCGTCCTGTGTATGTGCAAGAGCAGCCACCCCTCCATTCACCATTATGGGACTTCCAGAAATAGCTGATTCAGCGCTGCGTGAAGTCCCATGGTGGTGAATGGAGGAGGGCCACGTATGGGCAGCTCGCTCTCCCTTCACATCGGGGACCTGTACTGGAGATAGGAGAGGGTGCCAGACGTGGGACCCGCACCCATCTGACATTTAAGGCATCTCCTAGCCATATGCCATCATTGTCCCAGAGCTCCCCAATCCAGTACCCACTCTATTAGCCAAATACAAAATCCACCGCAGCTTTAGTCCTCGTCCACATTTCCGTTTTTCACTGACGTGTGCTGTCCACGGACCATGGGTCAGTAAAAAAAGTCACTAGGGACATGCACTACTTTGATCCGTGATGCGGACCAAGCACGCCCATTGAAGTCTATGGGTCCGTGAAAATCACTGACACACATCCGTGTTGCGTCTGTTTTTCACTAAAGACTAATAGGAGATTCTTTGGAAATTAATTTCCAGCTGAGCAACGTCAGTGAATTACGGATGACTTACGGGTGGTAAAAACGGACGAACCACGGATCCTTCGCGGATGAAACACGGACATGTCACTGACACAGAAATGTGAACGAGGCGTGACCCCTGGATGTTTATTGACTTTAATAAGCATCTTGCATCATTGGACGTCTCGCAGCTGAGGGTATGGTACAGTGTTTCCAGTCTGTGAGCCAAACTTTAACTTACACTAATACATTGCGACAAACTATCAAGGACAGGAGAGAGATTTGTGCCACTGTTGTGATTCGCTCACAGAGGATTGTCTAGACCTGATACGATTGTAACAAACCTTCAGCTGTGAGAAGTATGGGGGAGATTTATCACAACTGGTGAAAAGTAGAACTGGCTTAGTTGCCCCTGGCAACCAATCAGATTCCAGCTTTCATTTTTCACAGCTCCTTTGGTAAATGAAAGGATCAATCTGATTGGTTGCTATGGGCAACTATGCCAGTTCTACTTTACACCAGTTGTGATAAATCTTCCCCTTCTGCACAGGTGGAAGTAAATAAGATCGCTCCCATTCACTGACATCAAGCACAGATCTTAAAAATTCTGAAGAACAGAAAAAGAAAGTCAATTCATTGTACAAGGATTGAGCGTCATTTCCAAGAAACTGAATTCGATCTGATAAACGGACCAATCCTATACGCTGTGAGATCTGCGGAGGATTTGATTGCACAGATTTGGTTGTTGAAAGATGAAACCTACAAACCCAATGGACTTGTTGAACCCGTGCTTTGAAACCTGTTGCCCTTCAGCTGTGAGACTACAACTCCCAGCCGGAGGAGGGAGGAGTTGTAAGTTTTGCAGCAGCCACAGGTTGGGGACCATTGACAGTATATGGGACATATGATGGACGTGCGGCCCCTGGTCTAGGTTGTACAATGTATGGGCCTCTCAGTGGTCATCCCTCCTGCAGACATCAGCAGGCTCCATCAGATAAGCCCCCTGCGGACCCCTCTGCAGCAGGAGCAGCCTCTAATCCCCTGAAGAGGAGACACCAGACCACAGAGCTCATCTCACCTCCGATGGAGACACCAAGACCCAGTTTAATTGTGAAACCTTCATCTGCTGGAGAATCTGAGTCTGGGGGAGGGGGGGTCAGTGTAATCTATAGAGAGGGGCAATTATACCAGACTCCGAGACCAGATATCATCTCCTGGGGGCACAAGCAATGGTCTTCTGCAACTTTCTAATATACTTTGTGCTTCAGTTCCTCACCATCTGCTTGCTGTCAGTGAATCCGAGCCTTATTTACATGCAAAGGCAGAAAACACACCTTGACCTAGTCCTGCTCACACTTCTGAGGATTTGCTACAATGTATCCATGTGAACGGTGGTCTGGTCGCTCTCTCCCGCCCTGGTCTTCAGGTAGATAGAGCTTTCCTGCGCTGATACATTGTAACAAACTCCAGCACCAATGTAGCACGTCAAATAGTATTGCAACACAACTGCGTCATGCACACAAACGTATTTTCTTTCCGTGTCCGTTCCATTTTCTTTGCGGACTGTACGCGGAACCATTCATTGAAATGGGTCCGCAAAAAAAAACGTAAGCTACTCCGTGTGCATTCCGTTTCCGTATTTCCATTCCGCAAAAAAATAAAACACGTCCTATTATTGTCTGCATCACGAACAAGGATAGGACTATTACGGGCCGGCTGTTCTGTTCTGCAAAATACGGATTGCACACGGACGTCATCCGTATTTTTTCCGTATCCGTTTTTTTGCGGACCCCAAAATACATACGGTCGTGTGCATGAGGCCTAAGGCCTCATGTATACAAATGTATTTTCTTTCCGTGTCCGTTCAGGGTTTTTTTTGCGGACCATATGCGGAACCGTTCATTTCAATGGGTCCCCCAAAAAAACGGAAGTTACTCCGTGTGCATTCCGTTTCTGTTTGTCCGTATTTTGGTAGAACATGTCCTATAACTGTCCACATCACGGACATGGATAGGACTGTTCTGTTAGGGGCCAGCTGTTCCGTTCCGCAAAATAAAGAATGCACACGAACGTCATCCGTAATTTTTGCAGATCCGTTTTTTGCGGACCGCAAAATACATACGGTCGTGTGCATGAGCCCTTATTTACATGCAAAGGCAGAAAACACACCTTGACCTAGTCCTGCTCACACATTTGAGGATTTGCTACAATGTATCCATGTGAACGGTGGTCTGTGCGCTCTCTCCCGCCCTGGTCTTCAGGGAGATAGAGCTTTCCTGCGCTGATACATTGTAGCAAACCCTCAGTGTCAATGTAACATGTCAAATACTATTGTAACACACCTGAACTATCAGCGTGAAGTATGAGCATTTAGATGAGATCAGATACAAATTAATCCCTCCACCAAACATGTCCTCCTTTGTTTCCATAGCTCTGTTCATCCTGTGCTTAATGTTAAATGAATGAAATTCCAGAAATGCAGTGGAGACTGACACACAGGTTGGACCTAAGTAATTTTAGTACCCTGGCAACATATATTCTTCCTTCCGTTTTTTTGGCGGAAAAACAGAACGGAAGCGGATGTACAATTGATAGAAACGAAAGGTTTTTGCGGAAACACGGATCCGCAAAAAAGCGAACAAAAATCTGGAAAACAAAAATACGGACGTGTAAATGGACCGTAAAAAAAAAGAGAGCAGGATAATGTAAAGAAATAAGGGTTCATTCACATGTCAGCATGTGTTTTGCGTATCTGCAAAACACAGACACCGGCCGCGTGCCGGCACTATAGAAATGCCTTATCTTGTCTGTGGCTTGCGGACAAGAATAGGACATGTTTATTTTTTTGCGGGGCCACGGAACGGAAGTGCGGATGCGGATTCATTGAAAATGAATGGGTCCGCACCCATTCCGCAAAATTGCGAAACGGATGCGGAACCATTCATACGGACGTGTGAATGGACCCGAACAGGGAAGGTGTATATGCCATTCAGGGTGGGTAGAAAGCTGGGTGCCAAACTCTAATGCCTCATGTACACGACTGTATGTATTTTGCAGTAGGCAAAAACGGATCCGCAAAAAATATGGATGACATCCGTGTGCATTCCGTATTTTGCGGAACGGAACAGCTGTTCCCTAATAGAAAAGTCCTATCCTTGTCTGTAATGCAGACAATTATAGGACATCTTCTATTTTATTTTGCGAAACGGAAATACGGATATACGGAAACAGAATGCACACGGAGTAACTTCTGTTTTTTGCGGACCCATTGAAGTGAATGCGGTCCGCAAAAAAAAACGTAACGGACACGGAAAGAAAATACGTTCGTGTGCATGAGCCCTAAGTCAGGGATCAGCCACCTCCAGCTGTTCTAAAACTACAACTCCTAGAATCCTCCTTTCACTTCTATAGGAGTTACAAAAACATCTGAGTACGTGTGCATGCTGGGAGTTGTAGTTTCACAGCAACAGGGGTGCTGAAGGTTGCTGATCCTTGCCCTACTCTGTGATGAGGGGTAGTAGTCATGGTCATTCAGTATCTGAAGGCTCCATTCATGGTCCTCTCTGCTTTTAAAGAAACACGTTTTACATAGACTTCTATGATATTTGTCCAGATGTAGCAGAGCTGAGAAGCTCATAGATTAAGTAAGTTGTGGTTGCTGTGACAGCACACAATCCTATCCATGGTTTTGCACAGGACTGCAGGTAAACCCATTCTGTGTTGTTAAATGACCAATTCAGCTCTGCTACATCTGCGCCATCCATCCGTATACGTCTCACGTGTCCTCCATGTCACTTGTAATGTTTTGGTGGAAATTTCAATAAAAGACCCCATAAAACGCCTCCGAAAACAAACAGCAGCTCACCCCATTAAGCGGCCAGGACCCTGAACCCATAAACCTCGCCCCCTGAGCTGACACTTACTTCTTTAATGTCTGAGATTAGGGGGAGACGTTTAGGATGAAGGTGATACATTTATGGGGCGGCCTCTGTTTATCCACAGCCTCTTCCTCGCCCATTAAAGCTATTTTGCCAAGTGAAGAGGTTGTTGTTCTTTCCTCTCGGTGACGGCATTTCCTGGTGTTTTCTGACAAATAAACTCCGACCCTGTTGTTTTTTGGGGGTTATTTTTACAATCTTCCTTTTAGCTTCTAACAATTAAATCTCGGGTTTACCGGCCCTTTAAATTTAATGTTGAAGGCTAAGTGCCTAATGAGCGAAGATGAGCATACCCTGAAAATCCTAAATGTGCTGCTGGCCCTTTAAATTCTGCAATGAAAAAATGTAAATGTAAAAAAATTCCGCAATAAGGCCTCGTCTACATTTCCGTGTTAGTGACACGTCCGTAAAAAAAGCTTACGTGTTTCATCCGTGAAGATATCCGTGGTTGGTCTGTTTTTACCATCCATTTGTCATCCGTAATTCACAGACGTTGTTCAGCTGAAAATTAATTTCCAAACAATCTCCTATCAGTCTTCAGTGAAAAACGGACGTGTGACGGATGCCATCATGGTGTGTCTGTGATTTTCACGGACCCATAGACTTCAATGGGCATGCTTTGTCCGCGGCACGGATCAGATTAGTGCATGTCTCCGTTATTTTTTTACTGTCCCACGTTCCGTAAAAAAAAAAAAACTAAAATGTGAACAGACACATTTAAATCAATGGGTGCGTGTTCCGGACAGCACTCGTCAGTGAAAAAAGAAATGTGAACGAGGCCTAAATCTGCCGTATGTGAATTTATCCTAATGAGAGATGTTAAAAAATGTCATATCGGCTTTTAAAAGAAAGTTTTTCAATTTTTATTAATTAATTTTCTATTTTCACTTCAGCTTATTCCTCCAGTAATTACTTATTTTTCTCCATTGTTTACATTTTCTATTTTATTTTACTTCTGTTTATTAATTCTCTAGTTGTTTTCTTTTCTTAACTTTTATTTTTCTTTTTTTTTTCTTTTTTATTTATTTAGCATTAAACTTTTTTCTTTTTTTTCTTTTTCTGCTTCTATTCATGATTTACTTTCTATCTACTTATCCTTTTCTTTATCTTTTTACTCGTGTTTCATTTTCGCATGTTTGTTTTTTTACTTTTATTTCTTTCATTATTTAACTTTTTTTTTGCTTCTGATTTTGTTAGATTTTTGCTTCTTGTTTTTGTAGTATGTTCTACATTTATAAGGGCTGATTTTAGGTGAAGAACAGATATTTTAGTGAAGCGCATCATGGTTTGTGACCTGTCTTACTGTTTTATGGATCGTGTTTACTGCGATCTGCTCCAGGTAACGCCGCTGTTGTCTCCACTTTATAGAGCAACAGTAAAATGAGGTAAATAAAAGAGTCCTTCTGCTGCAACACTGGTTTATTAACTACCTGGAATAGTCTCCTTACTGTGCTGCAGACTGGTACTGAGGATTACACCCAGTATACAGGATAGGAGAAGTGGTACTGTGCAGTGGTCCATGTATACAGAATAAGAGCAGATACTGAGATTACACCCAGTATACAGGACAGGAGAAGTGGTACTGTGCAGTGTCCATATATACAGAATAAGAGCAGATACTGAGGATTACACCCAGTATACAGGACAGGAGAAGTGGTACTGTGCAGTGTATATATATATACAGAATAAGAGCAGATACTGAGGATTACACCCAGTATACAGGACAGGAGAAGTGGTACTGTGCAGTGTATATATATATATACAGAATAAGAGCAGATACTTAGGATTACACCCAGTATACAGGACAGGAGAAGTGGTACTGTGCAGTATACATATATACAGAATAAGAGCAGATACTGAGGATTACACCCAGTATACAGGACAGGAGAAGTGGTACTGTGCAGTGTATATATATACAGAAAAAGAGCAGATACTGAGAATTACACCCAGTATACAGGACAGGAGAAGTGGTACTGTGCAGTGTATATATATACAGAATAAGAGCAGATACTGAGAATTACATCCAGTATACAGGACAGGAGAAGTGGTGCTGTGCAGTGTACATATATACAGAATAAGAGCAGATACTGAGGATTACACCCAGTATACAGGACAGGAGAAGTGGTACTGTGCAGTGTCCATATATACAGAATAAGAGCAGATACTGAGGATTACACCCAGTATACAGGACAGGAGAAGTGGTACTGTGCAGTGTCCATATATACAGAATAAGAGCAGATACTGAGGATTACACCCAGTATACAGGACAGGAGAAGTGGTACTGTGCAGTGTATATATATATACAGAAAAAGAGCAGATACTGAGAATTACACCCCAGTATAACAGGACAGGAGAAGTGGTACTGTGCAGTGTACATATATACAGAATAAGAGCGGATACTGAGGATTACACCCAGTATACAGGACAGGAGAAGTGGTACTGTGCAGTGTCCATATATACAGAATAAAAGCAGGTACTGAGAATTCCACCCAGTATACAGGACAGGAGAAGTGGTACTGTGCAGTGTGTGTGTGTATATACAGAATAAGAGCAGATACTGAGAATTACACTCAGTATACAGTACAGGAGAAGTGGTGCTGTGCAGTGTACATATATACAGAATAAGAGCAGATACTGAGGATTACACCCAGTATACAGGACAGGAGAAGTGGTACTGTGCAGTGTCCATATATACAGAATAAGAGCAGACACTGAGGATTACACCCAGTATACAGGACAGGAGAAGTGGTACTGTGCAGTGTCCATATATACAGAATAAGAGCAGATACTGAGGATTACACCCAGTATACAGGACAGGAGAAGTGGTACTGTGCAGTGTCCATATATACAGAATAAGAGCAGATACTGAGGATTACACCCAGTATACAGGACAGGAGAAGTGGTACAGTGCAGTGTCCATATATACAGAATAAAAGCAGGTACTGAGATTCCACCCAGTATACAGGACAGGAGAAGTGGTACTGGTGCAGTGTCCATATATACAGAATAAGAGCAGATACTGAGGATTACACCCAGTATACAGGACAGGAGAAGTGGTACAGTGCAGTGTCCATATATACAGAATAAAAGCAGGTACTGAGAATTCCACCCAGTATACAGGACAGGAGAAGTGGTACTGTGCAGTGTCCATATATACAGAATAAGAGCAGATACTGAGAATTACACCCAGTATACAGGACAGGAGAAGTGGTACTGTGCAGTGTCCATATATACAGAATAAGAGCAGATACTGAGGATTACACCCAGTATACAGGACAGGAGAAGTGGTACTGTGCAGTGTATATATATATACAGAATAAGAGCAGATACTGAGGATTACACCCAGTATACAGGACAGGAGAAGTGGTACTGTGCAGTGTCCATATATACAGAATAAGAGCAGATACTTAGGATTACACCCAGTATACAGGACAGAAGAAGTGGTACTGTGCAGTATACATATATACAGAATAAGAGCAGATACTAAGGATTACACGCAGTATACAGGACAGGAGAAGTGGTACTGTGCAGTGTCCATATATACAGAATAAGAGCAGATACTGAGGATTACATCCAGTATACAGGACAGGAGAAGTGGTACTGTGCAGTGTCCATATATACAGAATAAGAGCAGATACTGAGGATTACACCCAGTATACAGGACAGGAGAAGTGGTACTGTGCAGTGTCCATATATACAGAATAAGAGCAGATACTGAGGATTACACCCAGTATACAGGACAGGAGAAGTGGTACTGTGCAGTGTCCATATATACAGAATAAGAGCAGATACTGAGGATTACACCTAGTATACAGGACAGGAGAAGTGGTACTGTGCAGTGTCCATATATACAGAATAAGAGCAGATACTGAGGATTACACCCAGTATACAGGACAGGAGAAGTGGTACTGTGCAGTGTCCATATATACAGAATAAGAGCAGATACTGAGGATTACACCCAGTATACAGGACAGGAGAAGTGGTACTGTGCAGTGTCCATATATACAGAATAAGAGCAGATACTGAGGATTACACCCAGTATACAGGACAGGAGAAGTGGTACTGTGCAGTGTCCATATATATATACAGAATAAGAGCAGATACTGAGGATTACACCCAGTATACAGGACAGGAGAAGTGGTACTGTGCAGTGTCCATATATACAGAATAAGAGCAGATACTGAGGATTACACCCAGTATACAGGACAGAGACAGAGAAGTGGTACTGTGCAGTGTCCATATATATACAGAATAAGAGCAGATACTGAGGATTACACCCAGTATACAGGACAGGGAGAAGTGGTACTGTGCAGTGTCCATATATATACAGAATAAGAGCAGATACTGAGGATTACACCCAGTATACAGGACAGGAGAAGTGGTACTGTGCAGTGTATATATATATACAGAATAAGAGCAGATACTGAGGATTACACCCAGTATAACAGGACAGGAGAAGTGGTACTGTGCAGTGTATATATATACAGAATAAGAGGCAGATACTGAGGATTACACCCAGTATACAGGACAGGAGAAGTGGTACTGTGCAGTGTCCTATATACAGAATAAGAGTAGATACGAGGATTACAACCCAGTATACAGGACAGGAGAAGTGGTACTGTGCAGTGTCCATATATACAGATAAGAGCAGGTACTGAGGACTACACCCAGTATACAGGACAGGAGAAGTGGTACTGTGCAGTGTCCATATATACAGAATAAGAGTAGATACTGAGGATTACACCCAGTATACAGGACAGGAGAAGTGGTACTGTGCAGTGTCCATATATACAGAATAAGAGTAGATACTGAGGATTACACCCAGTATACAGGACAGGAGAAGTGGTACTGTGCAGTGTCCATATATACAGAATAAGAGCAGGTACTGAGGACTACACCCAGTATACAGGACAGGAGAAGTGGTACTGTGCAGTGTCCATATATACAGAATAAGAGCAGATACTGAGGATTACACCCGGTATACAGGACAGGAGAAGAGGTACTGTGCAGTGTCCGTGTATAGAGTACATAAACGTATACTTCCTGAGGCTTGCTGCGTTATAACCCTATTCACATGCATGAAATGTCTGCAATAAATCTGCTGCATCCGTCTAATAAACCATCCTGTGCTTCTGTAGAGGAACTACATTGAAGCCATCCCTATTGATCATGTGAATCACACCCAGATATTGGAAATTGGAACTCCATGTTTTTCAGAGTCTACATTTCCTTTAGGCCTGGGCTACAGAGACAGGAGAAGAGAATCCACCTGATTCACCGGTCTATAGAGTGAATGGGGTGAAGTTATCAAAAACACGCTCCAAGTGATCTACTTCCGACCACAGGTCCCTAATATGAAGACTTGTCCTCTGGTCAGGGATCCTGTAGTTCTACTACTGTAGTCATTCAGCTGAGAACGTGTTCAATGATATTTTCCTCAAGAATAACTTTTCATGAGAAATTGTTATATTATAGATATAAAAATAGGGGAACCAATACTTATGCAATATCAATTGTTCACCTGATACATGCAAGTAAATATTGCTTTGGATTTCATTTTCCCATGTGGAATCCTAATTGCATCAGAACGAGTATGGGTTCGGCTACATGGCGATCCTGATTGCGTGTTGTCCCCAAGTATCTCATTGTAGCGGGGCAGCGATAGAAATGAATGCAGGTTTGCCGAGACCACCAAAACCAGAAACGCGCCCATGGCCACCATAAGTAACTGTAACTCCACGCGTTTCTAGAGGGGGGGGGCATTGTGGAATTACATTGCATTAGGGCTCATGCACACAAGCGTATTTTCTTCCGTGTCCATCCAATTTTTTTTGCGAACCGTATTCGGAACCTTTCATTTCAATGGGACCATAAAAAAAACGGAAGTTTCTCCGTGTGCATTCCGTTTCCGTAAGTTCACATGTCCGTTCTGCAAAAATATAAAATATGTCCAAGGCTAGGACTGTTCTATTAGGGGCCAGCTGTTCTGTTCCGCAAAATACGGAATGCACACGGACGTCATCCGTATTTTTAGCAAATCTGTTTTTTGCGGAGCCAATATTTTTTCAACATTAGTCATTCTCCTGTTTTTAATGTACTAGCCATGATATTTTGCTACAGGGTTGATTTTCTTTAAAAAAAAATCCTAACTGTTCTTAATTTAAAAAAAACGCAGCAGTCATTGCGATAATCTTCACATCCTTCTAGAAAACAGCACTGACACATATCTAAAGACTAATATAGCGGTATATAACGTATCTGGAAGGCAACAGTATAAGAGCTCATGCACACAACCGTATGTATTTTGCGGTCCGCAAAAATGGATCCCTAAAAAATACGGATGACGTCCGTGTGCATTCAGTATTTTGCGGAATGGAACAGCCGGCCCCTAATAGAACAGTCCTATCCCTGTCCGTAATGGGGACAACAATAGGACATGTTGTATTTTTGTGGAACGGAAATATGGACATACGGAAACAGAATGCACACGGAGTAGCTTCCGTTTTTTTTGGAGACCCATTGAAATAAATGGTTCCGTATATGGTCCGCAAAAAAAAAAACGGAACGGACACGGAAAGAAAATATGTTTGTGTGCGTGTGCCCTAACACAAAGGCTAATAGTGGGTCAAGCAGGGGGATCCAATACTTATGCAACATTAGTCCTTCACCTGTTATCACCATTCAGTCAATGATATTTTACTATGGAAACTTTTCTTAGGCCTCATTCACATTTCTGTTTTTCACAGACACCACACGTACCCATTGATTTTAATGTGTTTGTTCACACATCAGTGGAAAGTGGAAAAATCACGGAGACGTGCCCTACTTTGGTCTGTGATGCAGACTTAACAGGCCCATTGAAGTCTATGGGATCGTGAAAAACCACTGATATGACACGGATGGCTTACGTGTTTTTAACAGACCACTGGTAGAAGATGCTCTAGAAATTTGTTTTCAGCCGTGCAGTTTCCGTGGAATACACAGGTGAAACACAGAGGGCAGAAAACAGACATACGGAGCAAACACGGATCCGTCACGTATAACTTCACGGATGAAACATGTACGGATTTTTTACAGACACGGAAATGTGAATGAGGCCTGTGACAAGATCTGTGACAAGATGGTCTGTGGTTCATCCTTGAAGATGCCCAGACTTCCAGGCTGAAAATTCATTTCCGGAGCGTCTCCTACCAATGGTCCCATAAAGCCGCGTATCAAACACGGATGGCCTCCATGTTGTGTCTGTGGTTTTCACGGACCCATAGACTATAATGTGCTTGAAGGATCCAGGGCTTACTTCCGTGGTGTCACCAAGGTCCGTGGAAAACCACTAATGTGTAAATCCACACATTAAAGTCAATGGGCCAGCGAGCGATCCACGGAGACCGGCGCATGTCCACGATTCACTGGCATCTGAAACAGGTCGAAGTCAAACTGGGGATCCAATACTTATGCAACATCAGCCGTTCACCTGTTTCCAACAAACAGTCTTCTTTTTTTACTACATTTATTTTATTTATTTTTTTTTTATTTTTTTATTTATTTACATACATTATATTTGACTACAGAAAAATGTTAAAAAGGGACGAAATACGGTCGGATTGTCCCATTATCTCCACGCCTGTGGCGAACATAAGAAGACACGCTCTTTCGATGATCAATTTAAAGACGGATTTTACATTCTATAGTTAGGAGGTCGGAGGTTTCTAAAAATAATTGAGGTTACCCCGTGCCTGGTCCGAGGACACGCCCCAGCGCCCCGCAGATGTCGTCGAACACCAAGGGTTAATCGCTTCCTGCATCTCTAGTAGCTGAAACTTTACAAGCTGTTTAACAAGTTGGGAGATCCAGTTACCCCCGGGTGCAGGGGACAAGGGGGGGGGGGTGCAGGTTAGCGGCCGTCACATCAATCAGCGTTACCTTATAAAATAACAGCAAAGTGAAGGCATCGAACCTGCTTCCTCCCCCCCCCCACCTTGTCCCTTCTGTCTGTGGCTATTTTAAGCTCTGTTGTTTGAACTTCTAAGCCCCCAGAGGGGTCTGCAGGGACGACCTGGGACCCTCAGATAAGACCTCACTGATTTGGAAACTTTTTGGCTGAAATAACATTAAGGGATAGAAGTCGGAAAATTGGTCACTGAGACGCCCCCCACCCCCTGCCTCTTCCATCACTTACTGAGACACCTTATACCTCTCCACTAATAGTGATCCCCATCACCTCTCACCCTGGACTACAACCTCCACCGTGTTTGTGCGTGACGTCCAGAGGGTGAGCTGACCAGTGAAGGGGAAAATGACCCCCAGGAAGAGGAGATACAATGTGGCTTCAGGAGCAGCAGAAAGAATGTGGCAAATATTTTGATACTTTTTGTTACATTTGGATCGTACCAATTATATAAAAGAAAAGGTGGGGACTGACCCCTAGAGATTTGGTAGTTAAATGAAAAAAACGTATAGGTGAAGCCGCAGTCTTCGAGACCTCCACTGGGGTGTTCATCCACTGAATGATGGGGGTGTTGGGCCCACGTGATCCCGAGAAGGATGGGGGGGGGGCTCCAGATTTTACCAGCTATGGCTTATGTTTATCAGAACGGAGGAACAGATGCACATAGGATATCAGAAGACAATACCCATAGTAAATGACTGAGGGGGGGGGACACGGCTGAATGCAGGACGTGGGGGCAAGGGCCACGCAGGAAGTGGCTCTCAGTCCTTGGTGTTATGACAGCGGGGAGGAAGTCACTGACGGCATTCTGTAGATTGTGGATGATGGGTCTTCAGGAGCTGAGATCTAACAATCATGGGATACCCATCATCCACACACACAATGGCCGCAGGGGGGCAGGGTGGTGGTCTCAGGGCCTCGGGGGCACCATGCAGCAGGTTGTAAAAGAAGCAGCAATTTATATTTAGGGGCTGTCAACGTTTTCCATCTTTTTTTTTCTGGGACACCCATGGGGGACGGGGATGTCCTAGGGCCTTCACCATTTGGACCTTCTACCACCCATCTGTCCTCAGTGGGCAAAACCTGCTCTTATTGTGCCCGCTGTGCTGTCGTATGGTTTGCATATTATACAGCAATACATGTTCACTGTATAGCACTAGTATGTGGGCACTATATGGCAATATTATCTGTACATTTTATGGCACTATATATGAGCTTTGTTGCAGCATGATGTCGGCACAGTATAGCAACATTAAAAGGTTATTCCCATCACACACAATGGGGGCATATCACTAGGATATGCCCTCATTGTCTGATAGGTGCGGGTCTCACCTTTTTGAGAACGGAGCAGGGAGAGCTGTGTCTGGAGGACGCCGGGTTTCCTGGGGTCCAGTCACCACCAGACGCAGCTCCCCCACTGCTCCCATGGAAATGAATGGGGGCGCACAGCGCATGCGCGGCCACCGCTCCCATTCATTTCTATGGGGCTGACGAATGATAGTCGAGCCAGTGCTCAGCTATTTTTGGCGGCCCCAAAGAATTGAATAGAGGGAGGCTGCGCATGCGCAGTGCGCCCTACACTACTTTCCCCACTCTGTTCTCCGTGTAGAGGCGGGACCCGCGCCTATCAGACAATGGGGGCATATCCTAGCAATATGCCCCCATTGTCTATGATGGGAATACCCCTTTAAATAGGCATGATACAGCAGTTTTAAAGGGATTGTCCCTTCTCAGACATAGATGGCTTATCACTAGGTAATGCCACCAATATCAGATAGGTGCAGGTCCGCTCCTATCTCCCCCTACACACACACACACCCCTGAAGTGAAGGAGAGCGCATTGCGCTAGCGCAGCCACCCTCCATTTGCCACTATCCATTTCCTGGCTGGGCTATTTAACACAGTCCCATAGAGGTGACTGTGCATGCGTTGTGTGCTCCATATTCACCACTATGGGACTTGAGGAGCACCCATACCAGCGTGGTGCGCCCTCCTTCGATTCGGGAGGCCCTGTTCTGAAGATAGGATCAGGTTCCAGAGCTGAGACTCGCACCTATCTGACATTGATGGCCAGGGGTGCACCACCAATAAGGCCAGGTGAGCAGATCGCCTCAGGCAGCACCAGGTAGGGGCAGGAGGGGGGCAGTGGAAGGGCTACGGGCAAGGAGCGCTTTCATTATGGCAAAGGGGTTAGGTTAGGAAATTGGCATTGGGGGGGCGCTGTTTCAGTTTTCGCCTCAGGCAGCAGAAAGGCTAGGTGCACCCCTGTTGATGGCATGTCCTATTCTGAGATGGGAATACCCCTTTAAACATAGGGGCATCATATTGCGGTATTATGTGAACATGGTAAGGGAAATTTATTAAAAATAATTCTGTGCCAGTTTTACTGGAGTACAAAAGTTGCAGATGTTTAGGAAAGGCCAGTTTTGCATAAAAATATGCATTTGCTTACAACATTTATAAAAAGTGGGCGAGGTGTGGACAGGAGCACGGTGACTATGCTGCCTGACACAAGAAAACTGGTATCAGTTAACCCGGAAGTCTAGGCCAGATTTCAGCATCTGGTGCTCAAAGCTCCTGTGATGCACCAAAATTGTTAAATGCTACGTCTCTCTTTATAATTTTGGGCAGCAATCTTAGTAAATATGGTACGGTACTATTATATAGGCATGGTATGGCAGTAATACAGTATGGAGAAACTGCAGAGCCATATTATGTGGATAGTGTGTGAAGCAGGCTTTGTAAAGCAGTATTGGGGTATGTTCACAGTGAGACTTCGGTTTTTTTTCTGCAGTAAGTGATCTGTAGAGACAAAGTATCAGCTGAGGCCGAGCGTTCACTTCATGATTTATCACAAAAAAAAAACTCCGAGCTCATTGCACAAAGATGGCACAAGAGCATCAGCCGTTTACCACAGCTGCAAAACCACACGCAACACGCAACCTCCACACAGTACAGCCGCACGTTACACAACTGCACAGATGTTCCTAATATACCAACAGTACAACTATTATAGGAGTTATATTCTTATACATAGGAGGCAGTATTATAGTAGATATATTCTTGTACATAGAAGGAGTATTATAGCAGTCATATTCTTGTACATAGGAGGCAGTATTATAGTAGTTATATTCTTGTACATTAGAAGGCAGTATTATAGTAGTTATATTCTTGTACATAGAAGGAGTATTATAGCAGTCATATTCTTGTACATAGGAGGCAGTATTATAGTAGTTATATTCTTGTACATAGGAGGCAGTATTATAGTAGTTATATTCTTGTACATAGGAGGCAGTATTATAGTAGTTATATTCTTGTACATAGGAGGCAGTATTTAGTAGTATATATTCTTGTACATAGGAGCAGTATTATAGTAGTTATATTCTTGTATATAGGAGCAGTATTATAGTTAGTTATATTCTTGTACATAGGAGGCAGTATTATAGTAGTATTACTTCTTAATTACATCAGGAGCAGTAATTATCGGTAGTTATACTGTCTTATACATAGGAGCAGTATTATAGTAGTTATATTCTTGTACATAAGAGGCAGTATTATAGTAGTTATATTTTTATACATAGGAGGCAGTATTATAGAGTTATATTCTTGTACATAGGAGCAGTATTATAGTAGTTATATTCTTGTACATAGGAGCAGTATTATAGTAGTTATATATTCTTGTACATAGGAGCAGTATTATAGAAGTTATATTCTTGTACATAGGAGCAGTATTATAGTAGTTATATTTTGTACATAGAAGGCAGTATTATAGTAGTTATATTCTTGTACATAGGAGCAGTATTATAGTAGTTATATTCTTGTAACATAGGAGCAGTATTAGTAGTTATATTCTTGTACATAGAGCAGTAGTTATATTCTTGTATTAGGAGCAGTATTATAGTAGTTATATTCTTGTATATAGAGCAGTATTATAGTATATATTCTTGTACATAGGAGCAGTATTATAGTAGTTATATTCTTATAATAGGAGCAGTATTATAGTAGTTATATTTTGTACATAGGAGGCAGTAATATAGTAGTTTATATTTTGTACATAGGAGCAGTATTTATAGTAGTTATATTTCTTGTACATAGGAGCAGTATTATAGTAGTTATATTATTTATACATAAGGAGCAGTATTATATAGTTACATCAGTATTATTGTACATAGGAGCAGTTTATAGTAGTTATATACATAGGAGCAGTATTATAGTAGTTATATTTCTGTACATAGGAGCAGTATTATAGTTATATTCTTGTACATAGAGCAGTATTATAGTAGTTATATTTGTACATAGGAGCAGTATTATAGTAGTTTATATTCTTGTACAATAGGAGCAGTATTATAGTAGTTATATTCTTGTACATAGGAGCAGTATTATAAGAAGTTATATTCTTGTACATAGGAGCAGTATTATAGTAGTTATATTCTTGTATATAGGAGCAGTATTATAGTATTATATTCTTGTACATAGGAGCAGTATTTTAGTAGTATATTCTTGTA
>ONZH01001217.1:0-29976 GCA_900303285.1 Rhinella marina | reverse complement strand
GCAGGCAGTGTGTTATAGAGCAGGAAGGAGCTGAGCAGATTATATATAAAGAGAACCTGTCACCATGTAATCTGCAGGCAGTGTGTTATAGAGCAGGAGGAGCTGAGCAGATTATATATAAAGAGACCTGTCACCATGTAATCTGCAGGCAGTGTGTTATAGAGCAGGAGGAGCTGAGCAGATTATATTAAAGAGAACCTGTCACCATGTAATCTGCAGGCAGTGTGTATATGAGCAGGAGCGGAGGCTGAGGCAGAATATATATAAAGAGAACCTGTCACCAATGTAATCTGCAGGCAGTGTGTTATAGAGCAGGAGGAGCTGAGCAGATTATATATAAAGAGAACCTGTCACCATGTAATCTGCAGGCAGTGTTTATAGAGCAGGAGGAGCTGAGCAGAATATATATAAGAGAACCTGTCACCATGTAATCTGCAGGCAGTATGTTATAGAGCAGGAGGAGCTGAGCAGATTATATATAAAGAGAACCTGTCACCGTGTAATCTGCAGGCAGTGTGTTATAGAGCAGGAGGAGCGGAGCAGATTATATATAAAGAGAACCTGTCACCATGTAATCTGCAGGCAGTGTGTTATAGAGCAGGAGGAGCTGAGCAGATTTATATAACACTCTGCCTGCAGATTACACGGTGACAGGTTCTCTTATGTATAGAGCAGGAGAAGCGGAGCAGATTATATATAAAAGAAGCCTGTCACCATGTAATCTGCAGGCAGTGTGTTATAGAGCAGGAAGCTGACAATTATATTAACATCGCCTGCAGATACGGTGACAGGTTCTCTTATATATAACAGCGGTACACCAGCAGATTACACGGTGACAGGTTCTTTATATATAATCTGCTCAGCTCCTCCTGCTCTATAACACACTGCCTGCAGATTACACGGTGACAGGTTCTCTTTATATATAATCTGCTCAGCTTCTCCTGCTCTATAACATACTGCCTGCAGATTACACGGTGACAGGTTCTCTTTATATATAATCTGCTCAGCCCTCCTGCTCTATAACACACTGCCTGCAGATTACATACAGGTGACAGGTTCTTTTATATATATCTGCTCAGCTCCTCCTGCTCTATAAACACACTGCCTGCAGATTACATGGTGACAGGTTCTCTTTATATATAATCTGCTCAGCTCTTCCTGCTCTATAACACACTGACTGCAGATTACTCGGTGACAGGTTCTCTTTATATATAATCTACTCAGCTTCTCCTGCTCTATAACACACTGCCTGCAGATTACACGGTGATAGGTTCTCTTTATATATAATCTGCTCAGCTCCTCCTGCTCTTTAACACACTGCCTGCAGATTACATGGTGACAGGTTCTCTTTATATATAATCTGCTCAGCTCCTCCTGCTCTATAACACACTGCCTGCAGATTACATGGTGACAGGTTCTCTTTATATATAATCTGCTCAGCTCTTCCTGCTCTATAACACACTGACTGCAGATTACTCGGTGACAGGTTCTCTTTATATATAATCTACTCAGCTTCTCCTGCTCTATAACACACTGCCTGCAGATTACACGGTGATAGGTTCTTCTTTATATATAATCTGCTCAGCTCCTCCTGCTCTTTAACACACTGCCTGCAGATTACATGGTGACAGGTTCTCTTTATATATAATCTGCTCAGCTCCTCCTGCTCCTATAACACACTGCCTGCAGATTATATGGTGACAGGTTCTCTTTATATATAATCTGCTCAGCTCTTCCTGCTCTATAACACACTGACTGCAGATTACACGGTGACAGGTCTCTCTTTATATATAATCTGCTCAGCTCCTCCTGCTCTATTAACACACTGCCTGCAGATTATATTGGTGACAGGTTCTCTTTTTATATATAATCTGCTCAGCTCTTCCTGCTCTATAACACACTGCCTGCAGATTATATGGTGACAGGTTCTCTTATATATAATCTGCTCAGCCTTCTATCTGCCTCAGATTCAGCTCTATCTCTCAGCTCTCCTCTCTATAACACACTGCCTGCAGATTACACGGTGACAGGTTCTCTTTATATATAATCTGCTCAGCTCTTCCTGCTCTATAACACAACTGCCTGCAGATTACATGGTGACAGGTTCTCTTTATATATAATCTGCTCAGCTCCTCCTGCTCTATAACACACTGCCTGCAGATTACATGGTGACAGGTTCTCTTTATATATAATCTGCTCAGCTCCTCCTGCTCTATAACACACTGCCTGCAGATTACATGGTGACAGGTTCTCTTTATATATAATCTGCTCAGCTCTTCCTGCTCTATAACACACTGCCTGCAGATTACATGGTGACAGGTTCTCTTTATATATAATCTGCTCAGCTCCTCCTGCCTCTATAACACACTGCCTGCAGATTACACGGTGACAGGTTCTCTTATATATAATCTGCTCAGCTCTCCTGCTCTAAACACACTGCCAGCGGACATGGTTCTCTTTATATATAATCTGCTCAGCTCCTCCTGCTCTATAACACACTGCTGCAGATTACATGGTGACAGGTTCTCTTTATATATAATCTGCTCAGCTCCTCCTGCTCTATAACACACTGCCTGCAGATTACATGGTGACAGGTTCTCTTTATATATAATCTGCTCAGCTCTCTCCTGCTCTATAACACACTGCCTGCAGATTACATGGTGACAGGTTCTCTTTATATATAATCTGCTCAGCTCCTCCTGCTCTATAACACACTGCCTGCAGATTACACGGTGACAGGTTCTCTTTATATATAATCTGCTCAGTCTCCTCCTGCTCTATAACACACTGCCTGCAGATTACACGGTGACAGGTTTCTCTTTATATATAATCTGCTCAGCTCCTCCTGCTCTATAACACACTGCCTGCAGATTACACGGGTGACAGGTTCTCTTTTATATATAATCTGCTCAGCTCTCCTGCTCTATAACACACTGCCTGCAGATTACTCTATAACACAACTTTGCCTTGCAGATCTACATGGTGACAGGTTCTCTTTATAAATACTGTTATAATCTGCTCAGCTCCTCTCTTGCTCTATAAACACACTTGCCTGCAGATTACACGGTGAACTAGTTCTTTATTATATAATCTGCTCAGCTCCCTGCCTGCTCCTATAACACACTGCCGCAGATTTACAATTGGGTGACAGGTTCTCTTTATTTATACTGTATAATCTGCTCAGCTCCTCCTGCCTCTATAACACACTGCCTGCAGATTACACAGTGAACAGGGCTTTCTTTATACTATAATCTTGCTCAGCTCCTCCTGCTTCTATACAGACGCTTCCTGTAGATACATGGTGACAGGTCTCTTTATATATAATCAGCTCAGCTCATTCAGCTCGTATAAACAACACTGTCTGCAGATTACATGTGTGGGCGGGGGGGATGTTAGACACTCTAGGGGACATTTAAATTGCTGTAGACACTATAGGGACATTTGGGGTCATTTATCAAACTGGTGTAAAGTAGAACTGGTTTAGTTTCCCGTAGCAACCAATCAGATTCCACCTTTCATTTTTGACAGCTGGAAAATGAAAGGTGGAATCTGATTGGTTGCTATGAGCGACTGAGCCAGTTCTACTTTACACCAGTTTGATAAATGACCCCAATTATAAGAAATCTAATGTGTCTGTGTAACAAACTCTGTAGAGAGATGAGATGCGGCTGAAAGAATTAGTAATGGCGGTCTGGGTCAAACAGAGGAGAAGAGGAAATAGAAGGTCTACGTGCCAGGAGATGTCCCTGGATGTAAGAGGTATGTGGTGCTGTATTCTATATGTACAACTGGCTCACTACTCCCTTCTATAGGCTGGAACATGGAGCTCTGTCTGTCTAGATCAGGGGTGCTCATTGCCAGACATGTCAACAAGGTCCCAGGAGCAGAGGCGGACAGCAGCACGCTCCAGTAGGTAACTATACCAGACATTGATGGACATTATGTGGTGGAAAATCACAAATCTTAAAGTGGATGTTCTGATATCACATTATAACATTGGACTTTCTTCTTTCTTTCTTTTTTCCTCAAAAGGGCTGAAGAACCAAGGAGAAGTACTCGACTTAGGCTACTTTCACACTAGCATTTTATAATTCCGGTATTGAGTTCTGTCATAGGGGCTCAATACCGGAATAAAGCGCTTCAGTTTTGTCCCCATTCATTGTCAATGGGGAAAACTGAACTGAAGACATCAGAATGCTCCTGAAAGCATGCTGCGGTTTTCTCTCCGGTCCAGGCATCCGCACCAAGATGGATCCGGAATGACCCCCAATGCAAGTCAATGGGGACGGATCCGTTTGGTGTGACACAATGGTGAACGGATCCGTCCTCCATTGACTTTCAATGGAGTTCATGACAGATCCGTCACCTGCACACATACATACATACATATAAACATACACAGACATATACACATACAAATACACATACATACTTACATGCTCCTGGCAGGTCACCATAGCGCAGGAGGAGCAGGACGGCGCACACATAGGACGATTCCACCCAGCGCCCAGCAGAGGGCAATGTGGGGAATCGTCCTATGTGTGCGCCGTCCTGCTCCTGTACTGTGCTGTGGAGACCTGCCGGGAGCATGTAAGTATGTATGTGTATTTGCATGTGTATATGTCTCTGTGTGCGTGTCTGTGTGTATGTACTGTGTGACATGTGTGGGGCCGGAGTGCCGCTCGGGCCCCACACATGTCCCTGCGGCAGCACGGATCCGGCAGCACCCTTCACCTGCCGGATCCGTCCTGCCACTAATGTGAAAGAGGCCTTAGATTGTAGTCAGGGGCGTAGCAATAGGGGAAGCAGGGGAAGCAGCTGCTTTGGGGCCCAGACCCACAAGGGGCCCCCTCAGGAGGGAGACTAAAAGATTTGTCAGGCCCCCCTCAACAGTATTATACAATGACATTATATACAGTGACACTATAGAAAGCGGATGGAGCGGCTGTCAGGCCTTGTCTGGGAGAGCTCAATCTTGACTAGCCACAAGAGTGAGGGTTGCATGTGAGTTGGGGGTTGCGAAGAAGTTTCTAGGGAGGCCCTGTTCAAAAATTTGCTGTGGGGCCCAGTTAGTTGTAGTAGAACATCTCTCTTTCTCTCAATCTTTCCTTATCGTCCTTCAGGCAGCACAACACAAAGGGTTAATGTCTTGCTCCTCCCATCTAGGACAGAAGATAAGCATTAGTAAATCAGACTAATTAACCCCCTATAAAGGAGCGCACACCCACAGGATAGATGTGTTTTTTCTTCTGTCTAGGACAATGAAGCTCACACATACAGAGGCTCCGGCTGCTGTGAAGGCCAGTATGGTTATAGCCTGATATTATATAGCTGGAAGTGTTCTCCACAGTTATATGCATGTTATACAGGTGGTTTCCAGAAAAAAAACTGCATGAAATGTCTGATCTGGAAGTGGTTTCCAGAGTTTATTTTCCCCATCGGGTGTTCCTTGGGATGATTGAGCTGAGATTTATCCTGAAGTGTTCCTGGTAAGTTTCTCATATGTAGCGGGGTGTTCCCGGGCGTGTCCCTGTGAGAAGTGCTGGGTCAGCCATTACAAGCACAGTTATTACCTTCAGACCTGCAGCAGTGTCTCTATCTCAGGAGCCATTTTGGAGTAGATATCAGTGAGGAAGTATACAGATGCAGCCGAGGTAAACTTGATGGGCAACATGTTAAGTAAGAAATGGCAAAAGAAACGTAATTCAATAGTTTGTCACAAAATGGCATGAGATAAGTGTGCCATGTGTTATCAGAGTTATCTAAGTTGGTATTAGCTCTGCTACATCTATGGTTCTGCACTGAGATCTTACTACAGCAGCTTTAAGGATCCTGTGTCCTGGAACGGCTCATATGTACTCTGTATGTATATGTGAGCCAAATAATATGTTAGAGATACATAACTCTGCAGAGAATCCCATAAAGCTAATGTCACTATGTGTCCCAACTGCGGACCATGCAGGAGACGTCTGTGCCGACGGCGGACCATGCAGGAGACGTCTGTGCCGACGGCGGACCATGCAGGAGACGTCTGTGCCGACGGCGGACCATGCAGGAGACGTCTGTGCCGACGGCGGACCATGCAGGAGACGTCTGCGCCGACTTGTATTGCAGAGGTTGTGGAATGGTTTACTTCTCAGCGTTCAGAAGCTTGCACTCAGATGCTTTTTGCTCATATATCTATGAGTCAAACTCTAGGATATTTCCTGATGATCCTTTATTAAAGGGATGTATGGCAGGAGTGTGGCCTCAGCGAGACAGGTACATTATGTGGGAGCTCGATTTCACCGATGTGTGTTACAGATCCTGTAGTCTCAGCTGAGTGGGATAACCTACCTAAGGTAATACCCCAGGGGACCGCCTGGCAGGGAAGATGTTTTTTTTCTGGCAGTCAGTTGTTTGTTTCCTGCTGTAACATAGTAATTCCTTGTCTATAGGGCAAAGCGTCTTTGGCTTCAGTTTCCTAGTGACATGAGGATTGCTTCCCTAGAAGTCTCACTTAGTCACTAAGATTGGGGGTCCATTCACAGAACTATATCCAATCTTGTGGACCACAAGTTGCGGATCCATAAGACACGGATGCCGGGGTGTGTATTCTGCATTTACATAGTAACATAGTTTATAAGGCCGAAAAAAGCCCTCTGTCCATCCAGTTCTTCCTGTTTTCCTACAAGTTGATCCAGAGGAAGGCAAAAAACCCCTGTGAGGTAGAAAACAATTTCCCTCACTTTAGGGAAAAAATTCCTTCCCGACTCCAATCAGGCATCAGAATTACTCCCTGGATCAACGACCCCTCTCTAGTAACTATAACCTGTAATATTATTACCTCCAGAAATACATCCAGGCCCCTCCTGATCTCTTATAGTGAACTTACCATCACCACCTCCTCAGGCAGAGAGTTCCGTAGTCTCACTGCTCTTACCGTAAAGAGTCCGTAGTCTCACTGCTCTTACCGTAAAGAGTCCATAGTCTCACTGCTCTTACCGTAAAGAAGTCCATCATTCACTGCTCTTACCGTAAAGAGTCCATAGTCTCACTGCTCTTACCGTAAAGAGTCCATAGTCTCACTGCTCTTACCGTAAAGAGTCCATAGTCTCACTGCTCTTACCGTAAAGAGTCCATAGTCTCACTGCTCTTACCGTAAAGAGTCCATAGTCTCACTGCTCTTACCGTAAAGAGTCATAGTCTCACTGCTCTTACCGTAAAGAGTCCATAGTCTCACTGCTCTTACCGTAAGAGTCCATAGTCTCACTGCTCTTACCGTAAAGAGTCCATAGTCTCACTGCTCTTACCGTAAAGAGTCCATAGTCTCACTGCTCTTACCGTAAAGAGTCCATAGTCTCACTGCTCTTACCGTAAAGAGTCCATAGTCTCACTGCTCTTACCGTAAAGAGTCCATAGTCTCACTGCTCTTACCGTAAAGAGTCCATAGTCTCACTGCTCTTACCGTAAAGAGTCCATAGTCTCACTGCTCTTACCGTAAAGAGTCCATAGTCTCACTGCTCTTACCGTAAAGAATCCTCTTCTATGTTTGTGTACAAACCTTCTTTCCTCCAGACACAGAGGATGTCCCCTCGTCACAGTCACAGTCCTCGGGATAAATAGATGATGGGAGAGATCTCTGTACTGACCCCTGATATATTTATACATAGTTATTACATCTCCCCTCAGTCGTCTTTTTTCTAAAGTAAATAACCCTAATTTTGATAATCTTTTGGGGTATCATTTGAAGTTCAGAACATCCTGCCCTATGATGATGATGATGATGATGCTCATTTTTGTCTGCAATATGGACAAGGGTGGGAAATTTTCTCTCTCTTCGGGGTCTCGGAATGGATGTGTGGATGCGGACGACACGTGTGCCGTTTGTGGCTTTCAGTCCCATTGCAATACTGAATCCGCATGAGATCTGCAAGTTGCGGGATGTGTCGGAAAGAAAAAATACTTTCATGTGAATGGTCCCTGAACGTGCCTCCTACTTCATGTGGACCCCATAGACACTCTGTGCAGAGAGACATTCTGTTAGCGCCATTTGTTTCCCCACAAATTAATTCTATTTTCAGTGGTTGTTACAGAGGGGTCTCCTCTCCACAATATTCCTCTGGAGTGAAAATAACAAGAATGAAACTAGACCTAAAGATCTCCTCAGAGGGGCTCAGAGGGGACGGATAGAAAGGGTATTTGTAAGTTTCAGGCTCCAAGCACTAGAAAGTCAAAATTTGTAACAGGAAAACATCAAATTTAGGCCTCCAGTGGGAGCAAGATTACAAAACATTTTCTCAAATTGTGCAAGGATTACGTCAGACTCCTGGGTAGAATCTTGTACCCAGGTTACTCCCATAAGTCAACCCTTCATAAAGCCTCATATGGTGGTTGTTTCAGGACTTAATTGGAAAATCTTGACCTCTTTCCCAGGAAATTTCTGGGTCTTTTCGAGAGTGTATGCAGGTCCAAAGCCACAGGTAAGGCCTTGTTCACACGTCAGTTATTTGATCAGTTATTGTGAGCCAAAACCAGGGGCGGGTCAAAAACACAGAACTGTTGTAGATCTTTCCATTACACCTGATCTCTGAGTAGACTTCACTACTGGTTTTGGCTCACAACAACTGATGGAAATAACTGATCAAATAACTGAAGTGTGAGCAAGGCCTAAGATGGAGGTTAGATCTGACGTGTCTAAACAAATATCTCCTGGAAGAAATTAATGATGGTGAATTTGTGTTGTTATCAACATCTGCCAGCAGGACGATTTTATGGCCATCCCTCACCAGGATTTCTCATTTTCAGTTCACTGGCCTTTGGTTTATCATCATCGCCTTGCATTTTTACAAAGGCTAGTTTCACACTAGCGTTAGCACGGATCCGGCGGGTGAAGGAGCCCGCTGGATCCATGCTGATAATACAACCATGTGGATCCATAATGAACAATCCGGTTGTATTATCTTTAACATCTCTTAAACGGATCCGGCATGAACTCCATTGAAAGTCAATGGAGGACGGATCCGTTTACTAGTGTGTCTTGGTGCGGATGCCTAGACTGGAGAGCAAACCGCAGCATGTTGCTTCTAGGAGCACTCCGTTGTCTTCAGTTCAGTTTTGTCCCCATTGACAATGAATGCGTTTTATTCCGGTATTGAGCCCCTATGACTGAGCTCAATACCGGAATATTAAAACGCAGGTGTGAAAGTAGCCTAAGTTGTGGCACTAACTCAGCCCTTAGCTTCCAGGTAGACTCCAGAAACTGGTTGCTTAAGCTCTCACAGGAGCGGATCCAGAAACCAAGGCGGATGTGAGATCTAAGGTCCCATCACCAAGTGCCAGTGGAGTAACTAGGAATAACTGGGTCCCACGGCAAGTCTTTGAACAGTGCTCCCCCAGCAACTTCGCCAACCGCTGCTCCTATCACTAGTCAAGATTCGTGTGGAGCGAGCACCTGGGTGCTGGCCGAGTGCTCGAGTGCCCGGCCAAGCATAATGTAAGTCAATGGGACTAAACCAGGCACCCCAATTAAAAAAAACTACAAAAAAAACAGTGCTCATGTATTCCAATAGCCCTTAAAAGGGCTTTTGGTTGTTTCTTTTTTTTTTAAATAAATACTTTCCCTGACTAGCCAATTCTGTCCCTCCTTGCAGCAGCTCTCCCTGACTAAGACTGGCCGGTCACGTGTGACCAGGTGCTTTATAGTACCCAATGACACGTTCCCGGCCAGCCAATCAGAGTAATGCCAGTAGCTAAGATAGCTACTGGCATTACACTGAATGCCGCGCTCGAGTACACGCGGTGTTCAGCCGAACATGCTCGCTCATCACTAGTCAAGATCGCTATCAGAGCCAGGCAGCCGCTCTGTCTACAAATATACACTTTTCTTACCTCTAAGATAGAAGCCATTACATGGGCTTTAGTGCACACTGCAAACCAGCATTGTTTCAGCAATGTTTATCAAGTCTGGTTCGTCTTGTGGTGATCAAGCCAGAAACTCAGGAGGTCCTGTCTTGATGGCTTTGTCCGAGAAATACTGAACAGGGTAGATTTTTCTGGCCATTCCAATAACTCTGGTCAGGAAGTACACTTCCACATTCTTTGGGTTGGTCTCTTCAAGAGTTTGATACTGGATACAGATACGAGACCTGAGAGCAATATATCCAGCTCTTCATTTAGGGGAGGCTCAAGGATCAGTCAGTGGAGCAGGTAATATCTCCACCATGTGCTGTATCAACAGTTGGCACAGGACTCGCTCTGCTCCACAGTACAGTCAATGCAGTCGAATTATGACTTGGGTAGTGAAATGTCAAATCCATAGACAGCCATTCAGATTCAAGGTATTCTGAATGTTCAGGCGGATCTGGTAAGTAGGTCACAGTGAAGTCTCAGCGACTGTATTTTAAACAGATTGTGTGCAGATGGGGTACCCCCATTTAGATGCAGTGGGGACAGTCTCCAATACAAAGCTCAAGAAGTTCTGCTCCCTGAATCAAGTGGATCCACCATAACAAATAGATGGCCTGTCTTTCAGTTGGGAAGAATTTTTTTTATCCAAATTTTCCTCCATTTCCCTCATATCCCGAGTGCTCAGGAAAATGAGACGAAAGTCTCGGCCATAGCCATACTGCTCATCTGGCCTGGAGGACATGATCCCTCACTGATTACAACTTTCCAGAGGAAATTATTGGAGACACAGTCCAGCCAGATCTTCTGGTTCAAGCAGGCTTACAGCATCCACACCGGAGATGTTTCAGTTCACAGCTTGGAATCTGACGGTTCAGGACTGAAGAAGGGCTTGTAAGATGTGGTGGAAACATTGCAGAATCCTGATCTGTTGGAAGGTTTCCAGTTTGGGTTAAAAACCTTAACACTGTAAGGCTACTTTCACACTAGTGTTTCTATTTTCCGGTGATGAGGGCAAATTCATTGGGGACAAAACATAACTGAACAGAAAGGAGTGCTCCAAAATGCATTCCATTCGGTTGCGTTCCCATACTGGAGAGCAAACCGCAGTATGCTGAGGTTTTTTTTTGTCCGTCCTGGGATGCGGAGCAAGACAGATCAGTCATGACCCATAATGCACGTCAGTGGGGACGGATCTGTTTAACCCTGACACAATAGAAAACGGATCCACCCCCCCCTCCCAATGGAGTTCATGACGTATCCGTCTTGGGTATGTTAAAAATAAAACAAACGGATCCGTTCATAACTAATGCGGATGGTTGTATTATCACAACAGAAGTGATTTGATGAACCCTGCCGGATTCAGCAAAAAATTATATTTCTTTCCTTGAGTCCAAAGGCAGCACAATAATCCCTCCCTAATAGAAAGCATTGCTTGGATAAAAGACATCTACCTAGTGGGCGTGCGCCTCCTTTATAGGGGGGTTAATTAGTATGATTTACTTATGATTTGTCTACTGTCCTAGATGGGAGGAGCAAGACATTAACCCTCTGTGTGTGCCGCCTTTTAGTAACAAAATTTAGACTCTCCGATATCTATCTCAGGTCATCCCGCCAAGGAGTCCCAGGAGTAAGCAGCACTAAACATGAGCTCCTGAGTTTTCACCAATTTATACCTTGTAATGAGCAACCTGTAAGACAAAACCTGACTCCATGGATGACAGAAACAAGGAGAACTAAACATATCCAAAAATAAGGACAAAGAAGGATAAAAACAGGATTTTATTGATCAGACAAGAACTCTGCTTATAACACAGACTACAAGCAACAGGGAGCATCAGACAGAGCTGAGCATCTGAAAACATCTAAAGGTAAGAGCACCCGGCTCCATCACCTATCTAATAGTCCTCCTAGACCAGGGGTGGCCAACCTGTGGCTATTGAGCCACATGCAGCTCTTTGCCTCTTCAAGTGTGGCTCCAGCTGTCAGGCCGGCTCACTCTCCACCCCACGCTCAGATCTCTTTTCCTGATCGGGTACCATTGCTACGCTGCAGCTCCAGCTTGCTCTCTACTATGTCCTGATGCACACAGTGCCAGAACGTAGTACGTGGAGACGTGAAGCTATGACCTGACGTTGTGCCCATCAGGTCACAGTGGAGAGCTGGTCAGACCCACAGAGTAGCAGATGCCCGATCAGGAGCATGGGGGCCTGATCCAAGCATGAGAGGTTCTGATCTGAGCATGGGGGGAGTTCTGAGCACTGAGGGTCTGATTTGTGTTGTCTGATCTGAGCATTGAGGCTCTTAATTTGGAGGTCAGATGAGGATTGGGGGTCTTATTTTAGGTTAGATGAGGATTGGGGGTCTGATTTAGGAGTCTGATTTGAGGTCTGATAAAAATATATATTTTTCTTTTTCCTCTGCTAATGAAAAATAAAAAAATATTTTTCATCAGACCTCAGATCAGATGAAAAATATTTTCTTATTTTTTTCCGTTAAAACCTAGTGACTCATATGTAAGTGTATAGCTTGTGGCTCCTGGTAGTCATATGTTTGTTTTTTTTCTGGCTCTTTGGGTCTGTAAGGTTGGCCACCCCTGTTCTAGACAGTACACCCCAAAAACTACAATTTAGAAAATGATCATTTAGAAAAAGAAATGTAAAAGAATGTAACTGACCATAGAACCGAGCTGGGGGCTGTAGCCTCAGACAGCAGGGGGTCAGACACTCAGGAGATCACAAACTGTGAAGGCCAGAGAAGCATTCAAACCAGAAAAGCCATAAAACATGCTAAAATTAGTGAGACCAGAAACCCTTTTCACTGATTTTACCTTAAAGGAAGAAGAAAAGAGAAAAACTAATGTGCTTTCAGGGTCTGGGATTGGAGGTTACTGAAGCGGAGGGGTGGAGTTCTCCCCGATTAAACATGGAATTTTTGGGCGTGCGCTACAGCCGAACCAGAGCCGGTGCACAGCACAGACGCCCGTTCGTGTGACTGTGCGGACATCTGTCTTGCTTTTTCCTATTTTCACCCGGCGTCCCCACACCACCAGTGAGGAATGCAATGAGTCTTTACTTACCTTACATCTGACTCTACATGAGCCGAGCACCATCAGCAATGCTCACGTCTTTTCTCTGATCCTTTCCCCTCCTGTATTCACCGTGGCTCCTGAGGAAGCAGAATCTGTCTGCAGAAACGCGTTGAGCAAAATAGGGACAGTGATTCTCACTAAATGAAAGGATGTAGGGACATCGAGGTTGAGGTTTAATAATGTAACAAAGATTGGTTGTTATCGCAATACCGATCCTGGGGGCAATGTATAAATTAGGCACCCAAATCCCCAGCGCTTTGTTACCTACATGGAGCAGTAATATTTGACTTCACTTTGCTCCTGGCAGGACAATACATTCAGACAATTTCTCTTGGATCTGGAATATAAGTGGAGTTAGAGGTTGGCGCCCTTAAGATAGCACAACCCCTTCTTAATCTGTCACCTAGATCCGTCCAAGATAACACGTGGTCTATTGATTTTCACCACAGAGACCCACAGATATTACATAAAGAGTGTGAGGATCCGATCTGGACCCACATCTTGTGGATCTATAGGATCATGGAGATAAAACAGAGGGGCTGTAGGTGACATCGATAGTCCTCCTGTCTTCAGAAATTACAACGAGATTCCAAGTGGTGTGCCTGGGATACAGGGGTTGGAGAAGCGTTCTTGTGTCCTGATACTGTCCTGATAAGACTCCAATGGTAAATACTTTAACACAAAGCGACTTTTCCCAGGAAAAAGTCTGTAAAATCCGCTGCTGTACTATGGAACAAGAAACAGCCATCATAAATAATCCATATTTCACCAAACCCAACCATATTGTCACACATACAGGCACCGATAACCTCCAGGACCAGCGCCAGCAGATAGCAGGACAACTGAGCCAGCTAGCAGGGACCACACAACAGAAGTTCTCCAGCTATAAAATCATCCTGTCATCTCTGCTGCCAAGAAAGGACATCCCTGAACACATCATCCAGCGTGTCAACACAGAGCTGGCAGAGAGGGCGCTCCATTCTCACCTCTCGGGCTGACCTCTGTGCAGCATACATAGAACCACCAGAGTCTCCATGCTTTAATCCTGACAGCTTTGAGATCTTACAGAGGGAAGCCGCTCATTTCCAGGCCCTGGGCAATTTTCTCATCTTTGGAGACGTCAATGCAAGAACAGGAAAGGAGAGAGAGTACCTGACCACTGACGGAAATGTCATTCGGAGCAGACACTGTGACAACTCTGACAGTGCAGTAAATAAGTGGCAGAAAATTTCTGAACTTATGTCGAAGCCTCAAACTTCATATTTTTAAAGGACGCACCAAGGGAAACTCTCTTGGAAGACATACCCTAAACTTCCATGTAGGTAACTGTGTGGTAGACTACGCCATCACAGATATGGACCCCACAAATGTTGGTGGCTTTATAGTCATCTCACAGACCCACCACAACCAACTGCTCCTATACATCACATCCACAAGTAAACCACCGGCACAAACATCACAGCAGACCGGCCTCTTCAGCCTACCACCATATTTTAAATGGTCCAAGATGTCACCCCAAAGTATATGGAGACCATAAACCGTGCAGAGATCCAGGGGATGCTCCATAACTTTATGAGCTGAACCCAGACGGCGCAAATCTTGCGGTAAAAGGACTTTAATGATATACTTTACACCATGGCAGAAGTGTGCGACCTCAAAAGATGCAATAACAAGAGGCTGAGAAAGCAACAACCCAACAGTTGGTTTGACCGGGAGTATAAAAATATAAAGAAGGCGCTAAGAATGGCCTCAAATAGGAAACCCCAAGATCTGAACAACCCCAGTCTGAGGGAAGCCTACAACAACATACAAAGGCAATATAAAACCATCCTCAGATAGAAAAAGCAAGGCAACATCTCAACCAAGCTCCTCCAACTCCAAGACGCTCTTCAGGACAACTCCTTCTGGGAACTATGGAAGCACATGGACAAAACCAGTAAAAACACCAACCTTCACATCCCAAACCGGAAAAAACATCTGGCTCCACGACTTCAAGGATCTGTACAAAGACATCTTGAGGGAGGACCAAAGCCCAGAACATAAAGAAATCAGGAAAAAGCTGAAGGATATGGAGGAAAAAAAAAATCAGATTTCCAAAACCCTCTAGAGGTGCTCCAGAAAAACAAAGAACCACAAGTCACCAAACCCAACCTGCCCAAGCCACCAAGCAAAACAGCCTGGCAAACGGGGATAATCCAGAGGACGATAGACAAGGCCAAATAGAAGTATCAGTGTCTGGAGGAACGACATAAGAACATCCCAGAACCTGACAGTATACCAGAGCCTGCAGAGGGAGGACAAACTGGCCCCATATCTGGAGAAACTCCCCGACCCCAGAGACCGACAGATCCTGAGCAGGTACAGACTGAGCGCCCACAGTCTGCTCATCAAATCTGGGCATCACCGACAGAGGTACATGCCCAGGGAGAGCAGACTGTGCCCGCAGTGCGACCAGGAGGCCGTGGAGGATGAGGCCCACTTCCTGCTGCGGTGTCCCAAATACTCAGGAGTGAGGGACTCTCACTTCAGGAGACTGACTGATCTCTGCCCAGACTTCACCTCCATGAGGGAGGAAGAGAGACTCTCCATACTGCTGGGGGAAGAGGAGAACACAGCGGCCATAGCAGCACAATATATTACTGCCTGCCATAGACTGAGGAGCCTGATATACCATGGACTCCTATACCCCACCATGGATGTGTCCCCATCCCCCAACCCTACACAATTATTTCCCACTTGCTTTGGAAATGCTAAAATGTATTTAGTCCTGCCAATAAAGCTTATTTGATTTGATTGACAGATAGATATGAGACAGATTTTAAATCTAATATCTCATATTTATCCGTCTGTTTATCTATCTCAGATAGATATGTTTCCTTATCGTCCTTCAGACAGCACACACAAAGGGTTAATGTTTGGCTCCTCTCATCTGGGACAGAAGATAATCATTATGAAATCAGACTAACCCCCCTATAAAGGAGTGCACACCCACTAGGTAGATTGTTTTTTTTTTTTTTTTTTTCCTTCCGTCTAGGACAGCTATCAACAACATTCGTCACTCCAGCTGTTGTGAAACTACAACTCCCAGCATGCTCCTTTCACTTCTTTGGGAGTTCAGAGAACAGCCAAGCAAGCCAAGTATGCATGCTGGGAGATGTAGTTTCACAACACCTGGAGTGTAGGAAGTTGTTGACCCCTGGTCTAGGACAATGAAGCTCACACATACAGAGGCTCCTGCTGCTATGAAGGTCATTATGGTTGTTAAGCCAGATATTATATAACTGGAAGTGGTCTCCAGAGTATCATATGAGGTGCTGGAAGTGTTTCCAGAGTTATATGCAGGTTATAGAGCTGGAGGTGTGCTCCAGAATTAACTGCATAACATATCTGATCTGGAAGTTGTTTCCAGAGATTATTTTCCCCATCGGGTGTTCCTTGGGATGATTGATCTGAGATTTATCCTGGAGTGTTCCTGGTGAGTTTCTTATATGCAGCGGAGGGTTCTCTGCAGACTATCAATGTGTGTTACAGGGCGTGTCCCTGTGAGAAGTGCTGGGTCAGCCATTACAAGCACAGTTATTACCTTCAGACCTGCAGCAGTGTCTCCATTGCAGAAAAGTAGAAAACTGCACAAGAGGTTAAGTAACTCTCTCAATGTATTTCAATAGTTTCCGTCTCAAATTGGTATGAGATAACTCTGTGCCATGTGTTATCAGAGTTATCTGGGTCGATTTTAGCTCTGCTACATCTGTGGCTCTGCACAGTGTGAGATCTTACTGCAGCAGCAGAATCACAGCAGCTTTAAGGATCCTGTGTCCTGGAGTGGCTCATATGTAGCTTGTATGTGTGTGTGTCACGAGTAGGCTTGCGTCTGGAATCAGACGTTCTGCGTGGCTTTCTAAGTGACATATCTGAAAGGGTATTCCCTTTGTTTGGGTGCTGTTCACCACACCCCTTCCCCTCAGCTGTTGCCGCTTGGCAATTAGCTTTCCCCTATTTACCCCTGCCTCTCCCAGTATCCCTTGCGGTTTATATCTTCTGCTTACCTGGTTGAGAGTGGTGTGGATCTCGGCTGAGATCCAGTTGCTGAGTTATCTGCTTAAGTTAAGTTTCTTCTGTTCCTTTTGTTGTTTTCCTTTTGGAGTCTCCTGTTCCTCCTTACGCTTACTCTCTTGTGTCACTAGACTGCAGGGTTTTCTAGGGTGCATTTAGATTAGGTTCCTGTGTATGAACTTTCCTACGACCCAGGCTTGTTCATACTGGTAGTCAGCCAGGGCCTAGTCTCAGGGTCCCCTGGTTTTGTCTGTTCCCATCCCTCATACGCTCGGTGTGGCTTTTCCCCCCACACCAGAGCGTGACATTATAAACTGCCATAAACAAAAATTTGTCATTTTTGTGCTGACATGGATGCTATTGCTGCTCTGGCTGAACAGCTGCAGGGACTCAGCTTGGAGGTAGCTGACATCCGCAACCAGATTCAGAGACCACAGGCTGGTGGTTCTGGGGGTGCGGAGTGTCAGGCCTGTTCGGAGCCTAAGGTCCCCCTCCCGGATAGATTTTCTGGAGAACGTGATAATTTTGTTCTATTTAGGGAGGCGTGCAAATTGTATTTCAGACTGCGTCCACATTCTTCTGGTAATGAGGAACAGAAGGTTGGTGTGGTCATCTCGCTGCTTAAAGGGGATGCGCAGTCATGGGCCTTTTCTCTACCGGCCGGATCGCAGTCTCTCCGGTCAGTGGATGAATTTTTCAAGGCTTTAGGGATTATCTATGATGACCCGGATCGTATCTCCCTGGCTCAGACCCAGATACGTAACCTTTGTCAGGGTGAGCGGCCGGTTGAGACTTATTGCTCTGAGTTCCGGAGGTGGGCGACCAATACTGAATGGAACGATCTGGCTTTACGTAGCCAATTCTGTCAAGGTTTGTCTGAAAGGCTGAAGGACGCTTTGGCCTTTCAGGAAACCCCTGTGTCTTTGGAGGCCGCTATGTCTCTTGCTGTGCGCATGGATAGGCGCCTGAGAGAGCGATCTAGGGGCCCCCGCTCTCAGGACGTACTATCACATAGTGTACCAGCTTCCTATGACACTTTGGGTGAATATTCCCCTAGGTTGATGTCTGGGGATGAACCTATGCAATTAGGGGGAGCCACTCCTGTCTCCACCCGTAAACATCTTGGTAATAAAAAGGGAGTGTGTTTTTTCTGTGGTCAGAAAGGACACTTTATCAATGTATGTCCATGCTTCCTATCTCTAAAGGAGAGAAAAGAAAAGGGGGCGTTGAATTCTCATCTCACTCTTGGTGGGGTGGGTAGGGAGACTGAAAATGTGCATTTGTCTTCATCCTGTAGTACCCGTTTTCTCCTGACTGCCGAGGTGGCGCTAGAGTCAAAAGTTGTGAAAATTGAGGTGTTTATTGACAGCGGGGCAGGGGTGAACTTGATTGATGCTCAGTTTGTCCGTATGCATGGATTGTCACCAAGTTCTTTGGATAAGAGGATTTCTGTGTTTGCCATTGATTCTGCACCTCTCTCTCAGAAGTGTTTGTCTCAGATGGTGCATGATATCAAATTAAGAGTGGGTGAATTTCATCAGGAGCTTATTTCATGTTTTGTGTTGGAAGGTCTTCCTGCTCCTGTGGTTCTGGGTTTACCGTGGTTAAGCAAACATAATCCCACCATTGACTGGCATACTAGACAAATTGTGGATTGGGGCGATTATTGTGTTGACAATTGCCTTAATACATCTTTTTCTGCTTTAACCACTAAGACTCTTCCTTCTTTTATATCGGATTTTTCTGATGTATTTTCTGAAGGTGGATGTCAGGATTTACCCCCTCACCGGGAATACGATTGTCCTATCAATCTTATCCCTGGAACAAAATTGCCTAAATCCAGGCTGTACAACCTTTCTGGACCTGAGAGAACGGCCATGAAGGAATATATTGCTGAGAGTTTGGCCAAAGGACATATTAGGCCTTCCAAATCTCCTGTGGCAGCAGGGTTCTTTTTTGTTAAAAAAAGGACGGAACCCTTAGGCCATGTCTGGATTTCCATGAACTCAATAGGATTACTGTCCGTGATTCATACCCCCTTCCTTTGATTCCTGACTTGTTCAACCAGATTGTGGATGCCAAGGTGTTCTCCAAGTTGGACTTAAGGGGGGCATATAAGCTGGTCAGGATCAAAGAAGGGGATGAATGGAAGACGGCCTTTAACACTCCTGAGGGCCACTTTGAGAACCTGGTCATGCCTTTTGGGTTGACCAATGCTCCTGCTGTCTTCCAGCATTTTGTTAATGACATTTTTCATCATCTTGTGGGGAGGTTTGTAGTCGTGTATTTGGATGACATACTAATCTATTCTCCAGAGATTGTGACACATCAGGATCATGTGAGGCAGGTGTTGCAAATCTTAAGAGATAACAAGTTGTATGCAAAATTAGAGAAATGTGTTTTGCTGTACAAGAGGTGCAATTCTTAGGATACTTGCTTTCATCTTCAGGTTTTCGTATGGATCCAGAGAAAGTCGGAGCTGGGACCGACCTGAAAATCTGAAGGCTCTTATGCGATTTTTGGGGTTCACCAACTATTACCGAAAATTTATTAAGAACTATTCGACTATAGTTAAACCCTTAACTGACATGACTAAGAAAGGGACGGATGTCTCTCTGTGTGGTCTGATGCAGCATTGCAAGCCTTCTCTGCTGTAAAGGAGTGCTTTTCCTCTGCCCCTATATTGGTGCAGCCAGATGTGTCACAACCTTTCATTGTGGAGGTTGACGCATCCGATGTGGGGGTAGGAGCTGTGTTGTCACAGGGCCCGTCACCTGGTAAATGGCGCCCATGTGCTTTTTTTTCGAAAAAACTCTCTGCGGCGGAGAGAAATTATGATGTGGGTAACAGAGTTACTGGCCATTAAGTTGGCTTTTGAGGAATGGCGTCATTGGTTGGAAGGGGCGAATCATCCAATCACAAAAATCTGGCTTACCTGGAGTCGGCTAGACGACTTAATCCGAGGCAGGCCAGATGGTCTTTGTTCTTCACCAGATTCAATTTCATTGTCACATACCGTCCTGGGGTTAAGAATGTGAAGGCGGATGCCTTGTCACGTAGTTTTCCCGGGGGTGGTGATTTTGAAGATCCGAGCCCTATATTGTCTGAAGGAGTGGTGATATCCGCTCTTTACCCTGATCTTGAGGCTAAAGTGTTTGAGGCCCAGGGTGATGCGCCGGAGTCTTGCCCTCCCGGGAAGTTGTTTGTTCCTTCTGATTTGCGTCATAAGGTGGTTGAGGAGCATCATTCTTCGGTGCTTGCGGGACACCCTGGGAGTAAATCCACTGTCAACCTCATCTCTCGTAGATTCTGGTGGCCTGGGCTGCGTAAGTGTGTTGAGGAATATGTGTCAGCCTGTAGTGTCTGCGCACGCTCTAAGGTGACACATACTCGTCCCTCTGGATCCCTACTTCCGTTACCAATCCCGTCCAGACCATGGACTCACCTATCCATGGACTTCATCACTGATCTGCCTGAGTCGTCTGGTAAGACAGTTATTCTGGTGGTTGTAGATCGTTTTAGTAAAATGGCGCACTTTATTGCATTACCCGGACTCCCCAATGCTAAAACTCTTGCACAAGTGTTTGTTGACAACATTGTGAAACTTCATGGCATTCCCACTGACGTGGTCTCTGATCGTGGGACTCAGTTTGTGTCCAGATTCTGGAGGGCGTTCTGTACTCGGCTCGGGGTACAACTGTCTTTTTCCTCTGCCTTTCATCCCCAGACGAATGGACAGACTGAGCGTACCAATCAGAATCTGGAGACTTATTTGAGATGTTTTGTCTCTGAGAACCAGGAGGAGTGGTCCTCGTTTTTGTCTCTGGCTGAGTTTGCCATAAATAATCGCAGACAGGACTCCACCGGTAAGTCACCATTTTTTGGTGCATATGGCTTTCACCCGCAGTTTGGCACATTTTCTGGTTCTGATACTTCTGGTATTCCTGAGGAAGAACGTTTTTCGTCATCATTGTCTTCCATATGGCGAAAAATTCAAAATAACTTAATAAATATGGGTAACAAGTACAAACGTGTGGCTGACAGGAGACGCATGAATGGTCCGGACCTAAATGTGGGTGATTCTGTGTGGCTGTCTACTAGGAACATTAAGTTGAAAGTTCCTTCTTGGAAGTTGGGTCCAAGATTTATTGGCCCATATAAGATCACGGCCATTATTAATCCTGTAGCATTTCGTCTTGAACTTCCTCAGGCCCTGAAAATCCATAATGTGTTTCATAGATCTTTGTTGAAGAGGTATGTTGAACCTCTGGAGCCATCTCCCTTGCCACCCGTGCCTGTCTTGGTGGATGGTAATTTGGAATTTCAGATTGTCAAGATCATTGATTCTCGAGTTCTTCGTGGGACCCTTCAATATCTTGTTCATTAGAAGGGTTATGGTCCTGAGGAGAGGTCATGGGTACCGGCATCTGACGTGAATGCCAGTCGTTTGATAAAAGCCTTTCACAGGTGTCACCCTGATAAAGTTGGTCCTGGGTGCCCGGAGGTCACCCGTAAAAGGGGGGGGGGGTAATGTCACGAGTGGGCTTGCGTCTGGAATCAGACGTTCTGCGCGGCTTTCTAAGTGACAGGTTTGACAGGCTTTCCCTGTGGTTTGGGTGCTGTTCACCACACCCCTTCCCCTCAGCTGTTGCCGCTTGGCAATTAGCTTTCTGCTATTTACCTCTTCCTCTCCCAGTATCCCTTGCGGTTTATATCTTCTGCTTACCTGGTTGAGAGTGGTGTGGATCTCGGCTGAGTTATCTGCTTAAAGGGATTCTGTCAGCAGCATTTCACATATTGAGTTATTAATACCATCGGATTCGGCCAGTTCTAAATTGTAATTGTTATAGGTCACAGAGGCAGTTTTTGTGTTAAAAAAGCGATTTTTAGTAGCTGTCACTCACTATTATAAGGAGCCCAAGGGGAGTTGCCAACCATTGCAGGAGCCCGGGCTCGGCAATTCCTTGGAGCCCAGGCACGCCCACCTACTTAATATTCACTTCACTGACTCGCTCAGTGAAGCTTCGGCGTGGACGAAATCCCGCGCATGCGCAGTACATCAAGAGGCCTGCGCCCGTGCAGTCTGCGGGCACTGGCCTCTCCTGATGTACTGCGCATGCGCCGGCACTCCGCTCGACCCGGAAAGGAAGAGCGGAGTGGCGCGAGATAGCAGAGGCGCGCCTTATTCTCCTAGGCGAGGCAGCAGGACCACCTAGCGCGGCAGACGGAGCTCCTAATTCGCCTTCACTTTGGGTAAATATCCCTGTTTTGTTTGTCAAATGTTCCTTATTTTCACTGTGCAGCCCTAAATTTATAATCCCCACCAGATCTACAAAGTTTATTAAAAAAATGGACCACCATAATGGGGTACTCTAATGAAGGCTAGTCAAGCCTATACATGAAAAAAAGGGCCTCATTGTATAAACCCTGAAGCCTATAAAGAATTTTTATGCCCAACAAATAATAATTGGGCTTATAGACTTATAGCTCCATTTTGTTTTTCAAAATAAATTAGGGGCCTCATTCACATTGAAAAAAAAAAATATGATTATATATATATATATATATATATATATATATATATATATATATATATAATCATACCAACCTTACCCATTAAAAATAGCACTAACAAAAAAAAAGGGGCCTCATTCACCTAAGCTTATTCCTATAGCCAAGCATATCTAAAAAAAAAAAAAAAAATTACAGGGGCCTCATTCATCTAACCTTATTACTACAAAGAAAAAAATCAAGGGGCCTCTTTCACCTAACCTTTTTCCTCCAGTCACGCATAATTCAAAAAATACATAATTAAAAAACAGGGACCTCATTCCCCTAACCTTATTCCTACTGTGTAAAAATAATTTAAAAAAACACAAACTTGGGCCTCATTCACCTAATATGATTCCTACAACACAAAAAAAAAGCATAATTAAAAAATTTCAAGTAAATGGGCCTCATTCCCTTTACCGTTTTCCTACTGGGAAAAAAAATTTTTTTTATTAAAAAAAAAAAAAAATTACTGTGGCCTCATACACCTAACCTTATTTATACCAAAAAAAAAAAAATTTACTCTAAAAATAGTAAAATATACTAAAGGGGACTCATTCACCTAACCTTATTCCACTAAGGAAACAATAATCAATAAGAAAATAAAAATAAAATACAGGGGCCTCATTCACCTAATCTGATAACACTATAATTGACGGTGCCACTGTGTCACATGGATCAGCTTGTGTTTGTTTTGGATTGCGCAAGCTGGATATGGCGGTCACATTGATCAGCGTGGGTTCCGGCTTTTATTACAAATTTATAATGTATAATTTCACTAACAAGGCATATATGTTATTATAGATTTTAGGTATAGTAAATTTGGGAAAATATTAAATCTTCACACTTCATGAATGGTTTTGGCAATTTAAAAGACATTGAAATTAGACATTTTACATTATAATTTAGTGTACACAAATCTATATAAACATTTTTTTTTAAGATATAGGTCTTAATTTATTTTATGTTTCTGATTATACTAATTTTTAATATTTATTTATTTCAGGAATAAAATGCCATCGTGTATTGTTAACAAGTGTCTCAGTAAAACTGGGAAAAAGGGTCAGGATGAGGATATCATATTGCATCGTTTTCCAAAAGATCTGGAAAGGATATCCTTGTGGTTGAAGAGTATGAATTCTACTTTCAAAGACCTTCCCAGTTTGGCACAGAGGATCTATGATGGAACATTGCAGAACAAATATTGCATATGTTCAAAACATTTCACCACGGATTCCTATATCATTAATGTTGGCAGCAGAACACTGAGGCCTGAAGCTGTGCCGACTATATTTCCACCACTCGAAGAAGGGGAAACTACCATCGAGGAAAGTTTACAAAAAATTAGACGCTCAACCCGCAAACGCCCATTTAAAAAAAATGTTGACACTGAGGGCACAGTTTGTCATACCGAAGAACATTTTCCTGTTGTTGAAGAAGAATCTTTGGTACAGTGTTCCTTCTCCAACGTAGTTCATACTGGTACGCAGACAGATTTGTCACTGATGAATTATGAAATTATTGAAAAGGATGGACAGCTTATTCTTTCTCAACGTGGAAATATATCGTCAGCTACAGTTTATCCAGTAGACCAACCGATGCAATCCACACCTATGGACAAGATAAGAGCTGCCAGTTCAATAGACAAATTTGCCGATTCACCACTAAAAAAAAGGCCTCACCTAAACATCGGAACTAACACCATAGAACCGGATTTTACAATGGAAGGAATAGAGCCACTATCTCCTATTCATTCCACTGGAGACTTGGAGGATAATTCTCAGGACATATCCATAATTAGCTTATCTCCAAAAACCAAAAAAAAGGACAAAAGCTATATTCCGGAAATGCCAAGTATGGATACATCCGATTTTGCTGACTTTGCTTCTATGTTTCCACAACTAATGAAGACAGCAATTGAAAAGACTACAGTAGATGAACGTACTATGGTAAACGAACGGAAATTCATTGTGTTTGAATCATGTTTGGATTCCCTGATTAAAAAAGTAAAGTGCCAAGTAAGCACAGAATGTAATTGTTTGGTTCAAAAAATTAGTAGAAGGTAGTTACTGCAAAATTATCGGACAATGTTTTAAAGGACACAAATTTACAATATTTGAAAGTCAACCAAGAGTTGGAAGATATTGTGCCGGTAACATTGTGCAGAGATGCTCCGATGCCCTCTTCAGGCTTGCTGTCTGGGTGAAATTGCAGGTATGTCCGTGTTATTCTGTGAACCAGGACAACCCCTTTAAGGGTCACCGGCCATATGCAGCCAACCTCTGTGTTTTGAGACCCATTAACTTAACAGTGTCCAACATGACATACTATTGTTTTGGACTAAAGAGTCGGAACACCTAAGAAGCAATAAGGTGTGTGTATGTGGTGTTCTAGCCCTTTGATACCCAATACAATACAAGTTTTTTTTGTCGGTGGACTCAAAGATGGTGATTACAAACATCATACCATTGAATAGTCCCAAAATCAACAAGCGTGCTCTTTCTTACCTGTTAACATCTTTTTCAGGAGGTGTATTTAACACCTGTCCTATAGTTCTCAGAACAATGTTTACACAATGTTTACCGACAAAAAATATCAAAGTATTCGTGTTCTATGATGCATTGAAAGTCAGCCATAAATGGTTCCGCATTTGAAATTTCACGACAGCATATCGACTCAATGTTAGTCGGCATAGCGTGACATTCGAAACAAGAGCACCAATTGATTTCTCCAGCACGCTGTTCTACCGTCTCCAAAGGAAAAGTAAGGTATTTTTCATTGTTCTTTAACAGTGGATTTGATATAAAACATTCAGTATCTGATGAATCACTTGAATACTTTGTTTTTAATTCTTGTAACAAAGTTTGCATCTGAAAAAAAATAAAAAAAAATACATATGATAAAGCACAACATCACATACTACCATATATGGAATTTTTTTCTACCCAAAAGATTGTGAAAGAGGATGATCCTCCTCCTAAAATAATCTAGATTAATAGTAAAAAAAAAAATTAAATTACCTCATCCTTTTCCAATATTTCTTCATTATTATTACTACTTGTTATGTTATCACTTGAATTGTCACTTAGGACATTCTCACAAACTTCAAATAGTTCCTTTAAAAAAAATAGAAAATTAATTTGTAAAATAATAGTTATCATTTACTGTATTGATAAAAAATTTGCTGTAAATTCACACTATTACATAGTAAAACCAAACAAATTCAATTAATTTGTTGTATCAGTATTTGACTAATCTCACAGGAAACTGAAAAATGGCTCAAAAATTGATTAAAAAAATAATAATTTATACTACATTTGAGTCTATTACGGTAAAATTACATACTTTTTTTTACTATACTTACCATAAGGTTAAAACTGTCATCCTCTACGTAGCAAGATACTATATCGTAGTTAGACCTGACATGGATTTCCGTGTTGTCAGTGCTAATTTTCAATTCAAGATCATCTTCCACTATGTTTATTTCACAATCACTCTGTAAATTGTAAAATTATAGAAAATTTTATAATATTGTCATGTATAAATTACTTTTAGAAACAGGTGATCATTATTTTGAACATTCATTTATAATAAATATTTAAAAATAATTATTACTTACTGAGTGTAAAGGAACTTCGATGATGGATTTATTATGCTCTGTCATTTTCTATTTGGCTCACTGTAAAAAAAAATTATATATGATTTTAGAAATAATTAAAAAAAAAATTATAATTGATATAATACAGTAATAAAATATTCAAATTAATTATTTTATTTGTCTGACGTCATTTAAAATAGCCAGAACCATGTGACAGTCTCGCATGCAGATCCGGCATGACAAAGGCCTAAACACACAAGCTGATCCATGTGACACAGTGTCACCGCCATATCCAGCTTGAGAGACACAGGACAAACACAAGCTGATCCATGTGACACAGTGGCACCGTCAATTATAGTGTTATCAGATTAGGTTAGGTGAATGAGGCCCCTGTATTTTATTTTTATTTTCTTATTGATTATTGTTTCCTTTGTGGAATAAGGTTAGGTGAATGAATCCCCTTTAGTATATTTTACTATTTTTAGAGTAAATTTTTTTTTTTTTTTTTGGGTATAAATAAGGTTAGGTGTATGAGGCCACAGTAATTTTTTTTTTTTAATAAAATTTTTTTTTTCCCAGTAGGAAAACGGTAAAGGGAATGAGGCCCATTTACTTGAAATTTTTTAATTATGCTTTTTTTTTGTGTTGTAGTAATCATATTAGGTGAATGAGGCCCAAGTTTTTTTTTTTTTTTAATTATTTTTACACAGTAGGAATAAGGTTAGGGGAATGAGGCCCCTGTTTTTTAATTATGTATTTTTTGAATTATGCTTGACTGGAGGAAAAAGGTTAGGTGAAAGAGGCCCCTGTAATTTTTTTTTTTTTTTTTTTTAGATATGCTTGGCTGTAGGAATAAGCTTAGGTGAATGAGGCCCCTTTTTTTTTTTGTTAGTGCTATTTTTAATGGGTAAGGTTGGTATGATTATATTTTAATGTGAATGAGGCCCCTAATTTATTTTGAAAAACAAAATGGAGCTATAAGTCTATAAGCCCAATTATTATTTGTTGGGCATAAAAATTCTTTATAGGCTTCAGGGTTTATACAATGAGGCCCTTTTTTTCATGTATAGGCTTGACTAGCCTTCATTAGAGTACCCCATTATGGTGGTCCATTTTTTTTTTATAAACTTTATAGATCTGGTGCGGATTATAAATTTTAGGGCTGCACAGTGAAAATAAGGAACATTTGACAAACAAAACAGGGATATTTACCCAAAGTGAAGGCGAATTAGGAGCTCCGTCTGCTGCGCTAGTTGGTCCTGCTGCCTCTCCTAGGAGAATAAGGCGCGCCTCTGCTATCTCGCGCCACTCCGCTCTTCCTTTCCGGGTCGAGTGGAGTGCCGGCGCATGCGCAGTACATCAGGAGAGGCCAGTGCCCGCAGACTGCACGGGCGCAGGCCTCTTGATGTACTGCGCATGCGCGGGATTTCGTCCGCGCCGAAGCTTCACTGAGCGAGTCAGTATAGTGAATATTAAGTAGGTGGGCGTGCCTGGGCTCCAAGGAATCGCCGAGCCCGGGCTCCTGCAATGGTTGGCAACTCCCCTTGGGCTCCTTATAATAGTGAGTGACAGCTACTAAAAATCGCTTTAACACAAAAACTGCCTCTGTGACCTATAACAATTACAATTTAGAACTGCTTAGAACTGGCCGAATCCGATGCTATTAATAACTCAATATGTGAAATGCTGCTGACAGAATCCCTTTAAGTTAAGTTTCTTCTGTTCCTTTTGTTGTTTTCCTTTTGGAGTCTCCTGTTCCTCCTTACGCTTGGGAGGAACGGGTTTGCTCTCTTGTCACTAGACTGCAGGATTTCCTAGGGTTCATTTAGATTAGGTTCCTGTGTATGAACTTTTCTACCACCCAGGATTGTTCATACTTGTAGTCAGCTAGGTCCTAGTCTTAGGGTCCTCTGCAGGAGGTGACCGGTTCCCTGGTTTTGTCTGTTCCCATCCCTCATACGCTCGGTGTGGCCTTTCCCCCCCACACCAGAGCGTGACAGTGTGTGAGTGAAATAATATGTTACAGGGGCAGGACTCTGCAAAAGAATCCCATAAAGCCATAAATGTTAGTATGTGATCCAACTGTGGACAATGTAGGAAATGTCTGCACCGACTGTGGACAATGTAGGAGATGTCTGCACCGACTGTGGACAATGTAGGAGATGTCTGCACCGACCGTGGACAATGTAGGAGATGTCTGCACCGATTGTGGACAATGCAGGAGATGTCTGCACCGACCGTTGACAATGTACAGTCATGGCCAAAAGTTTTGAGAATGATACAAATATTAATTTTTACAAAGTCTACTGCTTCAGTTTTTATAATGGCAATTTGCATATACTCCAGAATGTTATAAAGAGTGATCAGCTTAACAGCAATTACTTGCAAAGTCAATATTTGCCTAGAAAATGAACTTTATCCCCCAAAACACATTTCAACATCATTGCAGCCCTGCCTTAAAAGGACCAGCTAACATCGTTTCAGTGATTGCTCCATTAACACAGGTGTGGGTGTTGATGAGGACAGGGCTGGAGATCAATCTGTCATGATTAAGTAAGAATGACACCACTGGACACTTTAAAAGGAGGCTGGTGCTTGGCATCATTGTTTCTCTTCTGTTAACCATGGTTATCTCTAAAGAAACACGTGCAGTCATCATTGCACTGCACAAAAATGGCCTAACAGGGAAGAGTATCGCAGCTAGAAAGATTGCACCTCAGTCAACAATCTATCGCATCATCAAGAACTTCAAGGAGAGAGGTTCCATTGTTGCCAAAAAGGCTCTAGGGCGCCCAAGAAAGACCAGCAAGCGCCAGGACCGTCTCTTAAAAATGTTTCAGCTGTGGGATTGGGCTACCAGCAGTGCAGAGCTTGCTCAGGGATGGCAGCAGGCAGGTGCGAGTGCCTCTGTGAGGCAGAGACTCTTGGAGCAAGGCCTGGTCTCAAGGAGGGCAGCAAAGAAGCCACTTCTCTCCAGAAAAAACATCAGGGACAGACTGATATTCTGCAAAAGGTACAGGGAGTGGACTGCTGAGGACTGGGGGAAATTCATTTTCTCTGATGAATCCCCTTTTCGATTGTTTGGGACATCTGGAAAACAGCTTATTCGGAGAAGACGAGGTGAGCGCTACCACCAGTCTTGTCTCATGCCAACTGTAAAGCATCCTGAAACCATTCATGTGTGGGGTTGCTTCTCAGCCAAGGGAATCGGCTCTCTCACAGTCTTGTCATGAATAAAGAATGGTACCAGAATGTCCTCCGAGAGCAACTTCTCCCAACCGTCCAAGAGCAGTTTGGCGATCAACAATGCCTTTTCCAGCATGATGGAGCACCTTGCCATAAAGCAAAGGTGATAACTAAATGGCTCAGAGAACAAAACATAGAGATTTTGGGTCCATGGCCTGGAAACTCCCCAGATCTTAATCCCATTGAGAACTTGTGGTCAATCATCAAGAGACGGTGGAACAAACAAAAACCTACAAATTTTGACAAAATGCAAGCATTGATTGTGCAAGAATGGACTGTTATCAGTCAGGATTGGTCCAGAAGTTGATTGAGAGCATGCCAGGGAGAATTGCAGAGGTCCTGAAGAAGAAGGGTCAACACTGCAAATATTTGACTTGCTGCATTAACTCATTCTAACTGTCAATATAAGCTTTTGTTACTCATAATATGATTGCAATTATATTTCTGTATGTGATAAAAACATTCTGACAAAAACCTAGAGGGCAGCAGATCATGTGAGAATAGAAGATTTGTGTCATTCTCAAAACTTTTGGCCATGACTGTAGGAGATGTC
>ONZH01001216.1:0-27825 GCA_900303285.1 Rhinella marina | reverse complement strand
GACAAAACCCTTTTAGGGATCCCCTTACATTGTCCTTAGTATTCAGGACTAAAACTAAATTTATTTCTACAATTTAATATACAAACAAAAGAAGAAAGGTAAAATAATCAGCTGAAAAAAGATGCCCATATGCTGCCAAGGTGTGTCTTTATTGTAGAACACCTACCATTCACTATTAGATATGGCAGCTGGTCTGGACCGTGGTAGTAAGATATAAGATCTATACAATTGAATTGGCCGTTAAACTGCACCCAACAGGGTATCTTTATTGCACTGATTCCGTGCGATTTGTGTCTGACGGCCCAAAACGCAAGCTTCAGAGGGATAGGGACTTGGGTACTGGTGCTTGGATATTGACACTTATGTATTTTTAATGTTATTAATGTGTTTTTACGGTATATTACCACCTTTATACTAAGTGAGTTAGTTAGATATATCCTCTGTCATCTGACGATTGTCAGTTCAAGAGGAACATGTACTTCAAGTCCTCAATGCCACCAGACCTCAGTCATGAACCCTGTGGGGACCTCTTGATGAGGGATCACCCCAACTGATGTAATGGGTTAACGGGACAGTGATCCCTATCTATCCCAAGGTGCTGACCCCTAGCGCTGCAGTCAGAGCTGCAGCACTAGACTATCGCACCGACTAATGATCGATGTGAAATTGAATGCCAAATCTTGCGATTCACAGCGTCCTCCCTCGTCAGTTGGGAGAACGTAGCACAACACCCGACCCAATGCACGTCGGATGATGGGGTCCGGGACGTGTGCCCGCTACGCTCAGTGGGCTCCTGCACTTTGGCCTTAGCTTAACGGCAGGAGCGAATGCACACGATCCTCCGTGTGTTCGCCGCTGAACCAAGAGATCGCGGACACCAGACCCGCCGGGTGACAGGGTCAGGGTGCGCGCCGATTGCACTATCTCAGCTTAGGAGCGCAAGCTACGGCACTAAGGGCGAGTATCTAAACAACCACAGTCCTAACTATTGGACAACCAGCTGGCTAAAAACTAGAATACGCGACACCTTCCCGACATGTTTCGCTGCGTTTGCAGCTTCGTCAGGGGTTCAGGTGTATATGGCGCGCGGCGACATCCACCAATGTATTTACAGGGAAACAGAATCCTCCCTTTGTCAATCAAGCCAATCACGGGCAACTGCAATGATTGACAGCTCTCTTAGCCAACCAACGATTTAATGTCCATCTCTTAATGATTAAGAGTGATGGATACATTTTATCCATTGCCTGCATCCCCATAAAGCAGTCTATAGCTGCCAACACAGATGCCTCCTACTCATAGATGGCATATAGAGCTGATTGGCTCAAATACTCACCAAATGTATCAAAAAACACACTATCAAACTAATAATGAAAACAAATATAAATACTCACTGGCTACATGTAACAATTTATCATTAATATGCCAATAATTGCGGCCAGTGGTTTATAGCACATCCAGTGGTTTATATTTCCTATGATCGCAATCATGGCCAGTGATATATCATAAGAAATGGATATGATCGGTCTAAGATGTTATTTATTTTATTTTAAAGTCGGTGGATGTCCTTCTTTTTCTTTGCTCATTAATTATTTATTAATATTAAATATTCTTAATCTTTATTCAGGGATGGCTATATGAAAGCTGTGTAGGAAAACCCTTCATTATGACCATTAGGGTTCATGGATTTAAGCCGGTGGATCCACCTGGCTTCTTCTTGTAACAGTCTGTTGTCAAGGTTGCCATTTCTAGGCCCCAATTTTACCTTTGAAATGCCCCAAAATTTCAAGATGTCAAAATTTCCACTATGGGCGTATGTGATGTGTCTATATAAAGTAGTGTCCTTTTTTGTTCTGATGGCACTAATATGGCCTGAAATTCTGCGCCGCAGTTCCTGTGTGGTTTTACCCACATATAATTTGGGGCATGTACAGGAGGCAATATAGACAATCCCTTGGCTTTGACAGTTAAAAAAGTCTTTGATGACATATTCTTTCCTATCAACTGGATTTGTGAATTTTTTTATTTTTGGTAAAAATTTACAGAACGTGCATTTTCCACATGGATAGGATCCGACTACCTTATTCTGCAACCCTATCTCTTTCTTAGTCTCAATATTTACTGGCAAAAAACTATGAACCAATTCATCCCTTAGGTTCCGACCTCTCCTGTATGTAACCACCGGATAGTCGTCCAAGACTTCTCTAAGATCCGTATCAGAGGTGAGTATATGCCAATGACGTCTAAGGATGTTCTTTATTTCCTGATGCTGATAGTCAAAGGTCCCAATGCATCTCACAATTTTCTTGTCCTCATTTCGATAGGGGCCAATAAAGTCTCCTGTTCCTGTCACGGTTGTCCCCTCTCTAGATGTCCCAGGACCCATCTGGTAAGTGTTTGTAGTTTCTTGAGCCTGCTTAGATCTCCTGGCATTATTCAGCAATATGTCTCTGCTTGTATTTTTAGCTCTGTTATACGCCGACATCAGAACTTTTCTGGGGTATCCCCTCTGTATGAACCTCTGATATAACTCGTCACTTTCCTTTTTAAATGATGTTTCTGTGGTGCAATTCCTGCGAGCTCTCAGGTATTGACCCACCGGGATGCCCTTTTTCAATGGTACCGGGTGCCAGCTATTCCAAAAGAGAAAACTTGTTTGTGGACGTGGGTTTTCGGTGGATTTCAGTCGTTAGACCTCCTCCAGGGTCCTTAGTGATTCGAAGATCCAAAAAGCAAATGCTTTCACTTTGGATCTCATGTGTGAAGTGCATCCCTATAGTGTTATTGTTCAATTTATGAACAAAGTGATTAAAGGTAGGTATATCTCCATCCCAAAAAATCAGGATATCATCGATATACCTACCCCAATAACTAATGTGTTTAGTGAATTCATCAAAATCATCAGTGAAAACTATGGAGTCCTCCCACCAACCTAAAAATAAATTGGCGTAAGTCGGCGCACATGGCGTGCCCATGGCGGTCCCGTTAATCTGGTGATAAAAAGTGTTTTGAAATATAAAAAAATTGTGAGTGAGTACAAACTTAAGTAGCTGCAAAACAAACCCATTGTGTATCCTAAACGAATTACTACGTGTATTCAAATAATATTCAACAGCCCTAAGACCCAAATCGTGCTGAATATTACTATACAGTGCCTCTACATCCAGAGAGGCAATGTAAGTGCGTGATGTTAGATTGATGTCTTTAATTTTCATTATTAGGTCCCCTGTGTCTTTTATATAAGACGGTAGTCCAGTAACAAATTGTCTCAAAACCACGTCCACGTACTCACTAGCTGGTTGTGTGAGAGCATCATTGCCTGAGACTATTGGGCGTCCCGGGCAAGGGTTCCGCATCTTATGCACTTTAGGAAGAGCATAAAAAGTGGCAATAGTCGGGGTCTTGTTATACAGGAAAGAATATTCATCTTTTGAGATTAGACGTTTATCTTTGGCTGAATCCAACATTGTTTTCAGTTCCTTAAGAAAGGGTTCCGTGGGATTCCCTGATAGAGATCTGTATGTTTTTCCGTCTTGCAGAAGATTCAGTACCATCGTAACATAATCTTCCCTGTCCTGTATCACAATGTTTCCCCCTTTATCGCTTGGTTTTATAACGATATTGTTATTTTCTTTCAGGTCCCGTAATACCGATTGTTCGTCCACCGAGAGATTACCCGAAGTCTGTGGTCCGCGGATTGTAAGTTTTTCAATGTCTTCGCATACCAATTTTGCAAACGTCTCCACATACTTATATTGTGAGAAAGGAGGGGTCCACCTAGATCTGGGTTTTAGATTAGTAAAAGGGGGGTCAATTTCAAGACTCATACCCTCACTCTCATCCTGGAGACTCATCAATGTTTCAAGAGTTCTTTTCTCCCTTTTCAATTAATTTATTGATATTCTGCGAAGCAATCTTATGTTGCTTATGTAAAGCTAGTTTCCTGGCAAATAAATTAATGTCTTTAATCCAGGTGAATTTGTCCGTTTTTGGTGTAGGAGTAAAGGTGAGACCTTTCCTTAATAAAGACAAATGCATGTCATCCAAATTGACATGTGACAAATTAATTATTTGTGTTTGTATAGTAATCTCATCTGGGTAATTTATTTGAACCACAGACTCATCTACTGCAGGGACTATTTTGTACTGTGTCCCCATTTCTCCCGATCTCGCAGCTGGATTCCCGGTGGGCCTAAAAAAAGGGGGGCAATTGTTGGACCACTGCTTGTTGATACTGGCATAGATGAAGTGCCGCTGTTTCCCATACCAGTTGTCATGGCTTGGGCAGACATTTCTAAATTGCTGGGGGTTTGTTGAGGACGGAATCCCTGTTGTTGTGTCAAATAGGATGAGAAGTTGGTAGAGGTAGCTGATAATAAAGAAGTAGAGGTAGAGGCGGCAGTATTAGTTATACATTGTGGTAATTCCGTGATATTCCTCGTCGCGTTTGGTCTCTTTAGGTTTTGATGCTTACGTATTACGTATCGCCGCGCGCCATATACACCTGAACCCCTGACGAAGCTGCAAACGCAGCGAAACATGTCGGGAAGGTGTCGCGTATTCTAGTTTTTAGCCAGCTGGTTGTCCAATAGTTAGGACTGTGGTTGTTTAGATACTCGCCCTTAGTGCCGTAGCTTGCGCTCCTAAGCTGAGATAGTGCAATCGGAGCGCACCCTGACCCTGTCACCCGGCGGGTCTGGTGTCCGCGATCTCTTGGTTCAGCGGCGAACACACGGGAGGATCGTGTGCATTCGCTCCTGCCGTTAAGCTAAGGCCAAAGTGCAGGAGCCCACTGAGCGTAGCGGGCACACGTCCCGGACCCCATCATCCGACGTGCATTGGGTCGGGTGTTGTGCTACGTTCTCCCAACTGACGAGGGAGGACGCTGTGAATCGCAAGATTTGGCATTCAATTTCACAATCGATCATTAGTCGGTGCGATAGTCTAGTGCTGCAGCTCTGACTGCAGCGCTAGGGGTCAGCACCTTGGATAGATAGGGATCACTGTCCGTTAACCCATTACATCAGTTGGGTGATCCCCATCAAGAGGTCCCACAGGGTTCATGACTGAGGTCTGGTGGCATTGAGGACTTGAAGTACATGTTCCTCTTGAACTGACAATCGTCAGATGACAGAGGATATATCTAACTAACTCACTTAGTATAAAGGTGGTAATATACCGTAAAAACACATTAATAACATTAAAAATACATAAGTGTCAATATCCAAGCACCAGTACCCAAGTCCCTATCCCTCTGAAGCTTGCGTTTTGGGCCGTCAGACACAATCGCACGGAATCAGTGCAATAAAGATACCCTGTTGGGTGCAGTTTAACGGCCAATTCAATTGTATAGATCTTATATCTTACTACCACGGTCCAGACCAGCTGCCATATATAATAGTGAATAGTAGGTGTTCTACAATAAAGACACACCTTGGCAGCATATGGGCATCTTTTTTCAGCTGATTATTTTACCTTTCTTCTTTTGTTTGTATATTAAATTGTAGAAATAAATTTAGTTTTAGTCCTGAATACTAAGGACAATGTAAGGGGATCCCTAAAAGGGTTTTGTCATAGTCCGTTGACTATTCCTTTAAATTGGTGTTCACCCTGAGGATTCCCCCTAGGGGATTTCTTTTTTGATATTGTGCTTATAACAGTGACACCCACAGTGCCCCCTTAACAGTGACATCCACAGTGCCCCCATAACAGTGACATCCACAGTGCCCCCATAACAGTGACATCCACAGTGCCTCCATAACAGTGAAATCCACAGTGCCCCCATAACAGTGTCATCCACAGTGCCCCCATAACAGTGAAATCCACAGTGCCCCCTTAACAGTGACATCCACAGTGCCCCATAACAGTGACATCCACAGTGCCCCATAACAGTGACATCCACAGTGCCCCCATAACAGTGACATCAACAGTGCCCCATAACAGTGACATCCACAGTGCCCCCATAACAGTGACATCCACAGTGCCCCCATATCAGTGACATCCACAGTGCCCCCATAACAGTGACATCCACAGTGCCCCCATAACAGTGACATCCACATCCCTCCATAACAGTGACATCCACAGTGCCTCCATAGCAGTGACATCCACAGTGCCCCCATAGCAGTGACATCCACAGTGCCCTCATAACAATGTCATCCACAGTGCCCTCATAACAGTGACCTCCCACAGTGCCCCATAACAGTGACATCCACAGTGCCCCCATACAGTGACATCCACAGTGCCCCATAACAGTGACATCCACAGTGCCCCCATAACAGTGACATCCACAGTGCCCCCATAACAGTGACATCCACAGTGCCCCCATAACAGTGACATCCACAGTGCCCTCATAACAGTGACACCACAGTGCCCCCATAACAGTGACATCCACAGTGCCCTCATAACAGTGACATCCACAGTGCCCCCATAACAGTGACATCCACAGTGCCCCCATAACAGTGACACATCCACAGTGCCCCCATAACAGTGACATCCACAGTGCCGCCATAACACTGACATCCACAGTGCCCCCATAATAGTGACACCACAGTGCCCCCATAATAGTGACATCCACAGTGCCCCCATAACAGTGACATCCACAGTGCCCTCATAACAGTGACATCCACAGTGCCCCCATAACAGTGACATCCACAGTGCAGTCCATAACAGTGACATCCACAGTGCCCCCATAACAGTGACATCCACAGTGCCCCCAAACAGTGACATCCACAGTGCCCCATAACAGTGACATCACAGTGCCCCATAACAGTGACATCCACAGTGCCCCATAACAGTGACATCCACAGTGCCCCCATAACAGTGACAGTGACTCCACATTGCCCCCAACATGTCATCCACAGTGCCCCCAACAGTGACCTCCACAGTGTCCTTATAACAGTGACATCCACAGTGCCCCCATAACAGTGACATCCACAGTGCTTCCCATAACAGTCACATCCACAGTGCCCCCATAACAGTGACATCCACAGTGCCCCCATAACAGTGACATCCACAGTGCCCCCTTAACAGTGACATCCACAGTGCCCCCATAACAGTGACATCCACAGTGCTCCCATATCCACAGTGTCATCCACAGTCCACAGTGCCCCCATAACAGTGACATCCACAGTCCCCATAACAGTGACCTCCACAGTGCCCCCATAACAGTGACATCCACATCCATAACAGTGACAGTGTAACAGTGACATCCACAGTGCCCCCATAACAGTGACATCCCACATCCATAACAGTGACATCCACAGTGTGACATCCAACATGACATCCAGTGCCCCATAACAGTGACATCCACAGTGCCTCCATAACAGTGACATCCACAGTCCATAACAGTGACATCCACAGTGCTCATAACAGTGTCACATCCTAACAGTGTTGCCCCATCAACAGTGACATCCACAGTGCCCCCTATAACAGTGACATCCCCACAGTGTCCACAGTGCCCCCATAACAGTGTCACATCCACAGTGCCCCCATAACAGTGCATGACCCACATGCCCCCCAAACAGTGACATCCACAGTGCCCTCATAACAGTGTCATCCACAGTGCCCCCATAACAGTGACCTCCCACAGTGCTCCATAGAACAGTGACATCCACAGTGCCCCCATTGACATCCAATCCCCATATCCACAGTGACATCCACAGTGCCCCCACTATCAGTGACATCCACAGTGCCCCCATAACAGTGACATCCACAGTGCCCAGTAACAGTGACATCCACATGAACATCCACAGTACCCCCATAACAGTGACATCCACAGTGCCCCCATAACATAGTGACATCCACAGTGCCCCCAATAACAGTGACATCCACAGTGCCCCCATAACAGTGTCATCCACAGTGCCCCATAACAGTGACCTCCACAGTGCTCCAGAACAGTGACATCCACACAGTAACAAACATGTACCCCCATAACAGTGACATCCACATCCACAGTGCCCCCATAACAGTGACATCCACAGTGCCCCCATAACAGTGACATCCACCAGTTGTCCCTCAGTGCACAGTGCCCCATCCCTAACAGTGACATCCACAGTGCCCCACCTCCACAGTGCCCCCATAACAGTGACCTCCACAGTGCCCCAAAACAGTGACATCAACAGTGCCCCATAACAGATGATCTCACAGTGCCCCCATAACAGTACACCTCCACAGCCCCCATAACAGTGACATCACAAGTGCCCCCATAACAGTGACATCCCACAGTGCCCCATAACCATAACAGTGACAATCCAACAGTGCTCCCATAACAGTGGACAGTCACACAGCCCCACAGTGACATCCACAGTGCCCCCATAACAGTGACATCCACAAGTGACCCCACATGCCCCCATAACAGTGACATCCACAGTGCCTCCATAACAGTGACCTCCACAATGCCCCCATAACAGTGACCTCCACAGTGCCCCATAACAGTGATATCCACAGTGCCCCCATAACAGTGACATCCACAGTGCCCCCATAACAGTGCATGCCCCCACAGTGCCCCATGCCCCCAACAGTGACATCCACAGTGCCCCCATAACAGTGACATCCACAGTGCCCCCATAACAGTGGCCCCCAAGTGCCCCATAACAGTGATCATCCACAGTGCCCCCCATACCAGTGACAACACAGTGCCCCATAACAGTGACATCCACAGTGCCCCCATAACAGTGCCTCCACCTCCATAACAGTGACTCCACAGCGCCCTCCATAACAGTGACATCCACACAGTGCCCCCCATAACAGTGACATCCACAGTGCCCCCCATAACAGTGACCTCCACAGTGCCCCTCATAACAGTGACCTCCACAGTGCCCCCATAACAAGACATCCACAGTGCCCCCATAACAGTGACATCCACAGTGCCCCCATAACAGTGACATCCACAGTGCCCCCAGTTAACAGTGACCTCCACAGTGCCCCCATAACAGTGACATCCACAGTGCCCCATAACAGTGACATCCACAGTGCCCCATAACAGTGACATCCCACAGTGCCCCATAACAGTGACATCCACAGTGCCCCCATAACAGTGACATCACAGTGCCCCCATAACAGTGTAACAGTCCATAACAGTGACATCCACAGTGCCCCCCATAACAGTGTCATCCCACAGTGCCTCCATAACAGTGAGTGCCCCCATAACAGTTGACATCCACAGTGCCCCCATAAACAGTGTGATCCACAGTGCCCCCCATAACAGTGCCCCCATCCACAGTGCCCCCATAACAGTGACATCCACAGTGCCCCCCATAACAGTGACATCCACAGTGTGCCCCATAACAGTGACATCCACAAGTGCCCCCATAACAGTGACATCCCAGTGCCCCCATAACAGTGACATCCACAGTGCCCCCATAACATAACAACACCACAGTGCCCCCATAACAGTGACATCCACAGTGCCCCATAACAGTGACATACACAGTGCCCCCATAAACAGTGACACCTCCACAGTGCCTCCATAACAGTGACATCCACAGTGCCCCATAACAGTGACATCCACAGTGCCCCCATAACAGTGACTCCACAGTGCCCCCGTAACAGTGACAGTGCCCCATAACAGTGCCACCATAACAGTGACATCACAGTGCCCCCATAACAGTGACTCCACAGTGCCCCCATAACAGTGACATCCACAGTGCCCCCATAACAGTGACATCCACAGTGCCCCCATAACAGTGACATCCACATGCCCCCATACAGTGACATCCACAGTGCCCCATAACAGTGACCATCCACAGTGCCTCCATAACAGTGACATCCACAGTGCCCCCATAACAGTGACATCCACAGTGCCCCCCATAACAGTGACATCCACAGTGCCCCCATAACAGTGACATCCACAGTGCCTCATAACAGTGAATCCACAGTTGCCCCCACGACATCCACAGTGCCCCATAACAGTGAATCCACAGTGCCCATAAACAGTGACATCCACAGTGCCCATAACAGTGACATCCACAGTGCCTCCATAACAGTGACCATCCACAGTGCCCCCGTAAACAGTGACATCCACAGTGCTCCCATAACAGTGACATCCACAGTGCCCCCAAAACAGTGACATCCACAGTGCCCCGATAACAGTGTTGCACAGTGCCCCCATAACAGTGACATCCACCAGTGCCCCATAACAGTGACATCCACAGTGCCCCATAACAGTGACATCCACAGTGCTCCATAACAGTGACATCCACAGTGCCCCCATAACAGTGACATCCACAGTGCCCCCATAACAGTTGACATCCACAGTGCCCCATAACAGTGACATCCACAGTGCCCCCGTAACATGACATCCACAGTGCCCCATAACAGTGACACCACAGTGCCCCCGTAACAGTGACAGCTTCAGGGAGTGTCCTGGGTTATAGTGAATCTGTACTGCAGCCCCCCCTCAGACTCCCCCGCAAACATTGATTTGATGAAGATAACAATATTTTGGGGACAGGAAGGCCTTCTCATGTGAATAAGTGTCCCCATCTCGTCCTTTATTCTCCAGTTCCATTATCCAATTCCAAAAATATCCCAATATCCAAAATAAATCATTTAAAAGAACCCCGTCCATCACATTTTCTGTTTTATTTTAAAAGGACCCCCACGTGTCCCCCCAGCCGGCCCGGAGGATTGTGGGTAATGTCCTGTGGGGGCCTCATTGCTTCCGATTAGTTACGGAGTGTCACATAGATTTATGTCTGAGGACTTGGCTCTAGGCCGCGGCTCAGGAGGAAGCAGCGCGACCTCCATCGCTTTCCCTCCTTTTTCCTCTGACAATCCCCAAAATAAGTGCCCCCCCACCCCCCAGGGTTCGCACACACAGGCCTTGTATGTGAGCTTTGTATGGAGCCTTGAGAATCCCGGCAGTATGCTAATGAACGCGATTGTCTCCGTTTAATGATCTCCCCATTCACGTTAACCCTTCCACGGCCGGAGGAGGGACCAGGACGGGGTCACATCTCAGGCCCAGGCGCTCCCGCAGCAGATTCCCAGTTCTGGGACTGGACCAGTAATGACGAACGCTATGGGATGGGCGTACAGAGATCGTCCTCTGATTGGCGGGGCGTATTCTTGTGCAGATATCATAGCGGAATCATTCGGAATGCTGGCGACAAAGGGTTAAAGGCGAGAAATAATGAAAATAATTTTCCATCAGAAACGTAAACGTTCGGCAACTTTCTAATAGGCTTTGTGAATCAGTTCTTCCCCATATCTCTGCTTGCTGTCAGTTAATGGGAGAATTCATTCTTTACATCCAGAGGCTGAAAACCCGTACAGACCTAACACTTCAAAGAGCTGAAGTTTTGTTACAATTGTACAACATGCAATAAATAGGACTACACAATGACACATGTTACCTGCGCTGAAACATTGTAACACATTCACATCAGGATATGTAAGAATTCTGTAAGTGCAGTACCAGTCAGGACCAGCAGGGGGAGGCAGGACAAGCGATTCATCTGATATCTATAGAATGGCGCCACCTACAAGTTGGATCACATGACCCATACATGACAACCAGGAAAATTTCTAGAAAAATTTTTAAATACAAGAAACAGAACGGATATTTCCCTAGGGAGATAGGAAAGTCTCAACGTCCAGGGTACAAACCCCAGTAATGGAATCCTCTGATTTGTTATATCTTCCATCAGAGGAATTTTCCAGAATCCCATTTACGCAATTCTCACCCTCTGCTGCCTGACCTGCTCTGACCTTGGACTGTTTACCGTATAGCACACACTCTGCCGGACCTGACCTCAGCCTGACCCTGACTATGATTCGGCCTGATCCCTCCGTAGGTCAGCTGCCAGTCACACAGAGGCTACTCCAGGAGGTAGTGATCTAGTGGTTCCCCTGCAGCGAAGTCCAGATCCCTGTGTAGGGGTTAAAGGGTGAGTACCAGTGGACCATCAGGAGAACGCCCTTAGGATTTGCCCAAAGTCAGAATCTGACACACTGGTTCCACACCCACTGCCGTAACAATTTGCTCAGGCCATGGACCCCGCTGGCCCGTCTGAGACGGGTCTGCCCATCGTTTAACCACCGAACTGTTTTGCCGGAGTCTATCTCCAGCAGTGTGAAAAGTAGCTAACTGGAGGGGGGAGGTTGCTATCTCCTGAATAGTAGCAGCTAGAAACATGCAACTGGTCTTGTTTGAAAGGTGACAGTCCAGGGTTTCATACAAGACCAAAATTCCAAGCAACAGACGAGAAATCACTGTGAGAAATCAAGCCGGGATTAATTGCTAGTAAAACCTATTTTTACTTTCACTTTCAGCTGCATTCACAGAATCCCGATGTATTTCTATCAGTGATATCTTCCTCTGTCCTGAACATATTGCTGTCATTCTGATATTGTCTGAAAGCTGGAATTTCTTCTTTCAAACAAGACCAGTAGCAGCATCTAAAGCAGCCCTCCCCCCTCCAGTTAGCTACTTTTCCCACTGCTGGAGTTGTGGGAGTTAGGGGCTTAAAACGGACTGACTAACCAGTGTGGTCGCCAGGAGCACCCTCTGCATTACCTCAACAATATTTCAGCAAGCCTGGACCACTCGAAAACTCCCTCGATTCCTGCCCAAGAACCCATTGAGATGGACAGAGTTAGACTGTCTAAGGAGGAGCGCCAATGACTGTGGTGACAAAGGGCATTATGTCAGGTCCTGTCCCCACAAGGCAGGAAACTCCAGGGCCTATGGTCAACATGAGAGACAACTCTCCGCGAGAGTACCTACTCTCCAAAATGGACTTTTCTGGGATTATGTTCAGCTTACTGAACAGGCCTTTCTGGGTTCCTGCTCGGCAGGTAACTCCATGCACCAGACTTTGGGGATCCAGCGCCGCATATCCACCTGGAGAAACCTTTGGAGGTGACATCTGTTCCGGATTCCATCCAAAATTCCACCATGCCCACAGATCTCCAGGTGGGAGCCTTGGATTCGGAGAAGATCTCCTTTTATGTCCCACCCAAATCTTCCAGCCCAGTCTTGTTGGGATTGCCCCAGCTCTGCCTTCATGCCCCTGTGATCAACTGGGATAGTGGGGAGATCCTTCTTTGGAGATACTTGACTACTGTCTTCCCAGTCCAGGGACCCCAAGACCCACCCAACCTGTAGGGCCTGCCTCCGCCCTATGCCAGCTACGCAGATCTCTTTGACATGAAGGAGGCCGAGACTCCTACCACCTACAACTGCCCTATTCACCTATCGTCTGGAACTACTCCACCTTGTGGCCAGGTCTTCCCTCTGTCGCTGCCTGATAACTGGGGCCACGTCCAACTATATCAAAGAGAACCTAAAGAGGGGATTTATCCGGAAGTTCTCCTCTCCAGCTGGAGCCGGCTTTTTCTTCATCAAGGAGAGGGACGGTTTTCTTCTACCATGTATCGACTATCAAAGCTTTAATAAGGTCACGGTCAAGAATAAATACCCTCTGCTCCTTATTCCCAGACTTTTTGATAGACTGTGTGGAGCCAGGATATTCACGATATCAGATCTCCGAGGGGCATACAACGTAATCAGTATTTGGGAAGGGGGGGTGTCTAATACCCCCGATGGCCGCTATGAATATTTCGTAACACTCTCTCTCCATATTATCCTGCAGCTGCTCCAGGATAACAGGTTACATGTAGTGTTCGGCGAGCATGCTCAGCTGAACACTGTATTCGCTCCAGCATGGCTATGCTCGGCACATCGCAGTGTTCGGCCGAACACCACGTCTGCTCGAGCGGGATGCTACGCAGCCAATCAGCTTGCGGGAAGGTACTGGCATTCACTGTAATGCTGTAGTCATGTTGGCTACTGGCATTACAGTGATTGGCTGGCCGGGAACACCTCATCAGGTACTATATAGCACCCGGTGACATGTGATCCGGCTCAGTCTTAGTCAGGGAGAGCTGCTGCAACGAGGGACAGATAGTGTAGGGATAGGAATTTGTTAGGCAGGGTTAGATTTTCGTTTCAAAAGACCCAAACATCCTTTTAAGGACTATTGTTTTATCTGGCTGCAATATATATATTTTTTGGGGGCAAAAATTGCGCGAAATTGCCATTAACACCACCTGCGCAGCGTCTGCTGTATAACATTTGTGTATCCTAAATACCTGTGACATCCGGTGTATTGTTTTCTGCTGCTAATCAAGGCGACATTACCTGCGCAGCGTCTGCTGTATAACGTTTGTGTATCCTAAATACCTGTGACATCCAGTGTATTTTTATCTGCCGCTAATCAAGGCGACATTACCTGCGCTACGTCTGCTGTATAACGTTTGAACATCCTAAATATCTGGGACATTCAGTGTATTTTTTCTGCCGTTAGTGACGGCGATATCCCCTGCGCTACGTCTGCTGTATAACATTTGAACATCCTAAATACTTGGGAGTCCAAGAGGCATCCAGACATCTTCCCCATGGTGTTCCCAAACCATTTCAGTGGTGTTTCCATCATTTTCTGACCTTTCCCTATGAACCAGATGCCCTCCCCTCTTCAGAGCAGGGGGTGTCTGGTTTAGTGCTCTGGTTCTCCATTGACTTCCATTGTGCTCCGCTGCTCTGTAGACGCCAGCATCACCCAGTGTTCTACCCCGAGCACCCGAGCACTACGGTGCTCGATCACACTAGTTACATGCTGTGTTGACTAACTGTTGTCTGAGAAGACTTCCTGACTATATAATCTCTGACGCACGACTTTGCCAATTACTACAAGCAATTTATCCCTCACTTCTTCACTGACTGCCCTATCTCCACTCTTAACGACAAAGGGGCAAATGCAGTGGAGTGGACACCTGAGGCAGAATTTGCAACTTCAGTCCCTCAAACAGTCCTTCTCCTCAGCCTCGGTTCTACATCATCCTGATGTCTCCAGGCAGTTCTTCTTTGAGATGGATGTGTCCTCCATGGGAGCTGAATCTGTCCTTTCTCAGAAAAGTTCATCTGATAAGATGGGGCCTGTGGCTTCTTCTAGAAGTCTTTCTCCCCTACAGTTATCAGAGACAGAGAACCACTCGCCGTTACATTGGCTCTTGAGTGGAGACTCATTCTGGAAGGCGCCAGTCATCCCAATAGTCATCCACACAGATCATAAAAACCTGCAGACCACTCAACGTCTTTATCCTTGCCAGGCCCGGTGGTCTTGGTTTTTTTGCCCAGTTTAATTTTGCTCTTCATTTCCATTCTGCTGAGAAGAATATGAAGGCTGATGCCCCTGTCCCCTTCCCTTCAACCCCAGTCCATCAGTGACCTGGTCTGCACTATCTAAGTCACTCTGGTTCAGCTTATAGAGGACCTCTCCCCGCTCCTGACATGTCTGGTATAATATCTTCATACATTCCCCTTGTAATAACAATTCTGGATCATCTATTCTTATGTCTGTATGTTGTGCCATTCCTTTATTATTTCTACTAGAAGTTATGAATGAATTGCTAGCAGTCTGCAGTAAGGGTACAGAGGGGAGGTGACCAGTTGGGGGGGTGTCCCTGCACAGACTGACTCTATCCAATCAGTGCTGCCATTGTCAGACTGTGCAGGGACACACCCCCAACTAGTAACACCCCTCTGTACCCTTACTGCAGACTGCTAGCAATCCATTCATAACTTCGAGTAGAAATGGACCATCCCGGACCGTGCTCCACCGTCGTGTGAAAGGGCCCTAATCTGATGGACATCAAACTGGACTTTTCTTCTGCAGACTATTGGGACGTGGAACGCATCAATCAGGATTTGGTCAACAATTTGAGACACATCAGGATGGTTGGGTTACCCTACAATAACCATCCCAGTGAGTCCACCAGGAGGACCCCTGTCTTCATAGAGTATGGCCACCAGTTACAGATTCCTCTTCCAGTAATGGTCTTCTTCAGGGTTCCGGCAGCTGATTTCTCTGAATACCACAGGTCTCTGCTCGTATGAAGAAGTTTGCTGATCACAAGCACAGGACTACCCCTCAGTTTTCTCCATGGACAAGGTCTGGCTTTCCACAAAGAACGTCCGACTCAACGTAACCCCGTACCAATTGATGCCCCATCTCATTGGTAATTTTGATCTAAGTTATGTCTTCCTGCCTCTTTACATATTCCTAACTCGTCCACTATTCCAGAGGTTCTGTTCCTGCTTCTTCTCCGGTCGGCACGGAAAATGGGCGAGAAGTCAAGACTATTCTGCACATGAAGAAGATGGTAAAACCTTCCTCCTGGTTTATAAGAAGGGTTTTGGGCCTGAGGTCTTGGGAACCTGTTGAGAACATTGATGCTCCTATTCTTCTGAAGAAATTCCTATAACTGTCTGGACCAAAGAAGAAGGTGGTGGTGAGTCCTGTGACAGTGGAGGCTCCACTCACTAGTCCCGGTCCCCTGTCTCCCAGAGGTGCAGCCCCTCACTCTTCCCAGTGGGTCCAGCTGGGATAGCTTTCTCCCTCCACACTGTCTCTCCAACTTAGGGCGTGTAAGTATGCTTCTGGAAATTTAAAGGGAAGGGCATTTATAGCTGAGATCACATGGGCCAGTGGCCTGTTAGTACCTTAGCCGTCTTCCCCAATGGGAGGGGGCCAGGGCAATCAGTTGCTTTATTTGTTTCTCTACCTGTGTACTGACCTCTGCCCATTTACTGGATTCTAACCCTCTGCCTGCCCTGACCTTGGTCTGTCCTGTAATGTATGTACACAGTGACTGCAATAGCAGAATAGTGAGTGCAGCTCTGGAGGATAATACGGGTGTAACTAAGGATCAGTACAGGATAAGTAATGTATGTACACAGTGACTGCACCAGCAGAACAGTGAGTGCAGCTCTGGAGTATAATACAGGATGTAACTCAGGATCAGTGCAGGATAAGTAATGTATGTACACAGTGACTGCACAAGCAGAATAGTGAGTGCAGCTCTGGAGTATAATACAGGATGTAACTCAGGATCAGTACAGGATAAGTAATGTATGTACACAGTGACTGCACCAGCAGAATAGTGAGTGCAGCTCTGGAGTATAATACAGGATGTAACTCAGGATCAGTACAGGATAAGTAATGTATGTACACAGTGACTACACCAGCAGAATAGTGAGTGCAGCTCTGGAGTATAATACAGGATGTAACTCAGGATCAAGTGCAGGATAAGTAATGTATGTACACAGTGACTGCACCAGCAGAACAGTGAGTGCAGCTCTGGAGTATAATACAGGATGTAACTCTCAGGATCAGTACAGGATAAGTAATGTATGTACACAGTGACTGCACCAGCAGAATAGTGAGTGCAGCTCTGGAGTATAATACAGGATGTAACTCAGGATCAGTACAGGATAAGTAATGTATGTACACAGTGACTGCACCAGCAGAATAGTGAGTGCAGCTCTGGAGTATAATACAGGATGTAACTCAGGATCAGTAGAGGATAAGTAATGTATGTACACAGTGACTGCACCAGCAGAATAGTGAGTGCAGCTCTGGAGTATAATACAGGATATAACTCAGGATCAGTACAGGATAAGTAATGTATGTACACAGTGACTGCACCAGCAGAATAGTGAGTGCAGCTCTGGAGTATAATACAGGATGTAACTCAGGATCAGTACAGGATAAGTAATGTATGTACACAGTGACTGCACCAGCAGAATAGTGAGTGCAGCTCTGAAGTATAATACAGGATGTAACTCAGGATCAGTACAGGAATAAGTAATGTATGTACACAGTGACTGCACCAGCAGAATAGTGAGTGCAGCTCTGGAGTATAATACAGGATGTAACTCAGGATCAGTACAGGATAAGTAATGTATGTACACAGTGACTGCACCAGCAGAATAGTGAGTGCAGCTCTGGAGTATAATACAGGATGTAACTCAGGATCAGTACAGGATAAGTAATGTATGTACACAGTGACTGCACCAGCAGAATAGTGAGTGCAGCTCTGGAGTATAATACAGGATGTAACTCAGGATCACAGGATAAGTAATGTATGTACACAGTGACTGCACCAGCAGAACAGTGAGTGCAGCTCTGGAGTATAATACAGGATGTAACTCAGGATCAGTACAGGATAAGTAATGTATAGTGACTGCACCAGCAGAATAGTGAGTGCAGCTCTGGAGTATAATACAGGATGTAACTCAGGATCATACAGGATAAGTAATGTATGTACACAGTGACTGCACCAGCAGAATAGTGAGTGCAGCTCTGGAGTATAATACAGGATGTAACTCAGGATCAGTAGAGGATAAGTAATGTATGTACACAGTGACTGCACCAGCAGAATAGTGAGTGCAGCTCTGAGTATAATACAGGATATAACTCAGGATCAGTACAGGATAAGTAATGTATGTACACAGTGACTGCACCAGCAGAATAGTGAGTGCAGCTCTGGAGTATAATACAGTAACTCAGGATCAGTACAGGATAAGTAATGTATGTACACAGTGACTGCACCAGCAGAATAGTGAGTGCAGCTCTGAAGTATAATACAGGATGTAACTCAGGATCAGTTACAGGATAAGTAATGTATGTACACAGTGACTGCACCAGCAGAATAGTGAGTGCAGCTCTGGAGTATAATACAGGATGTAACTCAGGATCAGTACAGGATAAGTAATGTATGTACACAGTGACTGCACCAGCAGAATAGTGAGTGCAGCTCTGGAGTATAATACAGGATGTAACTCAGGATCAGTCAGGATAAGTAATGTATGTACACAGTGACTGCACCAGCAGAATATTGAGTGCAGCTCTGGAGTATAATACAGGATGTAACTCAGGATCAGCACAGGATAAGTAATGTATATACACAGTGACTCCACCAGCAGAATAGTGAGTGCAGCTCTGGAGTATAATACAGGATGTAACTCAGGATCAGTACAGGATAAGTAATGTATGTACACAGTGACTGCACCAGCAGAATAGTGAGTGCAGCTCTGGAGTATAATACAGGATGTAACTCAGGATCAGTACAGATAAAGTAATGTATGTACACAGTGACTGCACCAGCAGAATAGTGAGTGCAGCTCTGGAGTATAATACAGGATGTAACTCAGGATCAGTACAGGATAAGTAATGTATGTACACAGTGACTGCACCAGCAGAATAGTGAGTGCAGCTCTGGAGTATAATACAGGATGTAACTCAGGATCAGTACAGGATAAGTAATGTATGTACACAGTGACTGCACCAGCAGAATAGTGAGTGCAGCTCTGGAGTATAATACAGGATGTAACTCAGGATCAGTACAGGATAAGTAATGTATGTACACAGTGACTACACCAGCAGAATAGTGAGTGCAGCTCTGGAGTATAATACAGGATGTAACTCAGGATCAGTACAGGATAAGTAATGTATGTACACAGTGACTGCACCAGCAGAATAGTGAGTGCAGCTTGGAGTATAATACAGGATGTAACTCAGGATCAGTACATGATACGTAATGTAAGTACACAGTGACTACACCAGCAGAATAGTGAGTGCAGCTCTGGAGTATAATACAGGATGTAACTCAGGATCAGTACAGGATAAGTAATGTATGTACACAGTGACTGCACCAGCAGAATAGTGAGTGCAGCTCTGGAGTATAATACAGGATGTAACTCAGGATCAGTAATGTATGCACATGATGTATGATGTAGATTAGATTTATATGTATAATGGTTGTGTGTGGAGTACTTCTTCTCTTTCTTAGTAACCTGTCTTGATGGATCTGGAGATTTTCTCTCAGACGCGGTATTATTCGGCGTGAGATAACACCCTCTATTAGCGCAGAAAAGTCCTGGCCGTTCGGACATCTGTTTGATTCCCCTTAAAGTGGTGTAAGCTCGGTCTATTCAGCGGTGTAAATGCGGCACTTTGGGCGTGCAGGCGAGGTGCTGACAGCCCCATTCACCGCGCCCGCCTCATTATCTAGATCTCAGGCACCGGCCGTGTGAGAACGACAAGCCCCTTTATTCTGTAATGAGCCCGAGGGAGAGACTGCCCCCCTTCCCAATTCACAGCCCCAATCAGGGTGTTAAAGCCAAGAAAAGAAAAGTGGGCCCTTTAATTATAACACTCCACAAAATCCCATAACCTCCCCCCCATGTGTATTAGGACCATGTATCAGGATGCAGGAATTTAAAGGGGAAATTTCATCATTTTAGCAGGTTTATGACTCCTGCTGTCATAAAATGTCAGACTCTAGGGTGGTGTCACCATTATAGGGCCTGACGGGAGTCACCCTGACATTGAGTCCCCTGTCTGTCTCCAGATCTACATCACTGCCTGGGACGTATAGCAATGCACAGCCCCCTCCTCAGCTTGGTGTAACCTGTGTGTAGAGACCGTATTACTTCCCTGTCTCCAGCAGAGGGCGATGCGTTAAAGGGACATCACATGAGGACACGGATCTTTGGTTCTATTTTCATCACGGTCTGACGCGTTCTCTACGTATCTGACGGCGGCCGAATCAGAAACCAAAGGAGTGAAAAACTGAACTACAACATCAAAACGATAACGCTATCCCAGGGTCATACACGGCTGCAGTATTATAGTAGTTATATTCTTGTACATAGGAGCAGTATTATAGTAGTTATATTCTTGTACATAGGAGCAGTATTATAGTAGTTATATTCTTGTACATAGGAGCAGTATTATAGTAGTTATATTCTTGTACATAGGAGCAGTATTATAGTAGTTATATTCTTGTACATAGGAGGCAGTATTATAGTAGTTATATTCTTGTACATAGAGCAGTAGTATTATAGTAGTTATATTCTTGTACATAGGAGCAGTATTATAGTAGTTATATTCTTGTACATAGGAGCAGTATTATAGTAGTTATATTCTTGTACATAGGAGCAGTATTATAGTAGTTATATTCTTGTACATAGGAGCAGTATTATAGTAGTTATATTCTTGTACATAGGAGCAGTATTATAGTAGTTATATTCTTGTACATAGGAGCAGTATTATAGTAGTTATATTCTTGTACATAGGAGCAGTATTATAGTAGTTTATATTCTTGTACATAGGAGCAGTATTATAGTAGTTATATTCTTGTACATAGGAGCAGTATTATAGTAGTTATATTCTTGTACATAGGAGCAGTATTATAGTAGTTATATTCTTGTACATAGGAGCAGTATTATAGTAGTTATATTCTTGTACATAGGAGGCAGTATTATAGTAGTTATATTCTTGTACATAGGAGCAGTATTATAGTAGTTATATTCTTGTACATAGGAGCAGTATTATAGTAGTTATATTTCTTGTACATAGGAGCAGTATTATAGTAGTTATATTCTTGTACATAGGGAGCAGTATTATAGTAGTTATATTCTTGTACATAGGAGCAGTATTATAGTAGTTATATTCTTGTACATAGGAGCAGTATTATAGTAGTTATATTCTTGTACATAGGAGCAGTATTATAGTAGTTATATTCTTGTACATAGGAGCAGTATTATAGTAGTTATATTCTTGTACATAGGGAGCAGTATTATAGTAGTTATATTCTTGTACATAGGAGCAGTATTATAGTAGTTATATTCTTGTACATAGGGAGCAGTATTATAGTAGTTATATTCTTGTACATAGGAGCAGTATTATAGTAGTTATATTCTTGTACACATAGGAGCAGTATTATAGTAGTTATATATTCTTGTACATAGGAGCAGTATTATAGTAGTTATATTCTTGTACATAGGAGCAGTATTATAGTAGTTATATTCTTGTACATAGGAGCAGTATTATAGTAGTTATATTCTTGTACATAGGAGCAGTATTATAGTAGTTATATTCTTGTACATAGGGAGCAGTATTATAGTAGTTATATTCTTGTACATAGGAGCAGTATTATAGTAGTTATATTCTTGTACATAGGAGCAGTATTATAGTAGTTATATTCTTGTACATAGGAGCAGTATTATAGTAGTTATATTCTTGTACATAGGGAGCAGTATTATAGTAGTTATATTCTTGTACATAGGAGCAGTATTATTATAGTAGTTATATTCTTGTACATAGGAGCAGTATTATAGTAGTTATATTCTTGTACATAGGAGCAGTATTATAGTAGTTATATTCTTGTACATAGGAGCAGTATTATAGTAGTTATATTCTTGTACATAGGAGCAGTATTATAGTAGTTATATTCTTGTACATAGGAGCAGTATTATAGTAGTTATATTCTCTTGTACATAGGAGGCAGTATTATAGTAGTTATATTCTTGTACATAGGAGCAGTATTATAGTAGTTATATTCTTGTACATAGGAGCAGTATTATAGTAGTTTATTCTTGTACATAGGCAGTAGTAGTTATATTCTTGTACATAGGAGCAGTATTATAGTAGTTATATTCTTGTACATAGGAGCAGTATTATAGTAGTTATATTCTTGTACATAGGAGCAGTATTATAGTAGTTTATATTCTTGTACATAGGAGCAGTATTATAGTAGTTATATTCTTGTACATAGGAGCAGTATTATAGTAGTTATATTCTTGTACATAGGAGCAGTATTATAGTAGTTATATTCTTGTACATAGGAGCAGTATTATAGTAGTTATATTCTTGTACATAGGAGCAGTATTATAGTAGTTATATTCTTGTACATAGGAGGCAGTATTTATAGTAGTTATATTCTTGTACATAGGAGCAGTATTATAGTAGTTATATTCTTGTACATAGGAGCAGTATTATAGTAGTTATATTCTTGTACATAGGAGCAGTATTATAGTAGTTATATTCTTGTACATAGGAGCAGTATTATAGTAGTTATATTCTTTTGTACATAGGAGCAGTATTATAGTAGTTATATTCTTGTACATAGGAGCAGTATTATAGTAGTTATATTCTTGTACATAGGAGGCAGTATTATAGTAGTTATATTCTTGTACATAGGAGCAGTATTATAGTAGTTATATTCTTGTACATAGGAGCAGTATTATAGTAGTTATATTCTTGTACATAGGAGCAGTATTATAGTAGTTATATTCTTGTACATAGGAGCAGTATTATAGTAGTTATATTCTTGTACATAGGAGCAGTATTATAGTAGTTATATTCTTGTACATAGGAGCAGTATTATAGTAGTTATATTCTTGTACATAGGAGCAGTATTTATAGTAGTTATATTCTTGTATACATAGGAGCAGTATTATAGTAGTTATATTCTTGTACATAGGAGCAGTATTATAGTAGTTATATTCTTGTACATAGGAGCAGTATTATAGTAGTTATATTCTTGTACATAGGAGCAGTATTATAGTAGTTATATTCTTGTACATAGGAGCAGTATTATAGTAGTTATATTCTTGTACATAGGAGCAGTATTATAGTAGTTATATTCTTGTACATAGGAGCAGTATTATAGTAGTTATATTCTTGTACATAGGAGCAGTATTATAGTAGTTATATTCTTGTACATAGGAGCAGTATTATAGTAGTTATATTCTTGTACATAGGCTCTTGTACATAGGAGCATTTATATTCTTGTACACAGGAGGCAATTTTTATTAGTAAAAAACAAACAAAAATATGACATATACATTATCAACAAATTTGTCAAAAACAAACAAAAACAAACAATTTTTCCTTAAACGGAAATCATACACCTCCAATACGGAGCAAACCTTATAACTTCAGCTTAACATGCGTCAATTTCTGTTAAACAGAGAGAAAAATAGTATAATCAAACATAATCCAATTGAATTAAAAGTATCATCAATCCATATATACATTCCTCCATAAAGTCAAGTTATTTCTATTTTTCCTGACTTCCAGGGATTTGATCCACCTCAGCTCTGACATAATGAGGTTCACTGCTTTTGTGTGCTGGAATGGCTCGTTACTGATGGACACTCGGGTTCTGGTATTCCAGTGATAGTACTTGATGATGGTTATGATGAGATACATGGTGCCCTGGTCTATGTCCCCTACATTAGTTGGTACTCCATAGATGATATCGGGGTATTTAAGAGACTGCAGTCTTGGGATTTTTAGCTTACAAGATATTTCCTGCCATATTTTCCTCCCTCCCCAGCACTCTAATATAAAATGTCCCATCGTCTCCTGCTGCTGACAACCCAAGGGACACATGCGATCTGATGTGCTCAAAAATTTTAAGTTCTCTTTAACAAAGAGTTTTCCATGCATAGACAGCCAAGCAATATCAAAAAAATTTAGGAGGGAGCCTCACTGCGTTAAGGAACCTCAGACTGTCCTGTACTATGGCGGTCGTACAGTCTTTCAGTATGGGCTGTAAACAGAAGAAGGTCTTACACACCCTGACATACAGCTCTTTCCTGCTCTTAGTCTGAATGTGAGACTTCTCTATACCCCACTTCTTCAGGCATCTGAGACCATACTCCAGGTACTGGGGAGGAAGCCACGAGTCAATCGACCCCTCTTGAGGCTGCCGCCTCGCATCCAAGACTCTGCAAAAGGCAATATCCAGTCCCTGACACTGTTCACCCACAGGGAGCTGTTCTCTGAGTCCAAGCAACCAAAATTAACTTTTAGAAAACATGGAGTCAAAGAACACCCTTGGATTTATCATATCCAGCCCCCCCGCTCTCCTCTGTAGGTAGGTAATCCCTCTTTTTACTGGGTTCAACCTGTTCCCCCAAAGAAGCTGGAAGAACAGGCTGAAGAGCCTAGCTGAGAAAGATTCTGGCAAAGGAAAGACGGCAGAGACATACAAGAAGACAGGGACCAGGTAAGTCTTCAGCATTTTTAACCCTTTCTCTATAGGTCAGCCTCCAGTTCTTCCATCGCTGAACCTTTACATTTCCGGCATCCAATTTCTCTTCCCAATTTTATCCTGGCGTTATCATCCCTCCCGAATTTAACCCCTAAGATCTTAATATGGGTGGAGGCCTTCGCAAATTGCGGCAGATCAAAGTCTGGATCAGAACTCAGTGTCCAGAAAGCTTGACTCTTCTCAAGGTTGACCAGAGACCCTGAGGCCTCTGAGTAGGCTTCTGATGGCTGCAGACAACATCTCCACCTCACGAGGCTCAGATATCACCACAGTCACATCATCCGCGTAGGCGACAACATCCAGGGGCAAGCAGTGGGGGACCGGCACCCCCCGAAAATCACACTCCTGCAGTGACCTCAGGAACGGGTCTAAGGCAAACACATACAGGAGGGGACTCAGCGGGCAGCCTTGTCTCACCCCTGCCTCAACCCTGAATGTGTCCCCCTGCCAACCATTGATCAGAGGAAAGCTCTCAGCCTCTCTATACAAGGTCTTCAGCCAATCAATAAATTGTCCCGGAATACCGTACTTTGACAAAGTGGCCCATAGATACTCATGGTCTACTCTGTCGAAGGCTTTAGCGCTGGTCCAGACCTACAACATATCTCCCACACCTCAGAGCTTTACATCTCTCTAACATCTCCCTTATCGAGATGACTGCTCCAGAGATGTTCCGCCCTTTTACTGTGCCGAACTGACAGCCTGACAACAGTGCTCGGGACAAACAGACTAATCTAGAGAACAGAATTTTTGCCAGAATCTTCCTGTCGACATTCAAGAGGGCAATCGGCCTCCAGTTCTTGATGTCACTAGGCTCCTTACCTTTAGACAGCAGAATTAACGAGGACACCCTCATGGACGGAGGCATCAGGTGATTTTCTAGACAATTTTTGTACACGTCCACGAGGATTGGGGCTAAGTGGTCCCTGAACTTCTTATAAAATTCTGCGGTAATACCGTCTGGACCTGGTGCCTTCTTCAGATGTAACTGATCAATGGCCACTTTAACCTCCTCCACCGTTAATTCTTCTGTTAAAGGAGAAAAGTCCAGATCATTAGTATCAGGGCCTGGAGTTGCCTCCAAGAATTGAATCATCTTAGTCTTTATCCAAAACTTTCTTCTGAAACAAGTCAGTATAGTAAGATCTCACCACCCCCAGGATACCCTCCCGAGATTCCTGCAAAACACCCTGGGAGTCAGTGAGACCGGTGAACCGATTTATTAGCCCACACGCTCCGGCAGTTCTCAAAAGGGATCAGGTGACCCTAAGGAACCCATAATCCCGTTCAAGAACCAGGGAGGTGTACCTGCTGTACTGATACTGACTCATCTCAGATTTCAGTTGGTTGATCTTTTTCTTGGTCCCTCCCGTCTGCCGAATACAGTGACTCCAAATTCTTTCCGCAGCTTGAGATACTGGCTATACTTACTCTTCCCCTTCTTAAATGACAGTTTTAAGAGGGATCTGATCTCCTCCTTGACGTCCTCCCACCAGTCGGCCATGTTATCATAAAAGTCCACTCTCTCTAGTTTGGTGCTGAAAAGAGAGTGGACGACTCTCTGGACATAAGGGTCTTCCAAAAGACTGGAGTTAAGTCTCCATAGCCCCCTACCAACATCAGGACGCTTAGTGGCTCCTAAACAGAAAAAACAAGGCCAGATGATCTGAATAAAGGGACCACTCGCTCTTTCATCCCACTGACTGTTTCTGCAGGACTAACAAAAGCCAAATCTATCCTACTTCTTCTGTCAGCACAAGAGTAGGTTGAAGTTCGGCTTCCTTCCTCCCTGTGTGAAGACATCACTGAGACCTGCCTGAGAGATCATATTATTCAAGACCTTGGAGTCCCTGGTCACTGCTCGGCCGGAGGATCTGTCACCCGATGTTCTAGCGACATTGAAATCTCCAGCCATTACCACGGGAACTGAGGTAAAGAGATACTGGCTTCACCTCACTGAATAACTGGATCCTTTCTGCCAACTAGACTGTGGGCCATAGATATTAATGAGCCGGAGCCTTCTACCATGAATAGTGACTTCTAGAACCAGACACCGACCCATAGCCACCTCTGTTAACCGATGTACTGTCACATTATTGGTGGTAAACATGATAGCCACCCCGGCATAAGGCTCCACAGCCAGAAAGAAGGACCAGACCTCCAGTCTCTCTCTGCCTCACCTAAAAGCCCTAATGTGTTCAGACGGGTCTCCTGCAAGAAGATGACATCTGCTCCGAGATACTTGAGATGGTCATACACAGCGTGTCTCGTACTCCTTACTTTTATGCTGTTCACATTAACTGAAGCTATGTTTAAAGAAACGCAGCCATCAGAACACAACAAAGAAAAGCAGTGAAGTGATCCCCATCATCATAGGTCAGAGTCTGAGTTCTGTCTGCCACTTGTTTCCATGTCTGACTCTACCTGATCTTCTATGGCAATGGGTCTCCTTTTTGTTGGGGGGTCTCCTGTGTCGCCTTCACACTCATTGTCTATCTTTGTAGCTCTCGCTCATAGTCACCATCTGACTCTGTCAGAACCTCGTACCTATTGGATATCACCATGACTTCTGCACCTATATTCTTTTTTCTTGGTCCTCTGGCCATGTATAATCGGCCTCGGCATACGGGAGGACGGGTCTTTTTTCCTCCGCTTGCCCTGCTTGCTCTTGCTCTCCTCAGGACAGATGGTGATACAAATGAATCTCCATCTGACTGTTGCTGGATCTGAGGGACAGTCTCCATGTCATCTGCACACTCTCTGAGCCCTGATGTTCTGGCTCTACACTACAGACCCCTGCTGGACCTCTTGCTGGTCAGTATTGTGCCTGACATCAAGGCCTCCTCTCTAAAGCTCTGCCTCTTCCACGCAGTTCCTCATCAGGGAGCTCTTTACAGATGTGTTGCCATAGCACTGGGCAATCTCTGTGAGGGTGGCCAGTTTCCACACAGATTACATCTGATGGTCTCACAGTTTGCACTTAGATGGCCGACCTCACACACAGATTGCACTTCACCACAGTGCAGGATACTGGCCAGATGACCGGCCTTTGCCACATCTGAAGCACTTCCTGGGCTGACTAGGGTAAAAGCAGACACCTTTCTCTCTCCCGATGTAAAAGGGAATTTGGTAGAT
>ONZH01001215.1:0-39263 GCA_900303285.1 Rhinella marina | reverse complement strand
CAGCGTTTGTCTGAGCGTATTTAGTGCCGCTGGGGGCATAATTACTGATAAGCACATCCGCCTGTCAACTGACAATGCTGACAGGTTGACGCTTATCAAAATGAACAAGGCCTGGATTGCCCCTGACTTCTGTACTCCACCAGATGAAAGCGGCTTAACATGAAGGAACCTTAAATCTGACTTTTAGGGTGTATTGAATACACTGTATTATCATATACCCCTTCCTCTTCTCGTCCTCTTCCTCCTCTTCCTCATCATATGAAACAGCTTATTAGGCTGCCCTCGAAGTCCACCAGCTGAGCCTGCACCCGAATTTGTAAGCCGCTCAACTCACCAGCTGGGCCTGCAACATAATTTTTTGGCCTGTTAGCTCACCAGCAGGCAGTCAACCATAATGTTTTACATGCTCAGCTCTGCTACATGTCACTTCTAATGTTTCAGACGTTCAGCTAAACGGCATGTCTCCCTTAAAAAATATTTTTATTTCACATGTCACATGAAGAATATAATTTTTTCGACGGTCAGCTTGGCATTAGCGTGTCACACTTAAATATTTTTAACGGTCTGTTCTTCTGAAGAATGTCACATGAAGAATATCATTTTTTTGTACGGTCAGCTCGGCATTAGCGTGTCACACTTGAAAATTTTTAACGGTCTGCTATGCAGCGGAATGTCACATCAAGAATATCGTTCTTTTGGACGGTCAGCTCGGCATTAGCGTGTCACACTTGAATATTTTTAATGGTCTGCTATGCAGCAGAATGTCACATCAAGAATATCATTCTTTTGGACGGTCAGCTCGGCATTAGCGTGTCACATTTAAATATTTTTAACGGTCTGCTCTTCTGTGGAATGTCACATGAAGAATATCATTCTTTTGGACGGTCAGCTCGGCATTAGCGTGTCACACTTGAAAATTTTTAACGGTCTGCTCTGCAGTGGAAGGTCACATAATGAATATAATTTTTTTGGACGGTCAGCTCGACATTAGCGCGTCACATTTAAATATTTTTAACGGTCTGCTCTGCAGCGGAATGTCACATCAAGAATATAATTTTTTCGACGGTCAGCTTGGCATCAGCTTGTCACCCTTAAATTTGGAACAGTTTGATAAAGTGCGGTGGCAGCAGCATGTGTCCCTTAAATTTTTTTTACGGTCAGCTCGGCAGCAGAGTGTCAAACTTAAATGTGGGACAGTTTGATAAAGTACGGTGGCAGCAGCATGGAGTCCGATTCCATTATTCAGAGCAAGTATTCAGTACCAAGTATTCAGTCGACCTGGCTTGGTTTGAACACTCAAATTTTTTAAGTAAACGATTCTGGCTCCCGGGACACTGAATGAACAGCATCGGGGAGGCGCCGAGATGCAGGGGCTCCAACAGGTGGTAGCTCACCTCCCTGCAGACAGCCAACTCGATCCTAAGATCAAACTTGGAGCTTTTTAAGTGCAGCAACTTAGATAAACGCAATAGGACATGGAATTACCGCGAAGAGCGAGAGTGGAACGGCCGACGTGGCACACGCCGCTGGGGGGGCCCCGGCCTCCCGCAGCGGATTGTGAAAAAAAGAAACAGTCGTCAGCGACTCTTAGCGGTGCGGTGGCAGCAGCATGTGTCCCTTAAATTTTTTGGTCGGTCAGCTCGGCAGCAGAGTGTCACTCTTACATTTTTTGGACGGTCTGCGCAGCAGCAGAATGTCACCCCTATTGTTTTTGAGTGTCAGCAGCAGGCCATCAATGATAATTTTTCACGGGTGTGTCTGATGCCCTAATTTATGTCTAATAAAGGGTGTATCGGAGTGCCTGATCCTTGTAATTTTTGGCAGCCCTTTCCCTTAGTGCATAGGCTTTATGAGAGTCCCACAATTATACCACAATGTGAATGAGGCCCTCCTTTATATGATATACCTGTTGTATGGAAGTGCCTCATCCGTGTAATTTTTGGCAGCACTTGTGCTTAACGTACAAGTAAATCTATGTTTCCCAACAATATTTCCTGTAAAATAAATGTTATCTTGGGTTTTTGGGGGGTATTTTTGTCATTCCGTAAAAGTGGCGTAATAGTCGGACATCATCTTTAATAGCAGCGACTTCGGTGTCCAAGATGCATCCAGACATCCTCCCCATGCTGTTCCCTAACCATTTCTGTGGTGTTTCCACCATTTTCTGACGGGAACGCTACGTCCTAGAAAGCAAAGACCCGGACACCTGATGTACCTGTGTGCCGAATTTGGTGAAAATTGGTCCAGTAGTTTGGTTGCGCATAGAGAACAGACAGACGTAGAGACAGACAGACAGACAGAAACTCATTTTTATAATAAAAGGAGATATCTCTTAATATTATAAAAATGAGTTTCTGTCTGTCTGTCCGGCTGTCTGTTCTCTACGCGCGACCAAACTACTGGACCAATTTTCACCAATTTCGGCACACAGGTACATCAGGTGTCCGGGAAGGTTTTAGACCAGGTCTCAGCTCACTAGGACGTACCGTTCCCAAGATATTCCCAAAATATCATCTCTATTAGCCAATAGTAGTCTGGGAGCATTTCACTTCAAATTCCAAATGCCAGTTTCTCCACATGCACACAGGTTTCCATAACAACCTAGCCAGGTAATTAGCAGCCAGCTGAGGAGCTCAGCCATTTCTATTCGCTTCTATAAAGGGGCAGAGCTCTGTGGATGACACTGTTAAAGGGGTATTCCGGTTACCAGAAATATAACTTATGGTTTAGACTAATTTTAGACTACGACCGTTCAGTAGTAATAAAAAATGTTTTCTTCCACTGCTACCCATTCCGTGTCCTCATAAATTACCATGGCATCGACCTGTAATTCAGGTAACCCTCAAAAGAAGGACTTAAAAGCAACCCCCCAAGGTCCCGCTAAACCACGCCCCTGACCCGTTCAGGTCACGCCCCCTCCCACTCCGCAGCCAATGGGGATTGAAAAAATGAAGCTAAAATTCAACCTCTGTCAGCTGCAGGGGTGGGTGGAACGTTGACTTTCTTTGTGCAACGACAACCAGAAATACTAAATGAAATAGATTAAATATACCCGAGCGAACCGATGTTTTCTTCCACTGCTACCCATTGCGTGTCCTCATAAATTACCATGGTATCGACTAGAGATGAGCGAGCACTAAAATGCTCGGGTGCTCGTTATTCGAGTCGAACTTTTCCCGATGCTCGGGTGCTCGTTTCGAGTAACGAACCCCGTTGAAGTCAATGGGAGACTCCAGCATTTTTTGCAGGGGACCAAGGCTCTGCCTAGGGAAGGCTGGGTGAAAACCTGGAAACCTCAGAAAATGATGGAAACACTACGGAAATGGACAGGAAACAGCAGGGGCAGCATGCATGGATGCCTCTGAGGCTGCTTAATCCCACCATTACCCCAAATTCTCAGGCAACAGCCTAGTGGTTACCCTCATGGCAATTGTGCTCACCCAGACCAAGAAAGGCGATGCAAATACCCATCACATGTTAGGGAAGCACCCAACTAGGTGCAACGAAGGTCCATCACCGCCTGCAGGTGACACCACTGCTCATGCTGGCACTGCAGCTGACATCAAGTTTAGTATCTGTTCTTATCAGTTGCTGTGGCTGCTGGTGGTATAGTGGTGAGCATAGCTACTTCCCAAGCAGTTGACCCGGGTTTGATTCCTGTCTATCGCAGTAGGCAATTTAAAGAAGATCTAAAAAAAAATCAGTACAATATCTAATACGTCCCCTACCCGGGTAAATTGTTTGGAGAGAGGGCCTGTAGGTGGGGGGGAAGGAGGTTTCGCTGGAAGAGCCAGAGGAGTGCCCCCTGGGCTAGCGTGTGTGGTGGTGACAACAGCCGGAATGGATTTTGAAAAACTGTCGCATCAACCGGTATGGTATCGATTCTTCTCAGTTTAATACCGTATACGTCCCCTATCTTGGGACCTTATATTTCATGGATTTTTCGACCACGGAAAACGGAAAAAGAGCTTGCTCTGGCCAGGGGAGTGTCTTTCCCACTGCAGCTAAGGGGACGTGTCCATGCTCTGCCTATCACAGGTCAGGAGGGAAATAAAAGAAGAACCAAACAAAAATCTGTACAATATCTAAGACGTCCCCTATCTAGGTAAATTGTTTGGAGAGAGGTGGGGGGCAGGCTGGGGGGAAGGAGGTTTCGCTGGAAGAGCCAGAGGAGTGCCCCCTGGGCTAGCGTGTGTGGTGGTGATAACAGTCGGATGTAGTTAGAATGACGACACAGGACCCCAACTTAAAAATTTAGCATCAACCGGTACAGTCGTAAATTATGAGATTGATCAAGTGTGGTATGTCTTCTATGTATACTACTCAGTTTAATACCGTATATGGCAGCTATCCGGAAAAATAGTTTGGAGAGAGAGAGAAAGATAGGACAAAGAAGTAAATTGTTTGGAGAGAGGGCCTGTAGGTGGGGGGCAGGCTGAGGGGAAGGAGGTTTCGCTGGAAGAGCCAGAGGAGTGCCCCCTGGGCTAGCGTGTGTGGTGGTGACAACAGCCGGATGGAGTTAGAATGACGACGCAGGACCCCAACTTAAAAATTTTGCATCAACCGGTACAATTGTCAATTATGAGCTCGATCAAGTGTGGCATGACTTTTAAATGGATATTGCATGTGGTCACGTACTCCCTGGAACCCCATAGTCACCCCTTCCCTGATGTGCTAGCCCAGAACATTCTCTGCCCCAATTCGCAAGACCTTTTGCTGTTTCCGTGTGCTGACAGTGTGGATTTACCAGTGTTGTCTGAGGAGGTGGTGGACAATGGCGAGACACAGATGTCGGGGGGTGAGGTAGCTGTATAGGAAGCAAGTTACAGTGGGGACTCCTTGGGGGGACTTTCTCATGATGGGACAGATTGAACTTGGGTGGATCAGGCACAGGAACAGATCAATTTTTTTTGTGTTTATTTAACTTTTATTTATCAAAAATAACCAGAGATATTTATTCGTTATCTTCTCTGCGCAGTCTGGCTTAGGGGTTCGTCACTTTGATGGCGAGCTGTGCCGCTCTCTCCACAATGGTCTTTAGGTTCTTAGATGGAGACGTTGTCGGCGATTTCAGCACAGAAGGACTTGTTGCTCATCAACAGAACCTGGACCTCCTTGACATTGGACCAGGAATTTGCGGGTGGACCAGGAATTTGCCGAACCCTGTTGGCAGCATGTGTTTGGTCTTCTACTTGCTACCGTATCCAATGTTGGGCAATATAGATACGCAGGTAATATTATTTTTCACACCTATTCCAAAAATAAAATTTACGCAGTTTGCGCAAATAAAACTGGAAACTGGAACTGGAGAGAGGGCCTGTAGGTGGACCTCCGGAAAAATTGTTTGGAGAGAGGGCCTGTAGGTGGACCTCCGGAAAAATTGTTTGGAGAGAGGGCCTGTAGGTGGACCTCCGGAATAATTGTTTGGAGAGAGGGCTTGTAGGTGGACCTCCGGAAAAATTGTTTGGAGAGAGGGCCTGTAAGTGGACCTCCGGAAAAATTGTTTGGAGAGAGGGCCTGTAGGGGGCCCTCCTGAAAAATTGTGGTAAAAGAGTGCCAGTTGGACCTCTAAAAAATGGCGTTTTTTGGGTCAGCGTTAGGCAAAGACGATATGGAGGAGGAGGAGGAGTAGGAGAAGTAGAGAAGAGGAATCGGATACATAAGTTATTTAAATCTTTAGCTGCTTTCCCCCGGAGGAGATTTGAATTCCGGTGAAATCCAGCCTTTGTTCATTTTAATAAGCGTCAGCCTGTCAGCGCTGTCAGTTGACAGGCGTGTACGCTTATCGGTGATGACGCCACCAGCTGCACTGAATACCCGCTCTGACAGCACGCTAGCGGCAGGGCAGGCCAGCACCTCCAAGGCATACAGCGCCAGTTCAGGCCACGTGTCCAGCTTTGAAACCCAGTAGTTGTATGGAGCAGAGTGATCGCTACGGACGTTGGTATGGTCAGCTAGGTACTCCCTCACCATCTTCCTGTACAGCTCCCCCCTACTCTGCCTAGACTGGGGACAGGTGACAGTGTCTTGCTGGGGTGACATAAAAGTGGCAAAGGCCTTGGAGAGCGTTCCCCTGCCAGTGCTGGACAAGCTGCCTGCTCGCCTCCTCTCCCCCGATACTTGGCCCACAGAACCATGCCCTCTGCCGCTAGCGGCGTCAGATGGGAAGGATTGTTTCAGCTTGTGCACCAGGGCCTGTTGATATCTATTCACTCTCATACTCCTTTCCTCTGCAGGGATGAGAGTGGAAAGGTTCTGCTTGTACCGTGGGTCCAGGAGAGTGAACACCCAGTAATCGGTGTTGGAAAAAATTCTTCTAACGCGAGGGTCACGGGATAGGCAGCCTAACATGAAGTCTGCCATGTGCGCCAGAGTCCCAACACGCAAGAATTCCCTCTCCTCACTGGCCTGACTCTCCATTTCCTCCTCCTCCTTCTTCTCCTCCAAGTCCTCCTCTTCAGCCCATTCACGCTCAAGAGTTAAGGACTGAGCACTGGTACCCTCTACTGTCTCGCCGACATTCTCCTCCTCTTCCTCCTCATCCTTATCCCCCTCCTCCGATACGCGCTGAGAAACAGACCGGAGGGTGCTCTGGCTATCAAGCGACGTATCTTCCTCCACCGTCTCTTGTGACAAGCGCAAAGCATCCGACTTGATGCTGAGCAGTGAGTTTTTCAACAGGCAAAGCAGCGGGATGGTGAGGCTGATAATGGCGGCATCGCCGCTGACCATCTGTGTTGACTCCTCAAAGTTGCTCAACACCTGGCAGATATCAGACATCCACGTCCACTCCTCATTGTAGACTTGAGGAATCTGACTGACCTGACTACCAGTTCTGGTGGAAGTTGACATCTGGCAGTCTACAATCGCTCTGCGCTGCTGGTAAACTCTGGATAACATGTTTAATGTCGAATTCCATCTCGTGGGCACGTCGCACAACAGTCGGTGAGCGGGCAGTTGTAGGCGGCGCTGCGCTGCCCTGAGAGTGGCAGCATCTGTGGTCGACTTGCGGAAATGCGCACAGATGCGGCGCACCTTGGTGGGCAAATCAGACAGATTGGGGTATGTCTTGAGGAACCGCTGAACTATGAGATTGAACACGTGGGCCAGGCATGGCACATGTGTCAATCTGCCGAGTTGTAGAGCCGCCACCAGGTTAAGCCTGTTGTCACACACAACCATGCCTGGCTTGAGGTTCAGCGGTGCCAGCCACAGATCGGTCTGCTCCGTGATGCCCTGTAACAGCTCTTGGGCGGTGTGCCTTTTGTCACCTAAGCTCAGCAGTTTGAGCACCACCTGCTGGCGCTTACCCACGGCACTGCTGCTGCGCCTAGAGCTACTGACTGAAGGCGCCGTGCCCACGGATGGTAATTCGGTGGAGGCGGAGGAGGGGTCGGAGGAGGCATAGTATGTCTGAGAGACCGTGACCGAGGCAGTACATGAGCGGCCCCAGGGTCATTCTCGGTCCCAGCCTCCACCAAGTTAACCCAATGTGCCGTCAGTGAAATATAGTGTCCCTGCCCGGCAGCACTTGTCCACATGTCCGCGGTTAGGTGGACCTTCTCAGAAACAGCGTTGGTCAGGGCACGGATGATGTTCTCTGACACGTGCTGGTGTAGGGCTGGGACGGCACATCGGGAAAAATAGTGGTGGCTGGGGACCGAATACCGAGGGGCAGCCACCGCCATGAGATTGCGAAAGGCCTCGGTCTCTACCAGCCTATAGGGCAGCATCTCCAGGCTAAGCAATTTGGAGATGTGGACGTTGAGGGCTTGGGCATGTGGGTGGGTGGAACTGTATTTCCTCTTGCGCTCCAGCGTCTGCTGTAAAGACAGCTGAACGCTGCGCTGGGACACATTGGTGGACACTGTGGAGGATCGTGGAGGCGAAGGTGTGGTTTTCCGGCGGGAGGCGCTCGTGCCGGGGTCCTCGGCAGGGGGTTGACTAGCAGAGGCAGCGAGTGACGCAGGGGGTTGACTAGCAGAGGCAGCGAGTGACACAGGGGAAGGAGCAGTGGTGTGACCCGCAGGAGGTGGTGAACGGTCTTGGTTCCATTGAGTGGGGTGTTTAGCACTCATATGCCTGCGCATGCTGGTGGTGGTTAGGCTAGTAGTGGTGGCACCCCTGCTGATCCTGGTGTGGCACAAGTTGCACACCACAGTCCGTCGGTCATCCTCACTTTCTTTAAAGAACCTCCAGACTTGCGAACATCTAGGCCTCGCCACGGGAGCTTCACTACGTGAAACAGTTGCTGCTGATGAAGCTAGGGAGTGTTGCTCTGCGGCGTTCCACAGCTCCCTCATCAGCAGGTACTGTCTCACCCTGCCCAGGACCACGGCCTCTGCCCCCTGCAGTAATTGAATGCCCACGCCCACGCCCTCGTCCTCGTCCTCGACCCTTAGCCCTGAGGTTCAACATTTTCTGTATATAATTGTATTTTATAAAAAAATAAAATAAATGGGCCTGGTGTACTGAAACCCACAAACTTGTTCAGTCTGGTTTAATTTTGTGACATACAGAAAGTGTCACCTGGACAGAATATACGGTTTGGAGTGAGTGTGCTGAACTGTGACACACAGAAAGGTTACACGCAGCTGTGTGAAATGGATTTGTATTACTGAGCTAAAACAACAAAAAAACTAAATTTTTTTCTATATTTTGTTTTAATATTTTTTTTTTAGTTTTGTTTTTTTGGGAACGTGACGTGCAGAAACTACTGTACAGCTGACTGACACCCTAATGACGGTGGCTATTTAGACTGCGACCCAGACAAATGTCGCACAGAGATTTTTAAGATCAAGCTTTACACGTGACAGGTAGCAAATGACTTGGTTGTATTCGGTGACGTACAGAAAGTGTCACCTGGACAGAATATATGGTTTGGAGTGAGTGTGCTGAACTGTGACACACAGAAAGGTTACACGCAGCTGTGTGAAATGGATTTGTATCACTCAGCTAAAACAACAAAAAAAACTAATTTTTTTTCTATATTTTGTTTTAATATTTTTTTTTTAGTTTTGTTTTTTTGGGAACGTGACGTGCAGAAACTATCGTACAGCTGACTGACACCCTACTGAGGGTGGCTATTTAGACTGCGACCCAGACAAATGTCGCACAGAAATTTTTAGGATCAAGCTTTACACGTGACAGGTAGCAAATGACTTGGTTGTATTCGGTGACGTACAGAAAGTGTCACCTGGACAGAATATACGGTTTGGAGTGAGTGTGCTGAACTGTGACACACAGAAAGGTTACACGCAGCTGTGTGAAATGGATTTGTATCACTCAGCTAAAACAACAAAAAAACTAATTTTTTTTCTATATTTTGTTTTAATATTTTTTTTTTAGTTTTGTTTTTTTGGGAACGTGACGTGCAGAAACTATCGTACAGCTGACTGACACCCTAATGACGGTGGCTATTTAGACTGTGACCCAGAGAAATGTCGCACAGAGATTTTTAAGATCAAGCTTTACACGTGACAGGTAGCAAATGACTTGGTTGTATTCGGTGACGTACAGAAAGTGTCACCTGGACAGAATCATGGGCAGGCTGGGCCAGGGGGCAGGGGGGCATGTGCCCCCCGGGCCGATGCTGGTAGGGCCGCCTGACTCACAGGCTGCAAGTCAGCAAGAAATTTTGAAGAATGGGCACAACCACATCGCGACTATAGCTCAGCAGCGCAGCACGGCCGGCCTTCTGTTGAGCACTGCAGGCCGGCTGGTGTGTGTTCCCATTGGCTGCGCCGCTGCTGTGACACACTCACTCACTGTGGCCATCTAGGGCTGGATCAGGATTCTGCTTGCAGGCAGCCCGGATGAGCCGCCTCCCAGGTTGTTAACTCCGCCCACTAGTGACGTCAGTGGCGGGTCACATGACCAACACACTGACTCCGCCCACCAGTGCTCTATGAGTGAGACTGAGGCTCCAGAGCAGAGAGCATTTGAGCAAAGTTGAACAGCAATATGCCTTCAGTAGTGCCAGTAAGTTTGGGGGTTGGGCTGCTGCTTGGGCATAAAATAAGACAAATAATAAGTGGTGGAGTAGAAAGATATAAATAATATGCACTTTGCAGCCAGCAGGTGAGGTGCTGGTGAAGCACATAGCAGCAAGCAACAGAAGGCTGCAGAATACTATATAATATATATATAATTATGGCAGCTTTTTAGAAGGCTATGGGCATGATAAAAAAATATAGTGCCATATAATTAAAGGGGTTGTATCATCTCAGACAATGGGGGTGTATTGCTAGGATATGCCCCCATTGTCTGATAGGTGCAGGTCCCCCCTCTGGGACCTGCACCTGTATCGAGTAAGGAGCCTTCATAGTCATGGAGGGCGCACTGTGCATGCTCAGCCACTCCCATTAATTTCTATGGGGCCGACAGAAATAGCTGAGGCAGCGCTGAATGGATGGCGGCCATGCATGCGTGGTGTGCCCTCCATGACTTTCAAGGCTCCGTTCTCGATATAGGTGCGGGGCCCTGAGGTAGATTCCGCACCTATCAGACAATGGGAGCCTATCCTAGCAATACACCCCACTATCTGAGATGATACAACTCCTTTAAGATCAGCCTCCCGCTCCTTCCCCCAATACAGCCTCATGTAAATAACATTCTCAGTCCCCTTCTGTCAGCCCCTCTAACATACAGTGGCAAAGTGTACATGAGATTTATCTAATCTCATATGCTTTGCTGGTACTGTAATATGCTGTGGTTTTTCCCACATAATAATCTGTATAGAAAAAAACGGACGTAATCTGTAACGTGTGCAGGTAGACTAAGGCTACGCGCACACAACAGTAACAAAAAAACATCCTTTAAAACACATAAACTGTCCGTTTTAAACCCTTTCAGTACCTGAGGTTTTTTTAGTTTTGCGTTTTCATTTTTCTTCCCTATTTTCTGCGAACCCTAACTTTCTTATATTTTTGTTCACATAGCTGTATGAGGGCTTATTTTTTGCGGGACAACTTGTACTTTCTAATGCCGCCATTAATTATGGCATAAAATGTAGTGGGAAGCGGTAAAAAAATTCCAAATAGGGGGAATTGGAAAAAAAATGCAATTCCTCCACAGTTTTATGGGTTTTGTTCCCACAGCGTTCCGTTTGTGGCAAAACTGACCCATGCCCTTTGTTCTCTGTGTCAGTACAATTACATCGATCACGGCATCTAATGCCTTTATTTACCGTGATCAGCATTATTGCCGGTTGCGGTGGGTAGCTGCAGGTATCTGCTGTTTAAAACAGCAGAGACTTGCCGGCCATGACGCCCCACTGCACGTGGGAGCAGGCGTCATGTCCCTGCATCTCTCCAGCGCCGTACATGTATGGCGCTGGTAGCGAAAGGGTTAAAGGATGATTTTTCAATGATGCCTTTCTGAGAAATAGACTCTAAAAACTGTCTCTTCAATTGTATGGGGGTTGTCGGTCAGTGAAAATGGATAGGAAAGAACATGTTCTATTTTTTTTCATGAATGACCCTATAGACTACAATTGTTCTTAAAACGGATGTGTGACAGACATTAAAAAAAATGTTCCTCACACGGCTGTTTTTAACTGTTGTGTGCATGTAACTTTAGGCTAGTCAGTGCAAGCCAGGGGTTTTATAAACCCACAACAGTCCAAGAACAGCGCTCCGAATAGACCATGCTGTAGTGTAGACATGGGCACCCCTATATGTAATTATATATGTACAACTGGTATTAGTTATACATCTTCTTGTATATATGTAGTGATATGGACCATGCTGGTATAACCTGGGTATCTCCTGTATATAATTATATATGTACAGCTGGTATAAGTTATACATCTTCTTGTATATAGTGATATGGAGCATGCTGGTATAACCTGGATATCTCCTGTATATAATTATATATGTACAGCTGGTATAACCTGGGTATCTCCTGTATATAATTATATATGTACAGCTGGTATAAGTTATACATCTTCTTGTATATAGTGATATGGAGCATGCTGGTATAACCTGGGTATCTCCTGTATATAATTATATATGTACAGCTGGTATAACCTGGGTATCTCCTGTATATAATTATATATGTACAGCTGGTATAAGTTATACATCTTCTTGTATACAGTGATATGGAGCATGCTGGTATAACCTGGGTATCTCCTGTATATAATTATATATGTACAGCTGGTATAAGTTATACATCTTCTGTATATAGTGATATGGAGCATGTTGGTATAACCTGGGTATCTCCTGTATATAATTATATATGTACAGCTGGTATAAGTTATACATCTTCTTGTATATAGTGATATGGAGCATGCTGGTATAACCTGGGTATCTCCTGTATATAATTATATATGTACAGCTGGTATAAGTTATACATCTTCTTGTATATAGTGATATGGAGCATGCTGGTATAACCTGGGTATCTCCTGTATATAATTGTATATGTACAGCTGGTATAAGTTATACATCTTCTTGTATATAGTGATATGGAGCATGCTGATATAACCTGGGTATCTCCTGTATATAATTATATATGTACAGCTGGTATAAGTTATACATCTTCTTGTATATAGTGATATGGAGCATGCTGGTATAACCTGGGTATCTCCTGTATATAATATATATGTACAGCTGGTATAAGTTATACATCTTCTGTATATAGTGATATGGAGCATGCTGGTATAACCTGGGTATCTCCTGTATATAATTATATATGTACAGCTGGTATAAGTTATACATCTTCTTGTATATAGTGATATGGAGCATGCTGGTATAACCTGGGTATCTCCTGTATATAATTATATATGTACAGCTGGTATAACCTGGGTATCTCCTGTATATAATTATATATGTACAGCTGGTATAAGTTATACATCTTCTGTATATAGTGATATGGAGCATGCTGGTATAACCTGGGTATCTCCTGTATATAATTATATATGTACAGCTGGTATAAGTTATACATCTTCTTGTATATAGTGATATGGAGCATGCTGGTATAACCTGGGTATCTCCTGTATATAATTATATATGTACAGCTGGTATAAGTTAAACATCTTCTTGTATACAGTGATATGGAGCATGCTGGTATAACCTGGGTATCTCCTGTATATAATTATATATGTACAGCTGGTATAAGTTATACATCTTCTGTATATAGTGATATGGAGCATGCTGGTATAACCTGGGTATCTCCTGTATATAATTATATATGTACAGCTGGTATAAGTTATACATCTTCTTGTATATAGTGATATGGAGCATGCTGGTATAACCTGGGTATCTCCTGTATATAATTATATATGTACAGCTGGTATAAGTTATACATCTTCTTGTATACAGTGATATGGAGCATGCTGGTATAACCTTGGTATCTCCTGTATATAATTATATATGTACAGCTGATATAAGTTATACATCTTCTTGTATATAGTGATATGGAGCATGCTGGTATAACCTGGGTATCTCCTGTATATAATTATATATGTACAGCTGGTATAAGTTATACATCTTCTTGTATACAGTGATATGGAGCATGCTGGTATAACCTGGGTATCTCCTGTATATAATTATATATGTACAGCTGGTATAAGTTATACATCTTCTTGTATATAGTGATATGGAGCATGCTGGTATAACCTGGGTATCTCCTGTATATAATTATATATGTACAGCTGGTATAAGTTATACATCTTCTTGTATATAGTGATATGGAGCATGCTGGTATAACCTGGGTATCTCCTGTATATAATTATATATGTACAGCTGGTATAAGTTATACATCTTCTTGTATACAGTGATATGGAGCATGCTGGTATAACCTGGGTATCTCCTGTATATAATTATATATGTACAGCTGGTATAAGTTATACATCTTCTTGTATATAGTGATATGGAGCATGCTGGTATAACCTGGGTATCTCCTGTATATAATTATATATGTACAGCTGGTATAAGTTATACATCTTCTTGTATATAGTGATGTGGAGCGTGCTGGTATGCTGGGAGAGGAAAATAGGTTTAGGATGGGCCGCTACTCATGGGCCACTGCTGCGTGCTTGCCCCCTAGGCTAAAGATGGCCAGCCAGCCCCTGGACAGAATATACGGTTTGGAGTGAGTGTGCTGAACTGTGACACACAGAAAGGTTACACGCAGCTGTGTGAAATGGATTTGTATCACTCAGCTAAAACAACAAAAAAACTAATTTTTTTTCTATATTTTGTTTTAATATTTTTTTTTTAGTTTTGTTTTTTTGGGAACGTGATGTGCAGAAACTATCGTACAGCTGACTGACACCCTACTGAGGGTGGCTATTTAGACTGCGACCCAGACAAATGTCGCACAGAGATTTTTAGGATCAAGCTTTACACGTGACAGGTAGCAAATGACTTGGTTGTATTCGGTGACGTACAGAAAGTGTCACCTGGACAGAATATACGGTTTGGAGTGAGTGTGCTGAACTGTGACACACAGAAAGGTTACACGCAGCTGTGTGAAATGGATTTGTATCACTCAGCTAAAACAACAAAAAAACTAATTTTTTTTCTATATTTTGTTTTAATATTTTTTTTTTAGTTTTGTTTTTTTGGGAACGTGATGTGCAGAAACTATCGTACAGCTGACTGACACCCTACTGAGGGTGGCTATTTAGACTGCGACCCAGACAAATGTCGCACAGAGATTTTTAGGATCAAGCTTTACACGTGACAGGTAGCAAATGACTTGGTTGTATTCGGTGACGTACAGAAAGTGTCACCTGGACAGAATATACGGTTTGGAGTGAGTGTGCTGAACTGTGACACACAGAAAGGTTACACGCAAAAAAAAATAAAAGGGGGTTATACATGGCGATAGCTGCACTACTAGTGCCAGCCAGCCAAGTGACAAAAAAAAAAATGTCTTCTAGCCCTTAGAAGGGCTGTTGGGTTCTTTGTGGGTGATCCCTGCCTAACAGAGAGCTAAATGCAGGCCCTAACACTGTCCCTGAAACGCAGCAGCTCTATCCCTAACGACATCCAGACGGCATCTGAGCCGAGCACCGCGGCCAGTCGGTAGTATATTCCAGGGTCACCTGATCAGGCCAGCCAACCCCTGCTATCGACATGTAAGGACCCCACGTGATGCTGGGTGTACTGCAGAGTCTCCTGGCTTGTGATTGGCTGTGTTTTTAGGCGCCTAAAAAGCACGATGCGGAAGTTGCCATTTCCTCGAGCATGGCGAGATACTCGTCCGAGCAGCGAGCACTTACGAGTACCCTAATACTCGAACGAGCACCAAGCTTGGACGAGTATGCTCGCTCATCTCTTGTATCGACCTTTAATTCCAGCCACCCTCAAAAGAAGGACTTAATAGCAACCCCCTTCAAAGTCCCTGCTAAACCACGCCCTTGACGCAATCAGGTCATGCCCCCTCCCACTCCGCAGCCAATAGGGATTGATAAAATGAAGGTAAAAATCAACTTCTGTCAGCTGCATTGACTTTCTCTTTGCAACGACACACAGAAACATTAAATGAAATAGATGAAATATACCCAGGCGAAGCCGGGTCCTTCTGCTAGTATATATATATATATATATATATATATATATATAGTAAGGGATCGATTCCTCTCTCAGGGGGTCGCCATCACACACTTCTTCACAACACGGAATTTTCAAGTCCACACAACTTTATTTTCACACTTTTTGCTCCAGCATGAAACACAACCATCAAAATAACACCTGCCCGGCTAGGCTCTGACTACACATAGTTCAGCTAACTCACCTAAATACAAACGCTGTTCACACACAGCCTCAGCCGTTCAGTCCAGCAGCCTCCTGGCTGTGACTCCAACCGTGCCTTTTGGGGGGAGATGGTCCAACAGTCCTCCTGACTCTGACTGTGTGACCCTCTTCTCCTAGGGTCACTGGGCCCCCCAAACTTCCAGGCTGCACTGAGCCTTGTGGCCCCTCAGCCCTCGTGGCTGAGACCACATAGAGCCACCGCAGGCTCTAACCTTTCAGGCCTTCTCAGCCTTTCTTTCTTCCAGGCTTCCTCAGTTTTGTGGCCCCCTAGCCCTGCTGGCTGGGACCACACAGGCCCTCTTCAGGTCTGTTCCGGGGGCCCTCTCTCTCTCTCTAACACACAGTGCAGGTTAACTTATCCCTGCCTGATTAATCCAACTGGCCTCACCTGGGGCCAGGGAAAACCTGTGACGGATTAGGGTGTGTGGACTAGAATACTCCCACTTCCAACCTGTCTCCCAGTCCAAGAAATCCAGCCCATGCAACATTAAACAAAAACCAGCTCCAGCAACTATGCTTGCTGTAGCTATACCACTTCTGGATTTCAGTTTTTACCTGGCTAAACTGACAAACCAGGCGAGATACAAACCCCACAACTCACATTACTACACACATCACCACAATATGTAAATAACACCGGAATATGTTACACTACGACATATAATTATGAAACACATAATATCACTGCAAACATTATAATTACTAAGTATAAGGTGCACCTTATTCCTGACAGGGGTTAAAGGGTGAATACTAGGGAACTGCCAAGGTTCCTGAGGTTTAGCCAGAACACCAAACCGGTTAGTTGGCACAGTATTTCCACAAACATTGTCTGTACAGTTGTCTGCAACAAAGGTTCTGTGACAACCATTCAATCACCACGTAGAAAGGTTCAAGGACCTTTGGAGGCCAATGGTAATTGATCTGATTTGCATGTGTAAGATGTATATAGAAAATTGACCATTTTAATTGCCTCCGTTTTAAATCCAGTGAACGTCCTTTGGCCTCCCGCAGTTTATCACATCACTATATAAACCCAGCAGGAAGAGGAACAGCATCATAAACTCATTTGATTTATGATCTGTCCTTTTTGTCCTCTTTTAGATCATTAATAAAGTGAAAAATATTTATAGATCAAAACAGCAAATTTTCATAAAAAGTTTACAAATCAAAAAAATCCACACTCATTTAGCTGTTTTCGCAAGACCTTTTTCTATAATTAAAACATCATATTCTACCTAAATGTTTATTAACAGTAATTTGCATCAATGAATAGTACAGGAGAATATAAGAAACTTTGTAATATGTCTTATCAGAAAAAAATAACTCTTTCTCAGGCTCACTACTCCTCCAGTACTGTGCTAGTATGTGACCAGTTGTGAAAACACATTTTCCGGCAGTTCATCATAGGAAGAGATCAGCTGTCACTGATTTCATTAGTAATTTTATAGGGGAAACCGCATATGCAGACAGAGCAGGGCCTCTAAAAATCATGGCAACACCCCCATTGCTTCTAGAGGCTCATTTGTAAATATTAAAACTTCATTTTTCTCAGCAATGGGGGCACATTTGAACATGGGACCAACACAGAAGTCTTCAGCTGCCAAATGCACATGTAACAGGTCAGTCAGTTTCATAGGTGCAAATCTGCTGACAGATGCCCTTTAAAAATATGACTGGCCAGGTTATGTCCAGGTGTCCTTCACTGCACCAAAGTCTTAACAGTTTTTGGCAGCAGGTTACCTCACTGGTCAGGCAGACTCTAAGTTCTCCATTTCTCTCCTTTGTCTTATGCCTTCTCTCCTGTAGATCAGGCAGGGATCAGTGAGTCTCTGTAGCTTTTTGAACCTAAGAAGAGGGAGCACATCGCAGGTTCCTCTCCCTTTCAAACTCCTGACTAGACTGACTTAAGGTTTGAGGGAGGGAGGGCAGCCAATATATAAACTCTTACAAGGGCTGAGCCAGGATTGTTAACCCCAGCTATGCCATCCATATAGTTATACTGGGTGCATTATATAACATTTGATAGCATACCAATGTACAATACAGCAAATAATTTACAGATTCCTCCTGCCCTGGATTACTGCAGTACCAGCACCTAAAGTGTATATACCATTGAACCTGAATCACTATCACCCTGTGCCATTGACATGTCATAAATGTGTTAAAAAAAAGGTTGGTTTGGGGGTCACCTGTTGTTGGTCCTTGTGTAGACCAACTACAGTTTGCATACAAATTGAAGATAGATGTTGATAATGTTGTCATACATTTGTTAAAGAGGGTTAATTTGTACTTGAAGGGGAAGGGCAATGTTTTAGGATTTTTTGAAATTATTTTCAAGTGTGTTTAATACCATTCAGCTGAGAGTATTGCATTGAAAATTTGATTAAATGGGGGCTGTAGTGACTGTGATAAAATGGATTACAGATTAGGGTGAATTCACATCACCATTTAGTTTTCCATTCTTCTGATCCGTCAGAAGAGAGAAGAAAAAAACAGATCCTGGAAAAAACGGATCATGTCGCATCTGTGCATAGGATTGCAACTGATCTGTTTTTTTTTTTTTACAGGATCCAGTTTTTTTCTCTCTCTCTCTCCTTCTGACAGATCAGAATAACGGAAAGCTAAACAGTGATGTGAACTCAGCCTTACTTAGTGGATAGACCACAGTTTGTTGGAAAACGTGCATCTCTGACACCAAATTATACCATTGTACCTTTTTGTCTTCTCTGTACATTGTGGATTTTAAGTATAACCCTGCTGTATGCACATGCAGAAGTTCTCGGATGATTCTGTACTTGTCGGTTGTATTGAAGTAGGATATGATTCAGAATATAGGGAAGTTGTGTATAATTTTGTGGTATGGGTCAGGTGACTGGTCTAAAACAAAGGAACAGACAATGAACTTTGTCAAGGGAAAAGACTTTGCTAAGCCTGTTAATATTAACGGACAGGATGTGGAAATTGTCAAGAACTATAAAGACCTCATTACACAGGCCAACAATTGAGGCAATAATCTGAAAGGAGTGTTCCTAGAAACGTTAGTTTTCGATAATTGCCCTGTCTAAAGGTACTGCCACTCATCCTATAAACAAGCAATTGCTTGTTAATTGGGTGAAGGCATTGCTGGTGCAGACATCTACGTAAATCATCATTTGTGGGTAGCAGATTGTGCTGTCTAAACAGCGATCAGCTGCCCAGAAACAATGAATGTGTATGGTGACGAGTGATTACTCTAGCGATCACTCGTTCCCATACAGCTTAGGCAATTGCTGCATTCTCCTCCTCTCACAAGCAGGCAGTTATCCAGAACAAATGGTTCCTTCCCAGTAACTGCCTGTCATGTTGGCCTGTGTAAAGGGGACTTAAGTTTTAGGGTGTTTATGTTGATGATAAACTTGATTGCAGATGCATCTTGACAAGACTTATAAAAGGGGGTGAGTAGACTGTGTTTCTTTCAGAAGCGCAAGTCTTTTAATATTTATTGGATAACGTTTAGAAATGTTTCCTTAGACTGTGATGGTCAGTGCACTATTTTTTGTAATAGTGGGTTTGAATTGTTAGGTTTGGGGTGGAAATAACACATTAATAAGGAGGCTAGTATGGTTGCTTGATGTCTGCTAGTTTCAGAACAGAGTATTCTTGCAATCCCCATCTCCTATAATTGTCCGTGAATGTGCAGTAAAGTACTTTTTGTGACATTTTCGGACTGCACCACTGGTCGATAAAGTAAATTGTTTCAACCTGTGGTTAGTGCATTTTATAAAAGGTCATTGTGGCGCTGTAACACAATGGAATGAGGATTAATATGTTTGAAGAATTGTATTATTATTTTTATTATTATTTTATTGTGTTATTGAATGTATTACTGTAGTGAATGTGTATTATTGTTAAGACTTGGCCAAGGCTCCTGGAGCTGTATTTTCATATTTTCTTTTGGCTTATGTTAGTTCTGCTTATCTTTAGTTGCAGCCTCATCATTAGGCCACTGACTATAATGGGCCAACCATGCAGCTGGACCTCCAACCTAGTGATATACCATTAATCAGTGGTGTACCGCCCATAGAGGCAGACCACGCCACTGCTATGGGGCCCCGGCACAGGAGGGGCTCGGAGGGCACGGGAGGCCCCGCCCCCTACTTGCATCATTAAGATGCGTCCTGCTCTGCCTGGGCTCCGGGCCTCTCCTGGCCTGCTCACCGCAGGACCGCCCGAAAGTTCCTGTGTGCTGCAGCTGGCCCCGCCTCCACCCTCATGCCGTGCTGCTACTGGACGAGGAGGACCTGTGCAGCGCGGCAAAGAGGGGAAAGAATATCAAGGCCCAGCCCCCTCCAGAGTGGAGTCGGCGGTACAAGGGACAAGTAGCTGTAAGTATTTATGTGCTTCATGTGTAGGTATGTGTGTGTATGTGTATGTATGTATGTGTGTGTGTATGTTTGTGTGTGTGTATGTATGTGTGTATGTTTGTGTGTGGGTATATGTGTGTGGGTATATGCATACACTGTGCCAGACAATATACATTATACCTCTACACTGTGTAGGCGCAGGGGTTATATTGTCCGGCATGGTGTAACCGCCATGCATTTGTTGTACAGCATATATTATAATCCCTGTACCATGCTATACAATGTACAGTATAATCCATACACCATACTGTATAATATACGGTATAATCCGTACAACATGCTGTATAATATACAGTATAATCCATACACCATACTGTATAGTATACAGTATAATCCGTATACCATACTGTATAATATACAGTATAATCCCTACACCATACTGTATAATATACAGTATAATCCGTACACCATGCTGTATAATATACAGTATACTCCGTACACCATGCTGTATAATATACAGTATAATCCATACACCATGCTGTATAATATACAGAATAATCCATACACCATGCTGTATAATATACAGTATAATCCGTACACCATGCTGTATAATATACAGTATAATCCCTACACCATGCTGTATAATATACAGTATAATCCGTACACCATGCTGTATAATATACAGTATAATCCCTACACCATGCTGTATAATATACAGTATAATCCCTACACCATGCTGTATAATATACAGTATAATCCGTATACCATGCTGTATAATCCATACACCATGCTGTATAATATACAGTATAATCCCTACACCATGCTGTATAATATACAGTATAATCCGTATACCATGCTGTATAATCCATACACCATGCTGTATAATATACAGTATAATCCCTACACCATGCTGTATAATATACAGTATAATCCGTACACCATGCTGTATAATATACAGTATAATCCGTATACCATGCTGTATAATATACAGTATAATCCCTACACCATGCTGTATAATATACAGTATAATCCCTACACCATGCTGTATAATATACAGTATAATCCATACACCATGCTGTATAATATACAGTATAATCCGTACACCATGCTGTATAATATACAGTATAATCTGTACACCATGCTGTATAGTATACAGTATAATCCATACACCATGCTGTATAGTATACAGTATAATCTGTACACCATGCTGTATAATATACAGTATAATCCGTATACCATGCTGTATAATATACAGTATAATCCATACACCATGCTGTATAATATACAGTATAATTCGTACACCATGCTGTATAGTATACAGTATAATCCGTACACCATGCTGTATAGTATACAGTATAATCCGTACACCATGCTGTATAATATACAGTATAATCCGTATACCATGCTGTATAATATACAGTATAATCCATCCTTGTGGCTGCCCCCATTCAGTATAACGTCTCCATAATTTAAAAAAATAAATAAATCAGTAGCTCATGTATACATTTCTTTATTGGCAAATGGGGGTGTGGCATGGGAGGAGCCAGGGTAGCATGTGGGATGGGCCGGGGTAGTGGGCGGGGTTAGGGGCCCCATTCAGATTCTTGCTATGGGGCCCAATGATTTCTATGTACGCCCCTGCCATTAATGACTGTTGTGTCCTGATTGGGGTTAACCAAAGTAACTGAGAAAGGTACTTTGTGTAGAATTAAAAGTAGCAGTTTTGATTTCTGCCAAAATCAGTGACATACTTGCCTAAGGATTGGGAATTGAAGTGAATGGGGATGAGCTACCATACCACATACAGCCGTTGGAGAAGAGTGCAACTATTTCTGGATAAAAGCAGCCATATTTCTCTAATTCTACACAGCTCTTTTAACTTATTCAGTTACACTATATGGACACAAGTATTAGGACATTCCCCTTAAAGGGGTCCTCCGAGTTCAGGGCTGAACCTGGATTTAAGATGTTTTTTATTCCTTGACTTCATATGAATGGAGCATTGGAGCATTTTTGTGCCCCGATGCTCCCCCTTGTCATGCTGCATTGAAGGCTGTGTTTGTTTTGTGCTGGCTATGTACTGGGCTTCATATCACTATGCTAAGTGGAGGCTTCCACCTAGCAGTGAGCAAGGTGATGTAATTGGCACAGATGGGTTGTTTATAGTGTTTCGAGAGGCTGTTTCAGAGGTGGTTAATAGGCCACTTTGAATAGTACCCACCTCCAAAACAGCCTGAGGTAGCGCTATAGACCACCCATCTGTTTCGGTGATGTAATCAGACTCACTGCTAGGTGGAACTCTCTGCTTAGTATAGTGATGTGAAGCCCAGTACATCACTGGCATAAAACAAATGCAGGCTTGAGCTGCACGGTGCAGCGTAACAAGGAAATGCTCCACTCATATGTAGTCAAGGAATAAAGAACGGCTTATATCTGGTTTAGGTCTTGAATGCCGAGAACCCCTTTAATTATTAAATTCAGGTGTCATTAAAGGGGTTGTCCCACGAAAAATATTATAAAGTTTTCAAGCCAGCACCTGGATCTGAATACTTTTGTAATTGCATGTAATTAAAAATTTAGCATAGCCACTTAGTTATTCAATAAAATGTATCTGTATAGCAGCACCTGCTGTTTGTTTGTTTTTTATTTCTTTGTCCTGCTCACAGAGATGGCCGCACATGCTCAGTTTTTTTGTCCTTCAACTGCCTCCTGAGCTGTGATAGGCAGAACATGGACACGCCCCTTTAGCTGCAGCAGAAAAGACACTCCCCCTGAGCTGTCAGCTTGATATAAATCTAGCAGAGCAATGAATGGGGAGATCTCTGGATCCATGTGAGGTACAGGGCTGGTTCTAGCTTTGTTAGAAAGAGATTGTCATGTGCTGTATAATGTCTGATTTTCATTTTTTACATTATTCATGAGATAACCCCTTTAAGTCGCATTGCCACAGGTGTATAAAATCCAGCACCTGGCCATGCAATCTGTCTTTATAACCTTTTGTGAGTCGGGAAGGAATTTTTTCCCCTAAAGTGGGGAAAATTGGCTTCTACCTCACAGGTTTTTTTTTTACCTTCCTCTGGATCAACTGGTAGGAAAACAGGCCGAACTGGATGGACAGATGTCTTTTTTCGGCCTTATAAACTATGTTACTATGTAATGTGTCATTCTAAAGAGCTCACTGAATTCCAGCATGGTATAGTAATAGAATGGCACCATTACATTAAGTCAGTTTGTGAAATGTCTTCCCTCCTAGACATTCTACATCAACTGTGTGAAGTATTTAGGAGCCTCACCAACTCAGCAACAAAGTGGCAGACCATGTGCAGTTACAGTGCAGGGTTAACAAGTAGAGATGAGCGAATTTTTAAAAAATTTGATTCAGTCGGTTTGCCGAATTTTCCAACAAGATTTGATTCGATCCGAATTAATTTGTGGCGAATTGCATTAAAAAAACAGCTATTTCCTGAATGCATAGAACCTGTATAGTGGTGTAGAACACTGTGCCTTGCAGCAACATGCATAGGGAGTCTGCTGTGGTAGTGAAACAATACTGTGAGTCAGTATGACATGCACATGACAGGCGTCTCTCTTCACTGCACACTTCACTTCTTTGGGCAGTTATGGGGCCAAAACTACCAAATAACTCAAGTGTGAACTTAGCACACTCCTTTTACACCGTTGTCAGCCGATTCCACATAGATGTCTACAGAACCTGTTCTATTAAACACTGATACAAGTAGAGCCCCCCTGACAGAGTGGAGGGAGTGTCAGCTGTAAGTTTGTGTTGACATCACTGATTATTTTGCCCTTCCTCTGATCCGTCAGAACAATAACCCCCCAAAAATGGATCCTGTCTGTTGCGCATCCTCCTTCACTCAGTCAGCATTTGTTCAGTAATCCATGCGTATTGGTAATGCCAAAAAAAACCAGAAGTAGACACGTTAAGATGACACGTGAATGGGATATTTGCCTTCTGTGTTTTGTACCCACTCCTGCTATTGGTTTCCAAATCATAAGCCAATTCTGATGGGACCATACAGGCATTACAGCTGCTACACAGGATCTGTTGTGTGTCTCATTTTTCCTTCGTTCTGACAGATCAGAAGAAGGGTCAAATAAATGATGATGTCAACCAAGCAAAAAAGGCAAAATAGTGGCCCAGTCATGGAGTGGGGAGGGTGGGAGAATAGCATGAGAAGTCCACAGAGTGGCCCAATCATATAATGAAGAGGTGGAAGCAACATGAGTGGCAAAGTGACATAATGTGGAGGTGGCAGCAGCATTAGGAGACCACAGAGTGGCAAAGTGACATAATGTGGAGGTGGCACCATCATCAGGAGACCACAGAATGGTAAGGTGACCTAATGTGGAGGTGGCAACAGCAGCATCAGGAGACCACAGAGTGGCAAGGTGACAGAGTGGGGAGGTGGGTGGCAGTAACAGTTTCTGCTGACGATGGTGGGTGTAAGAAGGAGCACTTGGCATCAGATGTGCGCCATCAGGTGGGTGGCAGCATCAGAATAGTAGCTGAGGCAAGTAGCCAGAAGAAACCAGTCTTTTTTGTCAAGGTTTGGGTGAGGCAGCATGGATGATCTAATCTGATGCATCAGGCATTGGTGGGTAGAAATCCTGGCTGATCCATGCCTGATTCATCTTGACAAAGGTCAGTCTCTCCACATTTTGGGTGGACAAGCGAGTTCTCTTTGAGGCGAACTATGGCCCCCACCGCACTAAACACCCACTCTGATGCCACACTACTGGCCGGGCAGCTTTTCCAGGGCAAATTTGTTCACAAATACAGTTTGGCTGCCCAGTAATCCAGAAGATCTTCAATGTGGGATGGCAGGGGACGGTTCAAATATGCCACCACCTGCTGGTTCAGGTTCTGCTCCAGATCTAGTTGATGTTGCTGGTGATTAGTTTCTTCACTATGCGGGTGAAGAAAGCTGCGCAACAACGACTCTACACTCAGGTTGCTGCTGATGGAGTTGGTACTGCTCCTGACACCTCCCACCACCACCACCCCAGCAGCCATGGCATTGGAACGTGAGCGCAGAGGACCTCCCAGTCAGACATGCGAGAGGACGGACGATGGCACAGATAGGCAGTGGACTGAAGAGCCAGTCACCCCTTGCCGAATGCCGACAATTCGGCTCTCACTACACATGCAAGTAAGCATGCATCAGGCCATTTGTGCAAGTGACTCGGGAGGGATTCCTTACCTCCATCTCCACTGCATACTGCCACAGTGTATCTGGGTCCTCTGCCTCATCTTCATCATCGCCCTGTAGCTACTCTGGCTGTTCCTGCTCCTCCTCTCCAGTCACCTGTGCAAAAAAAAAACAACCATTTCACTACAAATTGCTTGTGCTCCCATGTCCTCCTCCTCTTCCTCCAGTTCAGCTACCACAGGGTTCACATGGCGGTGAGATGTAGTCATCACGTCTCCAGTCCCCTGACCAGCCAGATTTACCAGCATCTTTTCCAGGATATGAATGAATGGAATGACGTTGTTCATCCCGTAGTCCTGGTGGCTGCCACTAGCTGACATCAAAGTTACACAGGGGAGTACCTCTGTCTGCTTGGATCATCAAGAAATCGTTTAATGCCTTTCTCTGTTCATACAGTCAGTCCAACATACGGAGGGTGGAATGCCAACGGGTGGAAACGTCACATATCAGCCTATGTTCGGGGGCGTCGCTTAAGGAGGGTGTGCGGTGTACAAGTGGCTGAAGTGCATGCAAAGTTTCCTGGCCATTTTTAGAATGTCTTGCTGATGGGTAGAATGCTTCAGGAACCGCTTCACAACCAGGTTGAACACGTGCGCCATGCAGGGCGCATGGCACACCATGGTTTCAATTTTGAGTTGTCGTGGAGAAAGCGAGGATTCGATTTCTTGATGAAGGACATGGAGCAATTCCTCCCCTGTGTGACTCAGTTCTCCCAGACAAACTAGGTGTAGAACAGCTTGACACCGCTGTGCCCAGCACATGTGGTATGCTGGTGGGGCACTGTGAATTGTCCCTGCAGTGGAGGCTGAGGACACGGTGGAGTATGAGGAGGCAGAGGTGGACATTGTCGCAGTATCAACGGTGTGACAACGTGGAGGCGGAAGCAGCATCGCCTGGCCAAGTTGCTGGTTTGGCTGTGCAGGAACCACATTTACCCAGTGGGCCATAAAGGACATATGTTGTCCCTGACAGTAGTTACAGCTCCACACATCGGTTCTGCCGTGCATTTTGGCAGACACCGACAGGCTCAAGGACTGGCCCACTTTCTGTTCTACATATTTGTGCAGGGCTGGTATTGCCTGTTACGCAAAGAAATGACGGCTTGGAACTCTCCACCTCGGCTCGGCACAAGCCATCAGTTCTCTGAAAGGTGCAAAGTCCACCACTTGGAAAGGGAGGGACTGCAGTACCAGCAACTTGGCTAGGAGCACGTTCAGCTTCTGCACCATTGGATGAGTGCACACATACTGTTGTCTCTTGGCCATCGCTTCAGTGCTGGATTGCTAACGAAATTACTGACTAGGAGGAGGAGGAGCAGAAGCATCAGGACCAGAAGATGATGGGAAGGACAGACAGCTTTCTTCGGCTGAGGTGGTGGACCTTGACTGCCTGAAATCGGGTGTGTGCCACTGGGTGATGCAGCGGCTGCTGCGGCTGGCTGGACCACCACATTGGATCCATGGTTCTCCCAGGCCACTTTATGGTAACGCTGCATATGTTGATGCAGGGCCGTGGTGCCAAGTTAACGCTTCACCTTCTGCCCACAGATTCTACAAATGGCCATGTTCACCTCACCCAGGTGCTTAACAAAAAAAACTGCCACACTGCCAAGTAGGTGATTTTACCCCCAACACTCTGCACTGACTAACTGCTACTGCCACTGACTCCGTGAACCCCTGCACCACTACTTTCCTGCCTGGTAGGCTCCTGTGAAGCGGGTGGTCTACCCCTGGCATGTTTGGCTCCCGACCTCCAACTGCTGCCACCCTGCTGCCTCCCGGCCATGCTAGCGACTTTCTGGCTCCGCTGTTGCCTCATGTGCAAGCTGCCACCCTCTTCTCCCGATGATGATAAAGCCCCTAATTCACCCGGCTCCCAAGTGCGATCGGCTACATCATCATTATCATCAAATACTGTCTGCATGTCACTGATGTCCTCCTCATCGGTCTCTGGGTCAGGAGCCTGACCACTCCCAACACCAACTCCCACGCCACACTCCTCATCATTACTTGCCCATCTACCGGAGGAAGCGGCGGATGTCTTCTCCAGATCTTGACTGGGCAGTAGCTGCTGACTGTCCTCTAGTCTCGTTGTATAGTGGAGCTGAGCCCACAGTATACAGTACTTCTCTGGCTGAGGGAACAGAAAAGGAAAGAGGCAGGTTGAGAACAGGTGAGGGCACAGGGCCTGCTTCCGGGCCATGCCAACTAAGGGTTGTGTCTGACAAACCCACCGATTCTTGGCTGGGGGTGTCCGATGTCACTTTGGACGAAGTGGATGACTGCGTCAACCACTGAAGAACCGCTGTGTTGCTGGTCAATACATGACTGCTAGATGACACCGGGAGCTCAGGCTTCTCGCTGCGACTTCTGCTGCCATGCCACCCCTTACTCTGCTGCGACCTATGCCTGCGCCAGTAACATTTAGGCCTCTGCCACTCCCCCTGTGCAGGGCCTGTCTCTTCTCTGTCTGACATACTGTTCAAATAAATAAATAAATAAATAAATAAATAAAAAGGAAATAAAAACACCCCAAAAAGGCCTGTAATTTTCTCACTTCACCACACAACGGCTAATAAGCCCTTTTTTCTCCACTAATACACACCCAAAAAGGCTTTAGAACATATAATTGCACCGCATTAGGGCTAATAAGACCCCAATAATTGGAATTACAGAGGTATGATCTATTGCAAACCTGAAATGAGCAGCTGTATCATGGCAATTTCGAACCCCAGTCAGTGCAGCAAGGTGTAATAAGATTGTTCCTATTACCCAGGCTGTAAACACCCCTATTGAACCCTGTTCTGCTTCAATACTTTCCTCCCTATCCTTTCCATACACTTTTAATGCTCTTTCCCTGAACCTCTACTGAGCAAAATATAAGATTTAAAGTGTTTCCTAAAGTCTGTCCCTAGCGCCTGCTAACGTCTCTCCCTGGACTAAGTACACTGGAAAATGGCAGAATCAAGACGGTTGAAGCTATTTATAGGGCTGTGACATCACAAGGCAGGCTGGCTGCTGATTGGCTGCATGCATGGCATTGTGGGTGATCCCTCCTTCCCAGAGTTCCTTGCTCCATGTCCTAACACGTGCAGAAGCCATTTTAGGGAAAAATGTGATACCACGAAGTGTCAGGAAATTTGGATTTGGCGCGAATCGACTATTTCCTGAAATTCGTTTAACAAGCACTGAGGTCCACAGTACATAAATGTCACCAACATCTTGCTGACTTCATATTTTCAGGCCAGTTAGAGCATATTACAGTTGTTTTCTGACACAAAACAAATTTTTTGAAAAATCGAATAGGACACGAAACAACTTCCAAAAGGTTTGCACATATGAAGTCCAAATACTTTCTGTACTTTGATTAAACCAGGGATGCTCAACCTGCGGCCCTCCAGCTGTTGTAAAACTACAATTCCCACCATGCACTGTTTTAGGCTGATAGCTGTAGGCTGTCTGGACATGCTGGGAGTTGTAGTTTTGCAACAGCTGTAGGGCCACAGGTTGGGCATCCCTGGATTAAACCATTCAGAATTTTCAAATTTTGGGTAACCTCCTGAGCTTTATTTTTTCCTTACCACTTTTTCAGCTTTCCTAGGAAGGTAGAATTTGATTCATTAGTTTGCTGCTCTGTTTGACAGTAAACTTTTATAAGTTATTTTTAAGTAGTAACAAGAATACACACATCACAGAACTTTCTGGATAAAAATAGAGAATGTTCTGTTCTTCTGTCAGCAGTTTTACCAGGATTTTAATAGAAATGCTGAAGCCTGAAATACACTTCAGAAAACAATTTAGCTGTAGAGAAAACATGCTATTTCTATAGCTGACACTTAAATCACCGTCTTGGTCAAACAACCATAAATTCCCTCTTTTGTTATCTGTGCAGATGCAAGCAGTGAAAGCGAGCATAGCTCCTCACATGTACTGTTGTCAGCAGAATCCAATATATCATTATTATAAAAGAAACATAAAGTAGTTATATAGTGATAGCAAATGTCACAACAACAAACCGCATGATTCAATACAATGAAGTGATTATGGAGCAGGAAACATGACTAGTGATGATCGAGCACCGCAATGCTCGGGTGCTGGGGCTGAACACTAGGCGGTGCTCGGCCGAGCACCCGAGTATAATGGAAGTCAATGGGAGAAGACCAGGCACCCCCTGCTCTGCAGACGGGAGGGTGTCTGGTTCATAAGTAAAGGTGAGAAAATGGTGGAAACACCACTGAAATGGTTAGGAAACAGCATGGGGAGGATGTTTGGATGCATCTTGGACACCAAAGTCACTGCTATTAACGATGATGTCCAACTATTATGCCACTTTTACGGAATGACAATAATACCCCCAAAAACAGAAGAGGAAATATTGTTAGGAAACATATATTTACTTGTATATAAAGCGCAAGTAGCAGCACGCCCTAACCCCTAATGTTTTACACAGTCAGATCAGCAGCAGGCACTCGCCCCGAAGGTTTTACACGGTCAGCTCAGCAGCAGACCCTCACCCCAAATGTTTTTGAGTGTCAGCAGCACTGAAGGTCAACTTGTCAGGAGGAGGACCAGAGTGAAGAAGTGGAAGAGTGGTGGATGATGAAATCACTGGCCCAACATGGGAAGGAGGCAAGCTGAGCGAGGACAGCAATACAGAGGGGGAGGGATCCGCAGCACAGCAACAGGCTGGAAGAGGTGGTGGGGTGGCAAAAGGGAGAAGGCAGGCCACACCAACAAGTGTGGACGATAAAAGAATTGTCATTTGCAACCGGTGCCGTACCAAAATGAGCAGGGGCATGAACACTAGCAACCTGACCACTACCAGCATGATCTTCATGGCAGCAAAGCACCCTAATATATGGGCCAAACACCTAGATCCACAATCGGTGTCTGCGGGTCACACCACTGCCTCCTCTTCCCTGTGTTACCTGCTAGCCAAGACGCAGGCCAAGATGCCTCCCGCCCTGCCCCTAGACCCTTGCAAGCACCATCAGCGAGCACAACCACTTCTGTGTCCCAGCGCAGCGTACAGATGTCCATACCCCAGGCCTTTGAACGAAAGTGCAAATACCCAGCTGGACACCCACAGGCCATAGCACTAAATGCACACCTTTACAAATTGCTGGCGCTGAAAATGTTGCTTGTGGACACTGAGGCTTTTCGCAGTTTGATGGCGGCACCTGTCCCTCATTACTCAGTACCTAGTCACCACTATTTTTGCTGGTGTGCCCTCACCGCCTTACACCAGCATGTGTCCCGAAACATAACCCGTGCCCTGACCAATGCAGTTACTGGGAAGGTCCACTTAACGACTAACACATGGACAAGTGCTTCTGGCCAGGGATGCTACATTTCCCTGACGGCACACTGGGTGAATGCTGTGGAGGCAAGGAGCGAGTTGTACCCTGGGATGGCACAGGTGCTACCGACACAAAGGATTGCGGATCCTACTTCCATCAGGATTTCCGCCACCATCTACATTAGCGGCTGCAACCCCTCCTTCTCCTCCACCACTTTCATCTAGGAATTCTAATCTTGCAGCACCAGTCAGCCATCAGCCAGTAGCTGGAAGCAGTTTAGCACAGCGGTGGGGAAGCGGCAACAGGCTGAAACTTATTTGCTTAGGTGACAAACAACACACCGCCACAGTGCTGTGGCAGGGTATAAGGGACCAAGCTGAGCTGTGGCTCTCGCCACTCAACCTACAACCAGGCGTGGTTGTGTCTGATAACGGCCACAACTTGGTGGCGGCTTTGGAGCTCGGCAAGCTCACACACATACTGTTACACTCAGGTGTGGGGGGAAAACCACACAGAGCGTAGGAGGGAAAGAAGATTAGGCCTGGAAACTAAGGAAGGACGATGGACACCTCCTAAAGGAAACCCTAACTCTAATCCTGACTGACTATGAGTATGAACAGGCCTCAAATGTAGGCGAGTTCATACACAGGAACCTAAACCAAACTGACCCTTGTAGCTATGCCACTGTTTCCCTCCTAGTTGTGACACTAGGCTGCTTATCAGCACCTTTTCCACATGCAGCAATGTCCGTCTTTATTGTGAGCAGGTAGAGTTCCAGCGCGTGCTCAGGTCGCACAGCAGTCAGTGAGCTGGCAAGTGTAAGCGCTGCTAACTAATGACAGGAATGAGTCTACCTGTTTCTCCAACAGGAAGGACGAACAGGAGTCTCCCTCAGGCCAAATAACTGCTTCAACTTAGTGGTTCAGCCTGAGCTGCTGGTGAAGGTGCCTATTTCCGAAAGTCACCTACAGCTTCCGCCGGTCTGGCAACGCTGCAGCAGCGCTTACACTTGCCAGCTCACTGACTGCTGTGCGACCTGAGCACGCGCTGGAACTCTACCTGCTCACAATAAAGACTAACAGCGCTGCATGTGGAAAAGGTGCTGATAAGCGGCCTAGTGTCACAACTAGGAGGGAAACAGTGGCATAGCTATAAGAGAAGCAGGGGAAGCAGCTGCTTCGGGGCCCCAGCTCATAAGGGGCCCGGAGCAGAGCAAGCTTCCTGTTATCTGTACGATCTTACAGGGTGCAATACCCTTGCATAGTCCAGAGGGCGCCACCTTCCCCACTGCTTCCTTTCTTCCAGCTTCTGTTCCTTCCTCTATTAGACGTGCTGAGCTGATGGAGCCTGCAGCCCAGGGTCCCGAAGTTTGCCTCTATGGCTAACAAAGCCCCTGACACTACATGGATGGAGCCAGCAGCCCAGTTCTCAGTTCATCTGATATGGCTTCCCCTTTCTAGGTAACCTCTCCTTCCTCCACAACTCTGCTTCTTTCCTGTCTTCCCTCTCTTGCAATCCCCTCCACCATTTCTCCTCCACTTCTTGCTGATACAGTTTTGCTTCTGCCCCCTTCATCTCCACACTCCACGCTCAATCCTCCACTTACCTCCTCTCCTAATACCCCTGGTGTCCCGGAGTCTCTGTTCCCCTCCCCACACAACATCACAGGGAGGCCTAGTCAGCATCAGAGCAGGGACTTCTAAACCTGATGTCATCAGAAAGGTAAGTGTACTTCTATGTATGTATGTGGATATACAAGTATACATGTATGTATGTATGTATAAAACAGAAAAACAGCAGCACTCTGTTACTGAGACTGTGGGTGCAAAATCCTCCAGGGCAACCAGACCTTCGGCCCATGTTCATCCACAAATAGCGCAAAATGAGGCAGCACTCCAAAGATGTGGTATACGGTGTTTTATTCACCCAGATGCAACGTTTCGGCCTGCTCACTGCGGCCTTTCTCAAGCATAGTGACAAGTGCACACACACAAGTATATATAGTCAAATAAGGCGGGATTACAAATAAGGGGGTGCGTGCAATATCCAATCAACAACAAAGTGTTACCATGTCTACACAAATAGTAAAAAAACATGTGTCATGTGCTCGTGTCCATAACATACTGTGAAATATACCTTCATCTATAGTGCTAATATGGCCCATACAATGGGAACAATACATCAAATGCACAAATAAATGTGTTCCGTGATTAAAATCAAGTATCCTTAAAACTTACAAGATCGTCCACAAAAAGTATATAAGGCCCGTATCACAGAAGCCGCGTCCGGCGTCACATGAATCAGAGTGCGCAGGCGTTCATTCCAGGGCGTGCACACTGTGATATATTGTATAGTGTTGTGATCATGTGCCTCAGATGACGTAAGCGCACTGCATGTCACGTGACTCGACACCTGTCAAGTGTCAAAGATCGCGCGTCTGCGCAATACAAACTTTAGTAAGGAATGATCCGAATACCAGGCGCATGCGTACAAGGTACATGAGTCAATGTGTATGGGCACTTCAAGTGACGGCATTCAATCTACTTATGTGATCGATAAATCATCAATCATTATATACTATGTTGTTCATTAATGTGATGTTGTAAATATAGTATATTCAACTAGTGTATACATATATTGATGACTATACCTCGTGAGTTGAATAACTCCATGAAATAAAGACGATAATAATTAAGCCAAACTTAATGTTGTCACATGACCGACTCACTTGGATCAATGTGCAACCTTCATCGTTGATAGTAGCAATGTGAATAGTATAGTGACCATTCAAAGAACAGCCTTATATCTCAACGCGTTACATGTAATACTAAGACACAAATGCCCACTTAGTATGTATGTGCCCTATACACTGACCATAATCCTTAAAATATAATATATTACATCATTTAACGAACATATCCATATAAAACGGGTATATGATACTCATATGTGGTGATCTTGAGGAATTGCTTGTACAGTCCAAATGGAGTCTAAAAAGAAAAAAACAACAATACGTTCAATTAAAAATGCAAATATATATCAAAGCACTATTGTCACCTCCTTTTCTCCCAACCAGAGGTTTCAACGAAAAGTTGTACAGAGGCGATAGCTCTACCTTCAAAAATTCAAATTAAAGTCAACATTTAAACCATATGGCTTTAATGTCTGCAATCTATAGATCCATTGTAACTCCTTGCGACATAAAACCCTCTCCCTGTTACCTCCACGTGGGAGTGGTGGAACATGATCAATGACCATAAATCTCAGATCCTTCTCATTATGTCCGGCCTCCACAAAATGCTTGGGAACCGGAAGATCCTTCCTTTTTTGTCTAATACTGAATCCATGATTAATTATTCTCGTTTTCACTTCAAGTGTGGTCTCGCCCACATACCACATATTACATGGGCAGGTAAGGATGTAAATCACATAACTCGAGTTACACGTTAAAAAGTGTTTAACTCGAACACTCACGTTGTTATTAGGGTGTCTAAAAATATTGCCTTTCAGCATATACGGGCAGTTGACACATGAGAGACACGGAAAGCACCCCAGCCTAGCTGGCCCAATGGTGCTCTGTACTAGTCTGACTGGTCTATATGTTTCGGTCTTGACCAGCCTGTCCCTGAGGCTTGGGGATCTACGATAAGAGAGCAGAGGGGGATTACGTAATTCTGGCACATGTTGCATGTATTCAGATAAATAGTGCCAATGTTTGCGTATAATGGTTGCAATTTTTTTACTATGTTCGGAATATGTAGACACAAATGGAACCCGAGTCATATTCTTATTGGTCATTCTGTGGGGCATATTGTCATTCTGTATCCCCAATCGTTGTCTCTGTGCCTCCACCAACCTCCTGGGATAACCCCTCTGTGTAAACATGTTAGACACTTCATCTAAACGCTGAGGTAACTTAGATTTATCATCCACTATTCTCTGTACCCTCAACATTTGACTGTAGGGTAATGAATGTACCATAGAACGTGGATGACAAGATTCAAACCTTAATAGGCTATTTTGATCAGTTGATTTATGAAATAGATCAGTAACCAAGGTGTTATCATTAATATATACACTCATATCAAGAAATTGGACCGAATCCCTTGATTGCACAAGGGTAAATTTGATATCCACATCCACAGTGTTCAAAAAGCAATGAAACTCATTAAGTGCTTGTTCTGTACCTGACCATATGAGGAAGACATCGTCTATGTATCTCCACCACCCAAGCACATGGTTGTAGTGGTGGGACACATAGACGAAGTCCTCCTCAATATGTGACATATATGTGTTAGCATACGTCGGTGCTACATTAGACCCCATCGCGGTCCCGCGTCGTTGGATATAGTACTGTTGTTTATAGGCAAAGTAATTGTTACATAGTATCAATTTCAGTAATTCAATAACAAATTCTTGTATTTTACCAGTACTGTGATCATTCACAAAACATTGCCTCACAGCCTCCACCCCTCTAGTGTGATCAATAGAGGTGTAGAGGCTGACCACATCAAACGAGGCCAGTATAACATCATTAGGTAATACCAGCTGGCCAATTTTGGATTTAAAATCTCCTGTGTCCCTTATATACGATCGTGCATTAACGGCATATTTACGTAACACCCTATCCAAAAAGATGGCACTATGTGAAAAAATGGAGTCCCTACCAGACACAATAGGTCTCCCTGGAGGGTCCCGTAGGGACTTGTGTATTTTTGGTAATACATATATTAAAGGGGTCTTAGGATGATCTATCCACAGGTACTCAGCTAGTTGTGTATCAATGACATTATTTGCCCAGTGCCCGATCAAGGATCACTCGCAACTGTTGCTTAATCTTGCTACTAGGATCCATATCAGCCAGCTGATATACCTCACGATCTCCAACCTGCCTCAGGATTTCCCTGTCATAGTCACAGGTGTTAAGTACTACAACAGCTCCACCCTTGTCGGCTGGTTTAATCGTGATTAACTTGTTAGATCTCAATTCATGCATCGCAGATATTTCCGAATAAAAAACGGACACAAAGAACATATGGAGCGGCCTCGAATCAGAGTAGGAGGCTAATAGGTGGATACATAAACGAGCATGAACAAACAATGACTTCTAAAAATATACCATCTATTTTTTTATTTAGGAACAGGAATGGATTCCCCAGGACCCGGAGAGGGGGGAGAAGACACTGCAGATGGCGCAAAATCCACGCAAGTGAAAACAACGAGAGCCAGGACACTCAGAAAGAGAACCTAGTGGTAAATATTTCATCACATACATTAACTGAATCACAGATGTCGGTATTAAATAAGGGTTTAACATTTTGTCCAAGTTCTACGGTGGATTGGTTCCAAATGGAATGTGACATACAGAAATTATTCAGGAATATTAAACTTAAGGTGTGGTTTAACAACATAATACCACCTTCAGTTGTTGAAGATCCGCCTGTTTGTTTCCAACTCAAAGAGGTTGGGTTATCCAACCCTAGCAATTTTGTACCCATTGTGAATGCACCACCGGTGGAGACTTTTATTCAAGCGGTCAAAATGGATATTGATTTGATTAAAAATGAACTTGATGGAGTCAGGATTAAGCATCCTAACCTGACCTCGGCGGAAATATCTGCGATGCATGAATTGAGATCTAACAAGTTAATCACGATTAAACCAGCCGACAAGGGTGGAGCTGTTGTAGTACTTAACACCTGTGACTATGACAGGGAAATCCTGAGGCAGGTTGGAGATCGTGAGGTGTATCAGCTGGCTGATATGGATCCTAGTAGCAAGATTAAGCAACAGTTGCGAGTGATCCTTGATCGGGCACTCGCAAATAATGTCATTGATACACAACTAGCTGAGTACCTGTGGATAGATCATCCTAAGACCCCTTTAATATATGTATTACCAAAAATACACAAGTCCCTACGGGACCCTCCAGGGAGACCTATTGTGTCTGGTAGGGACTCCATTTTTTCACATAGTGTCATCTTTTTGGATTAGGGTGTTACGTAAATATGCCATTAAATGCACGATCGTATATAAGGGACACAGAGATTTTAAAATCCAAAATTGGCCAGCTGGTAATACTAATGATGTTATACTGGCTCGTTTGATGTGGTCAGCCTCTACACCTCTATTGATCACACTAGAGGGGTGGAGCTGTGAGGCAATGTTTTGTGAAATGATCACAGTACTGGTAAAATACAAAGAATTTGTTATTGAATTACTGAAATTGATACTATGTAACAATTACTTTGCCTATAACAACAGTACTATATCCAACGACGCGGGACCGCGATGGGGTCTAATGTAGCACCGACGTATGCTAACATATATATGTCACATATTGAGGAGGACTTCGTCTATGTGTCCCACCACTACAACCATGTGCTTGGGTGGTGGAGATACATAGACGATGTCTTCCTCATATGGTCAGGTACAGAACAAGCACTTAATGAGTTCATTGCTTTTTGAACAACTGTGGATGTGGATATCAAATTTACCCTTGTGCAATCAAGGGATTCGGTCCAATTTCTTGATACGAGTGTATATATTATGATAACACCTTTGGTTACTGATCTATTTCATAAATCAACTGATCGAAATAGCCTATTAAGGTTTGAATCTTGTCATCCACGTTCTATGGTACATTCATTACCCTACAGTCAAATGTTGAGGGTACAGAGAAATAGTGGATGATAAATCTAAGTTACCTCAGCGTTTAGATGAAGTGTCCTAACATGTTTACACAGAGGGGTTATCCCAGGAGGTTGGTGGAGGCACAGAGACAAACGATTGGGGATACAGAATGACAATATGCCCCACAGAATGACCAATAAGAATATGACTCGGGTTCCATTTGTGTCTACATATTTCGAACATAGTAAAAAAATTGCAACCATTATACCAAACATTGGCACTATTTATCTGAAAATACATGCAACATGTGCCAGAATTACGTAATCCCCCTCTGCTCTCTTATCGTAGATCCCCAAGCCTCAGGGACAGGCTGGTCAAGACCGAAACATATAGACCAGTCAGACTAGTACAGAGCACCATTGGGCCAGCTAGGCTGGGGTGCTTTCCGTGTCTCTCATGTGTCAACTGCCCGTATATGCTGAAAGGCAATATTTTTAGACACCCTAATAACAACGTGAGTGTTCGAGTTAAACACTTTTTAACGTGTAACTCGAGTTATGTGATTTACATCCTTACCTGCCCATGTAATATGTGGTATGTGGGCGAGACCACACTTGAAGTGATAAACGAGAAAATTAATCAGGATTCAGATAGACAAAAAAGAAGGATCTTCCGGTCCCAAGCATTGGAGGCCGGACATAAATGAGAAGGATCCGAGATTTATGGTCATTGATCATTTCCACCACTCCCACGTGAGTAACAGGGAGGGTTTATGTCGCAGGAGTTACAAGATCTATAGATTGCAACATTAAAGCCATATGGTTTAAATGTTGACTTTAATTTGAATTTTTGAAGGTAGAGCTATCGCCTCTGTACAACTTTTCGTTGAAACCTCTGGTTGTGAGAAAAGGAGGTGACAATTGTGCTTTGATATATATTTGCATTTTTAATTGAACGTATTGTTGTTTTTTTTCTTTTTAGACTCCATTTGGACTGTACAAGCAATTCCTCAAGATCACCACATATGAGTATCATATACCCGTTTTATATGGATATGTTCGTTAAATGATGTAATATATTATATTTTAAGGATTATGGTCAGTGTATAGGGCACATACATACTAAGTGGGCATTTGGTCTTAGTATACATGTAACGCGTTGAGATAAAGGCTGTTCTTTGAATGTCACTATACTATTCACATTTGCTACTATCAACGATGAAGGTTGCACATTGATCCAGTGAGTCGGTCATGTGACAACATTAAGTTTGGCTTAATTATTATCGTCTTTATTTCATGGAGTTATTCAACTCACGAGGTATAGTCATCAATATATGTATACACTAGTTGAATATACTATATTTACAACATCACATTAATGAACAACATAGTATATAATGATTGATGATTTATCGATCACATAAGTAGATTGAATGCCGTCACTTGAAGTGCCCATACACATTGACTCATGTACCTTGTACGCATGCGCCTGATTCGGATCATTCTTTACTAAAGTTTGTATTTGCGCCACGCGCGATCTTTGACACTTGACAGGGGTCGATCACGTGACATGCAGTGCGTTATGTCATCTGAGGCACATGATCACAACACTATACAATATATCACAGTGTGCACGCCCTGGAAATGAACGCCTGCCACTCTGATTCATGTGACCGGACGCGCTTTTGATACGCCTTATTACTCTTTGTGGACGATCTTGTAAGTTTTAAGGATACTTGATTTTAATCACGGAACACATTTATTTGTGCATTTGATGTATTGTTCCCATTGTATGGGCCATATTAGCACTATAGATGAAGGTATATTTCACAGTGTTATGGACACGAGCACACACACATTTTTTTACTATGTTGTAGACATGGTAACCTTTGTTGATTGGATTTGCACGCACCCCCTATTTGTAATCCCGCCTTATTTGACTATAATACTTGTGTGTGATGCACTTGTCACTATGCTTGAGAAAGCCGCAGTGAGCA
>ONZH01001214.1:0-148930 GCA_900303285.1 Rhinella marina | reverse complement strand
AAGCCAGGAGACTCTGCGTACCACCCAGCATCACGTGGGGCCCTTACATGTCGATAGCAGGGGTTGGCTGCCTGATCAGGTGACCCTGGAATAGTACTACCGACTGGCCGCGGTGCTCGGCTCAGATGCCGTCTGGATGTCGTTAGGGATAGAGCTGCTGCCTTTCAGGGACAGTGTTAGGGCCTGCATTTAGTTGTCTGTTAGGCAGGGATCACCCACAAAGAACCAACGCCCTTCTAAGGGCTAGAAGACATTTTATTTATTTTTTTTGTCACTTGGCTGGCTGGCACTAGTAGTGCAGCTATCGCCATATCTAACCCCTGTTTTTTTTTTATTGTTCTATCTCTATACCAAATCCCATTGCACACAGCACTGTGGAACCATTCTGTGTGTCACAGTTCAGCACTGACTCACTCCAATCCATATATACTGTCCAGGTGACACTTTCTGTACGTCACAGAATACAACCAAGTCATTTGCTACCAATATCATCTACAGCTTGATCCAGAAAACTCTCTGTGCGACATTTGTCTGGGTCGCAGACTAAATAGCCACCGTTAACAGGGTGTCAGTCAGTTCTACCATATTTCCTGCACGTCACGTTCCCAAAAAAAAACAAAATATTAAAAAAAAAAATATTTTTTCAGTTGTTTTAGCTCAGTGATACAAATCCATTTTACTCAGCTGCATGTAACCTTTCTGTGTGTCACAGTTCAGCACATTCGCTCCCATCCGTATATACTGTCCAGGTGACACTTTCTGTACGTCACACAATACAACCAAGTCATTTGCTACCAATATCATCTACAGCTTGATCCAGAAAACTCTCTGTGCGACATTTGTCTGGGTCGCAGACTAAATAGCCACCGTTAACAGGGTGTCAGTCAGTTCTACCATATTTCCTGCACGTCACGTTCCCAAAAAAACAAAATATAAAAAAAAAAATTATTTTTCAGTTGTTTTAGCTCAGTGATACAAATCCATTTTACTCAGCTGCATGTAACCTTTCTGTGTGTCACAGTTCAGCACATTCGCTCCCATCCGTATATACTGTCCAGGTGACACTTTCTGTACGTCACACAATACAACCAAGTCATTTGCTACCAATATCATCTACCGCTTGATCCAGAAAACTCTCTGTGCGACATTTGTCTGGGTCGCAGACTAAATAGCCACCGTTAACAGGGTGTCAGTCAGTCCTACCATAGTTCCTGCACGTTACGTTCACAAAAAAACAAAATTGTAAAAAAAATATAAAAAAACAAATATAAAAAGAAAAATTATTTTTTCAGTTGTTTTAGCTCAGTGATACAAATCCATTTTACTCAGCTGCGTGTAACCTTTCTGTGTGTCACAGTTCAGCACATTCGCTCTCATCCGTATATACTGTCCAGGTGACACTTTCTGTACGTCACACAATACAACCAAGTCATTTGCTACCAATATCATCTACCGCTTGATCCAGAAAACTCTCTGTGCGACATTTGTCTGGGTCGCAGACTAAATAGCCACCGTTAACAGGGTGTCAGTCAGTTCTACCATATTTCCTGCACATCACGTTCCCAAAAAAACAAAATATAAAAAAAAAAATATATTTTTTCAGTTGTTTTAGCTCAGTGATACAAATCCATTTTACTCAGCTGCGTGTAACCTTTCTGTGTGTCACAGTTCAGCACACTCGCTCCAATCCGTATAATCTGTCCAAGTGACACTTTCTGTACGTCACTTAATTCTACCGGACTTAATTTTTTTTTTTATCATACACCTATATACAAAAAATGTTGAACCCCAGGGCTAAGGGTCGAGGGCGAGGGCGTGGGCGTGGGCATTCAATTACTGCAGGGGGCAGAGGCCGTGGTCCTGGGCAGGGTGAGACAGTACCCGCTGATGAGGGAGCAGGGGAACGCCGCAGAGCTACACTCCCTAGCTTCATGTCTCAACTTACAGGGACACGTGGTAGAGGACTGTTGAAACCACAACAGTGCGAACAGCTGATCTCGTGGATTGCGGACAATGCTTCAAGTAATTTGTCCACCAGTCAGTCTTCCACGCAGTCCACCCACGTTACCCAAGGGAGCACTCCTATGGCTCCTCCACCTCAACCTCCTTCCCCCAGTCTGCCCCCTCCCAGGAAAATTTGGAATGTGATCCGGCATACTCTCAGGAACTGTTTTCTGGACCCTTCCCAGAGTCACAAACCACTACTCAGGTTGCTGCTGACCTCGTTCCCGGATGCCCAAGTTTTCCAACTGTCGCAGTCTGTGGGTGATGATGATGACAATGTTGAGTTAGTGGAAGAAGTTTGTAAAGAGGTGTCGGACGATGAGGAGACACGGTTGTCAGACAGTGGTGAAGTTGTTGTTAGGGGAGGAATTCCGAGGAGGGAGCAGACTGAGGAATCGGAGGATGACGAGGTGACTGACCCAAGCTGGGTTGATATGCCGAGTGAAGACAGTGCTTCTGAGGCGGAGGCGAGTGCTGCACCAGAACAGGTTGTAAGAGGCAGTGGTGTGGCCAGAGGGAGAAGCAGGGGCCAGAGCTGGTGCATCATCAGCAACTGTTTCACGTAGTGAAGCTCCCGTGGCGAGGCCTAGATGTTCGCAAGTCTGGAGGTTCTTAAAGAAAGTGAGGATGACCGACGGACTGTGGTGTGCAACCTGTGCCACACCAGGATCAGCAGGGGTGCCACCACTACTAGCCTAACCACCACCAGCATGCGCAGGCATATGAGTGCTAAACACCCCACTCAATGGAACCAAGGCCGTTCACCACCTCCTGCGGGTCACACCACTGCTCCTTCCCCTGTGTCACTCGCTGCCTCTGCTAGTCAACCCCCCGCGTCACTCACTGCCTCTTCTGGTCAACCCCCTGCCCAGGACCCCGGCACGAGCGCCTCCCGCCGGAAAACCACACCTTCGCCTCCACGATCCTGCATAGTGTCCACCAACGTGTCCCAGCGCAGCGTTCAGCTGTCTTTACAGCAGACGCTAGAGCGCAAGAGGAAATACAGTTCCACCCACCCATATGCCCAAGCCCTCAACGTCCACATCTCCAAATTGCTTAGCCTGGAGATGCTGCCCTATAGGCTGGTAGAGACCGAGGCCTTTCGAAATCTCATGGCGGTGGCTGCCCCTCGGTATTCCGTCCCAGCCACCACTATTTTTTCCCGATGTGCCGTCCCAGCCCTACACCAGCACGTGTCACAGAACATCATCCGTGCCCTGACCAACGCAGTTAGTGATAAGGTCCACCTAACCACGGACACGTGGACAAGTGCTGCCGGGCAGGGACACTATATCTCACTGACGGCACATTGGGTTAACTTGGTGGAGGCTGGGACCGAGACTGACCCTGGGGCCGCTCATGTACTGCCCACACCGAGGATTGCGGGGCCTACCTCGGTCACGGTCTCTCAGACGTACTATGCCTCCTCCTCCTCCGACCCCTCCTCCTCCTCCACCGAATTACCATCCGTGGGCACGGCGCCTTCAGTCGGTAGCTCTAGGCGCAGCAGCAGTGCCGTGGGTAAGCGCCAGCAGGCGGTGCTCAAACTGCTGAGCTTAGGTGACAAAAGGCACACTGCCCAAGAGCTGTTACAGGGCATCACGGCGCAGACCGATGTGTGGCTGGCACCGCTGAACCTCAAGCCAGGCCATGGTTGTGTGTGACAACGGGCGTAACCTGGTGGCGGCTCTGCAACTCGGCAGACTGACACATGTGCCATGCCTGGCCCACGTGTTCAACCTAATTGTTCAACGGTTCCTCAAGACATACCCCAATCTGTCTGATTTGCTCACCAAGGTGCGCCGCATCTGTGCGCATTTCCGCAAGTCGAGCACAGATGCTGCCACTCTCAGGGAAGCGCAGCGCCACCTACAACTGCCCGCTCACCGACTGTTGTGCGACGTGCCCACAAGATGGAATTCCACATTAAACATGTTATCCAGAGTTTACCAGCAGCGCAGAGCGATTGTAGACTGCCAGATGTCATCTTCCACCAGAACTGGTAGTCAGGTCTCTCAGATTCCTCAAGTCTACAATGAGGAGTGGACGTGGATGTCTGATATCTGCCAGGTGTTGAGCAACTTTGAGGAGTCAACACAGATGGTTAGCGGCGATGCCGCCATTATCAGCCTCACCATCCCGCTGCTTTGCCTGTTGAAAAAATCACTGCTCAGCATCAAGTCGGATGCTTTGCGCTTGTCACAAGAGACGGTGGAGGAAGATACGTCGCTTGATAGCCAGAGCACCCTCCGGTCTGTTTCTCAGCGCGTATCGGAGGAGGGGGATGAGGATGAGGAGGAAGAGGAGGAGAATGTCGGCGAGACAGTAGAGGGTACCAGTGCTCAGTCCTTAACTCTTGAGCGTGTATGGGCTGAAGAGGAGGACTTGGAGGAGGAAATGGAGAGTCAGGTCAGTGAGGAGAGGGAATTCTTGCGTGTTGGGACTCTGGCGCACATGGCAGACTTCATGTTAGGCTGCCTATCCCGTGACCCTCGCGTTAGAAGAATTTTTTCAAACACCGATTACTGGGTGTTTCACTCTCCTGGACCCACGGTACAAGCAGAACCTTTCCACTCTCATCCCTGCAGAGGAAAGGAGTATGAGAGTGAATAGGTATCAACAGGCCCTGGTGCACAAGCTGAAACAATTCTTCCCATCTGACGCCGCTAGCGGCAGAGGGCATGGTTCTGTGGGCCAAGTAGCGGGGGAGAGGAGGCGAGCAGGCAGCTTGTCCAGCACTGGCAGGGGAACGCTCTCCAAGGCCTTTGCCAGTTTTATGTCACCCCAGCAAGACACTGTCACCTGTCCCCAGTCTAGGCAGAGTAGGGGGGAGCTGTACAGAAAGATGGTGAGGGAGTACCTAGCTGACCATACCAACGTCCGTAGCGATCACTCTGCTCCATACAACTACTGGGTTTCAAAGCTGGACACGTGGCCTGAACTGGCGCTGTACGCCTTGGAGGTGCTGGCCTGCCCTGCCGCTAGCGTGCTGTCAGAGCGGGTATTCAGTGCAGCTGGTGGCGTCATCACCGATAAGCGTACACGCCTGTCAACTGACAGCGCTGACAGGCTGACACTTATTAAAATGAACAAAGCCTGGATTTCACCGGAATTCAAATCTCCTCCGGGGGAAAGCAGCTAAAGATTTAAATAACTTATGTATCCAATTCCTCTTCTCTACTCCTCTTCTCTACTCCTCCTCCTCCTCCATATCGTCTTTGCCTAACGCTGACCCAAAAAACGCCATTTTTTTAGAGGTCCAACTGGCACTCTTTTAGCACAATTTTTCAGGAGGGCCCCCTACAGGCCCTCTCTTCAAACAATTTTTCAGGAGGGCCCCGTACAGGCCCTCTATTCAAACAATTTTTCCAGAGGTCCACCTACAGGCCCTCTATTCAAACAATTTTTCCAGAGTTCCACCTACAGGCCCTCTCTTCAAACAATTTTTCAGGAGGGCCCCCTACAGGCCCTCTATTCAAACAATTTTTCCGGAGGTCCACCTACAGGCCCTCTCTCCAATTCCAGTTCCAAGTTTTATTTGCGCATACTGCATACATTTTTATTTTTGGGATAGGTGTGAAAAATAATATTACTTGCGAATCTATATTGCCCAACATTGGATACGGTAGCAAGTAGAAGACCAAACACATGCTGCTCACAGGGTTCTGCAAATTCCTGGTCCGCCCGCAAATTCCTTGTCCACAATGTCAAGGAGGACGAGGTTCTGTGGATGAGCAACAAGTCCTTCTGTACTGAAATCGCCGACAAAGTCTCCATCTAAGAACACACAGACCATTGTGGAGAGAGCGGCACAGCTCGCCATCAAAGTGACGAACCCCAACGCCAGACTGCGCAGAGAAGATAACAAATCTCTGTGGTTATTTTTGCTAAATAAAAGTTAAATAAACCCCCCAAAAAATTCATCTGTTCCTGTGCCTGATCCACCCAAGTTGAATCTGTCCCATCATGAGAAAGTCCCCCCAAGGAGTCCCCACTGTAACTTGCTTCCCATACAACTACCTCACCCCCCGACACCTGTGTCTCGCCATTGTCCACCACCTCCTCAGACAACACTGGTAAATCACCACTGTCAGCACACGGAAACAGCAAAAGGTCTTGCGAATTGGGGCAGAGAATGTTCTGGGCTAGCACATCAGAGAAGGAGTGACTATGGGGTTCCAGGGAGTACGTGACCACATGCAATCTCCATCTAAAAAGTCATGCCACACTTGATCAATCTCATAATTTACGACTGTACCGGTTGATGCTAAATTTTTAAGTTGGGGTCCTGCGTCGTCATTCTAAATCCATCCGGCTGTTATCACCACCACACACGCTAGCCCAAGGGGCACTCCTCTGGCTCTTCCAGCGAAATCTCCTTGCCCCAGCCTGCCCCCCCCACCTACAGGCCCACTCTACAAACAATTTAGCCGGATAGGGGACGTATCAGAAGTTGTACTGATGTTTGTTTTTGTTCTTCTTTTATTTGCCTCATGACCTGTGATAGGCAGAGCATGGACACGTCCCCTTAGCTGCAGTGGGAAAGACACTCCCCTGGCCAGAGCAAGCTCTTTTTCCGTTTTCCGTGTTCGAAATATCCATTAAATATAGGGTCCCAAGATAGGGGACGTATACGGTATTAAACTGAGAAGAATCGATACTGCACCGGCTGATGCTAGAGTATTTCCAAATGCATTCCGGCTGTTGTCACCACCACACACGCTAGCCCAGGGGGCACTCCTCTGGCTCTTCCAGCGAAACCTCCTTGCCCCAGCCTGCCCCCCCCCACCTACAGGCCCACTCTACAAACAATTTAGCCGGATAGGGGACGTATTAGAAGTTGTACTCATGTTTGTTTTTGTTCTTCTTTTATCTGCCTCATGACCTGTGATAGGCAGAGCATGGACACTCCCCTGGCCAGAGCAAGCTCTTTTTCCGTTTTCCGTGTTCGAAAAATCCATTAAATATAGGGTCCCAAGATAGGGGACGTATACGGTATTAAACTGAGAAGAATCGATACCATACGGGTTAAAGCAACAGTTTTTCCAAATCCATTCCGGCTGTTGTCACCACCACACACTCTAGCCCAGGGGGCACTCATCTGGCTCTTCCAGCTCATCCTCCTTCCCCCCACCTACATGCCCTCTCTACAAACAATTTACCCGGATAGGGGACGTATTAGATATTGTACTGATTTTGAATTGCCTCCTGCGATAGACAGGAATCGAACCTGGATCAACTGCTTGGGAAGTAGCTATGCTCACCACTATACCACCAGCAGGCACAGCAACTGATAAGATCAGATACTAAACTTGATTTCAGCTGCAGTGCCAGCATGAGCAGTGGTGTCACCTGCAGGCGGTGATGGACCTTCGTTGCACCTAGTTGGGTGCTTCCCTAACATGTGATGGGTATTTGCCTCGCCTTTCTTGGTCTGGGTGAGCACAATTGCCATGAGGGTAACCACCAGGCTGTTGCCTGAGAATTTGGGGTAATGGTGGGATTAGGCAGCCTCAGAGGCATCCATGCATGCTGCCCCTGCTGTTTCCTGTCCATTTCTGTGGTGTTTCCATCATTTTCTGAGGTTTCCAGGTTTTCACCCAGCCTTCCCTAGGCAGAGCCTTGGTCCCCCGCAAAAATGCTCGAGTCTCCCATTGACTTCAATGGGGTTCGTTATTCGAAACGAGCACCCGAGCATCGGGAAAAGTTCGACTCGAATAACGAGCACCCGAGCATTTTAGTGCTCGCTCATCTCTATTCATGAAGCATTATGTGTATAGTGGTGCAGAATTAAACTGGCTACATATATAAGATCCCAGTAAACATGCCCTTAGCTCCAAGTATGGATTTTTATTTCATGCATGCTGCAGCACCACATGGCGACTGCTGCTGCCACAGTGAAACATCTGGAGGTGGCAAGACCTAACAGCCCAACAGCACCCTTGCTATCAGGCTAAGCCCTCTGGCACTAGATCACATCAAGATACAGGAACAGCGCTTTAACAAGAGCTACCCTAACATTAGTGTAGGGACCCACTCGAAAGAGGCTACTGTGACATGGTGAGTTGCACCTACGCATTTTGATCAAAACGTATACGAAGAGCCTCTTGTTCGTGTTTATAAATTATGCTTAGCAGTAGATTAATGTTCATATTGACTGCTGTAAAAAAAAAAGCCAGAATTGCTGTTTTTGATCATTTGCCCCCCCCCCCAAAAAAAAGTAATTAAAAAAATTCTTTAAAAAAAAGTTGCAAGTACCCCAAAATGACCACCATAAAAACTACAGCTCAACCCTCAAAAAAAGAGCTCTCTCATAAAACAATTAAAAAATTATGGGAGTCAGAATATGTGACACAAATCAATTTTTTTAAAAAGTTTTTCATTTTTTAATTTGCAAAACATAGTGAAAACCATATCAATTTGGTACAGCTGTCTAATCTAATAAGGTCATTGTGTAATGTTTACCATACAGCAAATGTCCTAAAAACAAACCCCTCAAAAAAATGGCTACATTTCATTTTCTTTCTTTTTCACTCCACAATTTTTTTTTTTTTTAATTTTAAGTAGTGCCATGAAAAAATCCAACTAGTCCTGCAAAAAAAAAAAACAATTGTTTCCAAAATTGGCCTGGTCCTCAAGGGCTTTAAAATGCTAGAATATTTCACAGTCCATACTCCTGTACAGTGCACTGTTTGCAGGATGAAAATCATGGTGGGAAAGTATTAACTTTGTACGCTAGTTTTCCGGGATGCAAATATTGGACATTTTGGTGCATGTGCAGTTTTGTGCAACAATCTGCCAGTCATAAAATTTATGGGGGCACAGTATGACGGCTAATTAGTGTGACAGTCAAAGCTTCCTGTCATACAGATTGGATTATCATGCTGAGTGACAATGCCAAGAATTTCACTTCTTCTTACTCCCTGGAGTCATTATCTGATATTACCAGCACCATCTTCTCTATATAGTATAGTAAATCCAACTTCTCCCAGATGAAAGGAGAAGCAGTCAGCGATATTACTCAGCCGCTGACATGTCGCTTTTCTAAATTCCAAGCACTTGCAGCTACCGATTAGGGGCTATACTGGTAAAGCCGGGTTCACATCACTGTTTAGGCTATGTCCACATCCCTAGTGAATGTTTCCTGCAGGCTGTTCTGCCATCGTTCACTGGATCTGGCACTGCCAGATTCAACAGATCACTGCTGGATCCCTACTGACTATAATGGGATCTGGCTGCTTTCCGGCACAAATGCCAGGTTTCAGTCGGCCAAATACCACTTAGTGCAGAAGTTTTTGTCCAGCCAACAGCTGCCATTTATGCTGAATGATCCCTAACAGAGATTTAAATGCAGCCTTAGCTTTCTGTTCTTCTGATCCATCAAGATCCGTTATTTTGAGCATCAGGTCTGATCAGTTTGTGTCACTTCCGCATGCAGTATTTTTTTCTCTTGTCAAAAATACCTGATCTCTGATGGAAGTGACACAAACGGATGCCCAAAATAACAGATCCATTAGGTAGTGATGTTTAGAGGGGCTGATGGAGCGGCCGATGTACGGAAAGGAAGCGCTCCTTCCCGACTGTTGACTGATCGCTCGATGAAGGAGACCTCTACATTTACATACAGAAACATTGTTTCTGAGCAGCAGATCGCTGTTTAGACCACACAATCTGCTGGCCGGAAATGATGATCGGTGGTGCCTGCACAAACAACAAGATTACCTGATGAACAAGTGTATTGCTTGTTCATCAGGTGATCGGCGGCACATTTAGATGGCCAGTTTATCGGGAGCGAGCATGGTCATTCCCGATAATCTGGACAATTAATGGTTCGTCTAAATCCACCTTAAGGTCGCTTTCAAACAGTCATTGTTTGGTCAGTGATTTCCATCAGTGATTGTGAGCCAAAACCAGGAGTGGAGGCTACACAGAGATAAGAGATAATGGAAATATCTGCACCTGTTCTGTGTTTTTGACCTGCACCTGGTTTTGGCTCAGTTACTGATGGAAATCACTGATCAAATACTGACTACGTGAAAGTAGATTTAGCTTGTGCACAGTCAGCAATTGCTTGTTCTTCACTTCTGCAAAGACAAGGTGGCAAAAAAAAATGAACTGGTTAAAGGGGTTGTCCCGCAAAAAATATTCTACAGTTTTCAAACCAACACCTGGATCTGAATACTTTTATAATTGCATGTAATTAAAAATTTTGAATTTATTCAATAAAATATATCTGTACAGTGCCACCTGCTCTTGGTTATGGTTCTTATTTCTTTGTCCGGTTCACTGAGATGGCTGCACATGCTCAGTTCCATCCTTCACCTGCCTCCTGAGTTGATAGGTGGAGCATTGACACACCCCCTGAGCTGTAATAGGTGGAGCATGGACATGTCCCCTGAGCTGCAGCAGAAAAGACACCCCTTGAGCTGTCAGCTTGATATAAATCTAGCAGAGCAATAAATGGGAAGATCTCTGGATCCATGGGAGGTACAGGGCTCCTTGTGGCGTTGATAGAAATAATTTGTCATGTTCTATATGATGTCTGAATTAAATTTTTCGCATTAGTGATTAAAAATCCCCTTTAAGTGAGATAAATGATACATAGTCAATAAATGGCTAGAGGATCTGTGTTTGTGGGATGCATTGCTATCATTCTGCATCCCTCATTACAGCTTCTGTCAGAATATTTGGTGTGTTCTCATGCGCCCCCTGTTATAGGTATCTCCAGTGACTCCTTTGCATTTATAGTATCAGTATACTGAAGTTTTATGTCAGGATAACTGTATTTGTTCGTGAAAGGATTAGGAAGACGTCGTCATTGAGCAGCCCCTGACACAGCGGTCCTCCAGCTTTAGGACGACTAGTGCAATCATTTGTCATGCTTTCAGCCAAAAGATTAATGTGTAAGCATTTGGGTGGATGACACAAGTTATCAGCTTCAATTTGTCCCCTTCAGCGCACATGCACAAAAAAGGCTTGGAATGCTGCTCATCGCTTGGCGTTTTCTCGCTTGCGCGTTCTGTCTGACAGCAGAAAGCCTGGGTTGTTATGGATTGTGTGATATAAAGCAGCCCAACACCAACCCACATACTGTACGGAGGAGAAGCTGCTGCTTTAACCAGATCAATTCTCAGCATTTTACTCCCATCTACGTTTATCACAGTCAGGGAGATGTTATAGGAGTCCTCCTGAAATGCTGAGACGTAATTGATGTGATTTATGGTATGGAGATTATATACTTCAGTCCATGGGGGATGATTTCCAAACTTGTTTGACAAATTTAGGAGCCAATGAGGAAATAGAAAGAAGTCCTGAAAGTTCAGTACTGAAGTACTTTCAGGTGTCCTGGGTGCCAGGCTCCTGAGATTTTTTTCGGCTTTGCTTCAAAAAGATCAGGTTATATCTGTAATACACTGAGCTTACCAGACAACATACATTGCAGGTCTGGGTTTTGCTAATGCTGCAGTGCAGTAAAGGATTCTGGATGGAATGAGAAAATAGACTAAGGCGTTTGTCGCAGTTTTACTACAAGCCATAAAGGGCACCTGTCAGCAGATTTGTACCTATGGAATGTGCACTGTTTTCTGGCACACATGTTGTTAAATGAGTCAAGCTGTGGAGTTAGAGTCAAGCCATGGTCCACCCCCTCCCACCAACTTACTTTTTGTAAAAGTGGCGAGGGAGATCTAAAAGGGCAAAAAGTCCCAATTTTTGGTGCAAAATGGCACTTGTACTAAAAACTGTAAGAAGTAATACAATATCTTAAGAAATCTATAGTATTTGGAAAATTTTGCCTCATGGTCAATGACTGTGAGGAGTTTTTTTTTTTTTTTTTGCATAATTACTAGCTATGTCAGGGGAGCAGTCTGGTAAATGAGTTTCCCATACTTTGAGACACCCCAATAAATAATTGAACTGGGCTCTGTGAACAAGGCAGACATAGCAGAGCTGGAGAGGGTTCAGAGAAGGGCAACTAAAGTAATAACTGGAATGGGTGGACTACAGTACCCAGAAAGATTATCAAAATTAGGGTTATTCACTTAGTTATTCAAAAAAGACGACTGAGGGGAGATCTAATAACTATGTATAAATATATCAGGGGTCAGTACAGAGATCTCTTCCATCATCTATTTATCCCGAGGACTGTGACTGTGACGAGGGGACATCCTCTGCGTCTGGAGGAAAGAAGGTTTATACACAAACATATAAGAGGATTCTTTATGGAACTCTCTGCCTGAGGAGGTGGTGATGGTAAGTTCACTAAAAGAGTTCAAGAGGGGCCTGGATGTATTTCTGGAGGGTAACAATATTACAGGTTATAGTTACTAGAGATGGGTCATTGATCCAGGGAGTTATTCTGATTGCCTGATTGGAGTCGGGAAGGACTTTTTTCCCCTAAGTGGGGAAAATTGGCTTCTACCTCACAGGGTTTTTTTGCCTTCCTCTGGATCAACTTGTAGGAAAACAGGCCGAACTGGATGGACAGATGTCTTTTTTCAGCCTTATAAACTATGTTACTATGTAACTCTTTGGCAGAGAACTGAATAATTTCAGCCATTACACCACTGTTTAGGTGTGAAGACTGTTGTGTTCCTCAGTATACTGCAGATGGGGCTGCTCATTAATAGGTACCAGAAGAAGGCTGCAAACCCCTGGAGCAAAGACTTCTGAGATTTTTTTTTATTATTTATTATATTGTTTTTATCATGACTGTGCTGAAATGTACTTCTAGTCCTCTTGTATGTTGCAAAATAATGCTAATTTTAATAAGCCTTTTGGGCAGATTTTAAAAGCTATCATAGTCAAAGTTCACTGCAGACAGTGTGAGTGTATTCTCTGTATGCCGCTATACAAGTACAGTTTATACGCTATAAATAAAGTGTTCTGATTAAATATGTAAAGAAAATTCCAATCCCTTTACATTTACCTCTGTTGTTGGAGTCACGGTTCCTTTTCTTTGTCTTTACTTATCTCTGTGTGCAACTTACTGTCCCTGCGCTCCAGACTTCATCAATCACAGGTACTGGCTTGTAGTCATCCGGAGATAACATATTGCATTGACTGATCCTAATGCAAAGGGTCAGTACAAAATGGAAAAAGTAACTGAAAGTTTATAAAGAGGAGTTCTGCTCAAGATACAAAAGTAAATAATGGAAAAAAAGGGATACTTTGTTACAACAGAGATCAAAAGTGGCACTGGAATGCCAGGGCACTTGGGGGAAATGCCCAAGTCACCTACATGCCCAGACGGCAAGACGTCATGCAGGGCTGGCCTTAGGGTAGATGGCGCCCTGTGCGAAACTTTCTCTCGGCGCCCCCCCCCCCCCCGAGTGACAGTACTAACGTCATACAGTATAGAGCTATAAATACAGTGCAGAGATATATAGAGTGATATAGGTAGGTAGAGTAAGACAGTATATATATATATATATATATATATATATATATATATATATTTATAGCTCTATACTGTTCTATATCACACTATACATCTCTGCACTGTATTTATAGCTTTCTATATTGAAATGTAACCTAATATAGCGCACATACCTCTTACATCCAGTGACGTCTCCTCTAATATAGATCTTCTCTTTCCTCATCTTCTCCTTTCAGACCAGACGCCATTTTTCAGCCATTTCTCATCTCTGCAGTTTGACAAAAAAAAATCTTAGTTTACACAGTGTCCTAAAATAACTGCGCCCAGCAAATAGTGTTCCGTAATAGTGCGCCCAGTAATATAGTAAACATAACGCTCCCCAGAAATAACTGCGCTGATACTGTGCCAGGGTGCCCCCACAGTAATAGTGCCCCCCACAAGTCCCAACTAATAATTCTCTGCCAGAGTGCACTTGTTAGTAACAGTGCCCCCAACAGTACTAATGTCCCCACTGTGCCCCAGAATAATGCTTCCAATGTGCCAGTAAGAAGTGCCCCCCAATAATGTGCCAGAAGTTCCCCCCATTGATTCCCCCCCAAAATCATGTGCCAGTAAAAAGTGTCCCACCCCCATAGATGCCCCCCAAATTATGTGCCAGTAAGAAATGCCTCAGTGCCCCCATGTGCCAGTAAGAAATGCCCCAGTGCCCCCATGTGCCAGAAAAATGCCCCCAGTGCCCCCATGTGCCAGTAAAAATGCCCCCAGTGCCAGTATAAATGCCCCAGTGCCCCCATGTGCCAGTAACAATGCCCCCAGTGCCAGTAAAAATGCCCCCAGTGCCAGTAAAATGCCCCCAGTGCCAGTAACATGCCCCCAGTGCCCCCATGTGCCAGTAAAAATGCCCCAGTGCCAGTAAAATGCCCCCGGTGCCAGTAAAATGCCCAGTGCCAGTGAAAAATGCCCCCAGTGCCAGTAAAAATGCCCCCAGTGCCCGCATGTGCCAGTAACAATGCCCACAATACCCCCATGTGCCAGTAAAATGCCACTATGTGCCAGTAAAATGCTCCCATGTGCCAATACAAATGCCCCCAGTGCCCCCTTGTGCCAGTAAAAATGCCCCCAGTGCCAGTAAAATGCCCCCAGTGCCAGTAAAATGCCCCCAGTGCCCCCATGTGCCAGTAAAAATGCCCCATGTGCCAGTAAAAATGCCCCAGTGCCAGTAAAAATGCCCTAGTGCCAGTAAAATGCTCCCATGTGCCAATAAAAATGCCCCCAGTGCCCCCCTTGTGCCAGTAAAATGCCCCCAGTGCCAGTAAAATGCCCCCAGTGCCCCCATGTGCCAGTAAAATGCCACTATGTGCCAGTAAAAATGCCCCCCAGTGCCCCCATGTGCCAGTAAAATGCCCCCATGTGCCAATAAAAATGCCCCCATAAAAAAAAATAAACACTTACTTACCTCCATGGAGCCGGCAGCGATGCGATGCAGGCCTCTTCCGGCCTGTGTCCCGCGCTGTACGGCTCAGGCGGCGCGATGACGTCATTGCGCCGCCTGAGCTGGCCTCTGATAGGCTGCAGGCCTAGGGCCTGCAGCCTATCAGAGGAACGGGCAGGGGAGACGCCTCTCCCTCCCCTGCCCCGCATCTCCAAAGGCAGACTATGGAGATGAGCGCTTCCACAATGGAAGCGCTCATCTCCCTCTGCCCCACCGCCGCCCCCAACTGTGCGGCACTTGCAGGGCACGGCCGGGCCATTAAGGGGGCACTCTGGCAGGGCGCCCCCTTAAGTGGCCGAGAGTGAAGCGCCCTGTGCAACCGCACGGGTCGCACACCCCAAAGGCCGGCCCTGACGTCATGGCACATAGTGAGCAGTATACTTAATGAGGTATTCCCATCTGGGACATTGATTACATATTGCTAGGATATGCCATAAATGTCACATAGGTGCAAGTCCCACCTCTGGAACCCACCCCTTTCTTCAGAAAAGGCCCCCAAAGTGAAAGAAGAGCAGACGCAAAGGTGTGACCACCCTCTGTTCATCACTATATGAGAGTTCCGAAGATAGCGATCACACCGAATCCCGTCATTTAACCCCTCAGATGTCACGACAAATAGAGATCACAGGATCGGTAAGGTAAGGCAGAGGGATGCGGCTCCCTCTGCCTTCCGATCATAGGCACCACAGTGAAACTGGTGACCTGGGAGCTGCGGAAGCTTCCCAGGCCTGCCATGGTAAGCCTTCTGCTAAGCTGTGTACTTCAAGTCTTATCTCATGTGTTTTTTATGTTCTTAAAAAAAGCAGCATGTTGAAGCTCTTGATGTTTTGGAGGCATTTTGACATGTCCTTTATAGGTGAAAAATACCATGAAGTAAATGATAGTGGGCAAACACTACTGATACTTAAAGGGATTGTCCCACAAAAAATATTCTAAATTTTTCATACCAGCACCTGGATCTGAATTCTTTTGTAATTGCATGTAATTAAAAATTTTGTATAGTTATTCAATTAAATGGATCTCTATAATGCCAGCTTCTGTTTGTTTTTTTCTTATTTTTTTGTCCTGCTCCCTGAGATGGCCGCACATGCTCAGTTTCATCCTTCAACTGCCTCCTGAGTTGTGATAGGGAGATCATGGGCACGCCCCCTTAGCTGCAGTAGAAAAGACACTCTCCCTTGAGCTGTCAGCTTGATATAAATCTATACAATGCAACGGCACACTGCTGACCAGATAAAGCACAAAATGCCATAGAGACATGAAGTATTCTGGAGCTAATGCTATGCTTGTTTGGTAAATTAGAGATTCTTGGCAAATATATTTTGTATAAAATTATCTGGGCCCGTTCACCAAATCGTCCAGGTGATCTCTGTAGAACGGGAACCTAACACTATTTCCTACCTGTTATGTGCCAACCTTGGCTTCCATATAATCAGGGGGTGTTTGGTTCCACATGCATGCTGGGTCCCTTCTGCCTTTTGCCATTTGTAGTGCTTTAAAGGCCTCCACTAATACAGGGATGCAGGTACCAAGCATGCATGCCGAGTCCACTCGGCTTTCTAGTTACACTAGTTAAAATTAGCCTATGGGGCAGGCGGGGCTAGTCAGGAGTGCATGACCAAATGGAGTAGCCACACCTCCAGTACAAACTTACAAAGAAAAAAAGAGGGGCTTTCAGTCAGCACATCCCAATGCGCAGGTGCACGTTGCTATAGCTGGTTGCAATGAAAAGGAAAATACATACAATGCAACAGCACACTGCTAACCAGAAAAAGCACAAAATGCCATAGAGATATGAAGTATTCTGGAGCTAATGCTATGCTTGTTTGGTAAATAGAGATTCTTGGCAAATATATTTTGTACAAAATTATCTGGGCCCGTTCACCAAATCGTCCAGGTGATCTCTGTAGAACGGTAACCTAACACTATTTCCTACCTGTTATGCGCCAACCTTGGCTTCCATATAATCAGGGGGTGTTTGGTTCCACATGCATGCTGGGTCCCTTCTGCCTTTTGCCATAAATCTAGCAGAGCAATAAATGTGAGGTACAGGGCTGGTTCTAGCTTTGTTAGAAAGAGATTGTCATGTACTATATGATGTACAGGATAGGATAGGCTGCACAACCCCTTTAAATAAGGCCTGTTGAGAGATATATGATGCTACGAACTGCCTGGTATTTCTAATTATATCTAAAACAACAAAGCAACCGTTACTCTGTATTTTTCACACTCAGCAAGGATCACATGAATTATGAGTGGGCAACCATTCAACCACAAGAACTTGGATTTGCTGGTCATATCAGGAGCCAACTTGGAGAGCTCCATAAAAAACGCAGGCATGGCTGATGGTCTTATGTCCATACACTTACAAAGCACCTTTATGACTTTTAGTATGCTTCTGTTTTGATCCTTAAGTGAAACGGTATTTTGGCCTCTGTCAAGGGTGGACTGGGAACTTAAAGTGGCCCTGGGAAAAATATTAAAAGTGGCCCCATTTTGTAGTCAGGTCCAAACTGATGGAAGGCAGGGGCAAGACAAGTAGGCAGGGCCAGAAATACCATATTGTGGTACATTATACCACCCCAACAGAGCCAAATACCACAGTCCATCACAAAATGCTGTCTGAGCAGCACAAAATACATCCCCAAAAACTTCCACTGGCCGACCGTGAGGAGGGCTCAGGTGGCCCCTTTGGCATCGGCCCATCGGGAAATTTCCCTGTAAGGTCTATGGCCTATGTGCCCGTGGCCTCTGTGCAATTATCATCCCCTCCATTTATTAGTTGGATAGGTTAGTATATGATATGAAAGATTATTAAATCCTGATAAAATAATCAATGTGATCACAATCCATGTTGTGTTGCTACATCCCTCCAGAGACATATTTGCTGCTACAAGGTGGACCAGTCTGTACCAGTCAAGCTACATTCAGATCCTATTGACCTTGCTACCATCTGTATACAGATTAAAGGGGGTTATCGCATGATTCAACGGGTTGTCACCCCAAAAATATTCTTCATTTTTAAATCCAGCATCTGAATACTTTTGAAACTGTATTTAATAAAAAATGTGTAGCCACTGAGTTATTCAATAAAATGTATCTGTATAGCACCACCATTTTGTTCTTTTCTTCATCTCCCTGTCCACCGTTCGAAGGGTGTGTCCTTTCACAGGGGTGTATCCTTTCTCCCTGTAACTGTCACAGCTTCTAACAGAAGATGGCACTTGAAGAATGGAACTGAGGATATGCTACCACCTCAGCGAGATGGACAGAGAAATAAGGAAAATGTTACATTTTTATTATATCCAATTACAAAGTATTCAGATCCAAAATGTAGAATCATTTTCATTGGACAACTCCTTTATCAAGCCTGAATTCTATTGTAAAGCTTTTCTATTGGAGGGTTATTTTCAATGGGGATTAAATGGTGTGCAAACCCACAACAAATGTTAAAGTAAATCGGTAGCAAAAATCTTAGTGTCAGCTTCAGAAAACCACTGTGTGACTATACTGTGAAAAAAGATTCTTCATAATTGTTATTTCATGAAGAATACGGAAATGAAGCAAAATCCACTACAGAATTTGTGCTGCTGTAACTTCATCTTGTGTGACTGTAACCTTGGGTTGTCCAGGTTTATTTTTAACTCCCTCAATCTAGTGGTACCTGATAAAATCTATACTTACCTGCTATAGGTGCTCCATTCTGGCTCTGTGGCTCCCAGGCTGTCTTCACTGAACTTCCAGTCTCTGTGTGTGAACTTCCACATAGATCCAGCAGTGATGTGTCACCGAGGGACACATCACCGCTGAGGCCAGCACACATGACCCTGACTGTGTGGAAGTTGATGGAAGGAATCTGATGTGCAGTGAAGACAATCCAGGAGTCATGAAACAGGAATGGAGTAGCAGGAAGTGGGTGAGTATAGATTTCTTCACAGGTATGCATGGATGGAGGGGAAGAATTAAAAAAAAAATCTTGTAAAGCCCCATTAAAGAGTGCTGATTTAATTAAAGGGGTTGTCCGGGTTCAGAGCTGAACCTGGACATATCCCCCTTTTCACCCAGGCAGCCCCTCCGATATGAGCATCCAAGCATTTCATGCTCCGATGCTCCCCTTTGCCCTGGGTTGTATAGCGCAGGCCAAGGGCTTTTTTTTACATTTTTCACTGTTAGGTGGAGGCTTCCACCTAGCAGTTTTCCCGGTGACGTGAAGCGTGCCGTGACAAATTTATTCTGCACTAGGCCACGCCTCTAACTCCACCCAAAACATAACTAAATGCCTAATCCCACCCAGTCCTCTAAATGCCCCCACATAGTAATGATTCCCTTTTTATGCCACCATACAAAATTTATGTCGACATTGTGCCCCCTTACAGAAATATACCCAGGATTGTGCCTCTTTCACAGTAATATGCCCAGGATTGTGCTAAAGGAAGGATAGCTGCCTGACAGAGGGACAAAAAAACTAGTGGGAGTAGGAGATCAAGAGTAACTAGATAAGAGATGATTATTTTTTCACTTTCTGTGGTCAGCCTCTCCCTGGCTGCTTTGCTACTGCTTGAACCTATCAATTAAAGCAGTAAAGGAGCGGCTGACCACAGAAAGAAATGGAACTTGGGTGCAACAAGAACAATGTGACACCCTCATGGCACCATATGCCTCATATGCATATTATGCAAAAAAAATTATCATAACTATGGAATAGAGCCTAGGATCATCAAAAACCTTCCCAAAAAATTTGGTGGACCTAGCCTATTCACTCATGACATGGTTAATTGAGGGTAATAAAAAGCCAGACTTTTTTCTTGGCGATAGCGAATGGTCATCAGGGATTAGAGAAGCAGGACCCAAACCAATTACCAGGTTCTGTTCAAAAATAGGTAACGTACAATGCAAAAGTCACAACCATTCTGATTGGGATCTTCTATATGTGTCAAGTGATGCCTCCATTAGGCATCATGCTGCTTTCTGGCAGGCATGCTGTAACTGAGAACACTTTTATATAAATGTGGGCTTTCTGAAAATATAATTATAAAATATAATTAACACAACTCACTTGCTCTTCAGGGTTATATAACTAAACATGAGTAAATAGACCCAGCCATTTGTGTGATTAATATCCAGCTCTTTATGATTAGCATCCATGCTGCATTATAAAGCGTGGGTGATTCCAGCAGAGAACCTTAGATTTTAATATTGAGCGCCTCACACAAGCATCGACAGTATAATATTTTGTAGATAAGAAAAGCCAGGGAGGTCACAATCAAATTAAATCTCATTTTGTTATATAGAGAAAATACAAATAGAGATGGTGATCTCCTGATAGAGAGCTGCTTTCTCCTGGATGAATATCACTCTGCAATTATTAGGTTTCATCAATTCGAACATAAGACAGGCTTTGAGATAATGTGCCCATGCTGTGTATGATGGCAAGCTGCCCACCGTCTATCCTTTATATAGAGAATTTAATTTCCCAGCAACAGGTGATGTGAGCCTGAAACTCAGAATCAATCATCCCTTACTAACCTTCCATGGGGGTATTATTATCCGGCCGGTTTGCAAACACCACATCCACGTATTCCAGCTGCATCCTCTGGAGAGAGCCCTTTAATCCTATAAGCAGAGAAAGATGAAAACATACGTCAAGAGAGAAGCTTAAATGAGGTACTTACCTGACCCCTAATATAATCACTTCATCTGTCCTAAATTGCTCTCTCTGAGGCATATTTAACATATGGCACAAAGTCGCCTAAAGTGGAAGTATCAGAATATGTATTCTTCCCATCATCTGAAGAAAATGATATTTCTTCTCTTCATTTAGAGTTGCTATTAGCACACACATATATATAATGAGAAAAAAATAAAGTACAATATTTTTGAATTCTTTAATTTTTAGAGTTGAGCGAACGTGCTCGTAACGAGCACTGTACTGCTCGGATCCCCTGTGCTCGCATGGGCGCAGGCATCCGGATCCGTTGGGTGAGGCGGACGGATCCGGATGGCTGCGCCCATGCGAGCGCAGGGGATCTGAGCAGTACAGTGCTCGTTGCGAGCACGTTCGCTCAACTCTATTAATTTTACATATCAGGACATTATAGAACGTCTGGTCCTTAGTAGATCTTAAAATTAGATAAATACAACCTCAGATGAACAACAATGACACAGTGTCATTATCTATTTAACTAAAATTAGGACACAATGCAGAAGCTGCTTCCACAGGAATTAAGAGGGTAAGTAACACCCAGATGCTGCTAATCAAATGCCCATTATGAATTGATCATCAGCAAGTGTGACCGCCTCTATAAAAGCTGAGGTTTTGGCAGTTTGCTGGCCTGGAGTATTCAGGCATTTGTTAACATGATACCAAGGAGGAAAGACATCAGCAATGGTCTTAGAGAAGAAATTGTTGCTGCCCATCAATTGGGTTATAAGGCCAATTCCAAACAATTTGCATGGCTTAAGTTTGCAAAGTTGCATCTGAACAAGCTACAAGATTTCTGGAATAATATTCTTTGGACTGACAGGACAAAGGCAGAGATGTCTGGCCATGATGCACAGCACCATGTTTGTCAAAAGCCAAACATGGTATAGCAACACAAATTGGGCTTGTTTTGCAGCCACAGGACCTGACCACCTTACAGTCATTGAGTTAACCATGACCCTCTCTGTAATACCAAAGTATTCTAGAGTCAAAAGTAAGGCCACATATCCAAAAGCTGAGATAAGAATATGAGCTGTTGGTCAAACAGAATTATACATAATAGCCAACATAGCAGCATCTCTTAATCGACCAGGAACATCCACTTATGGGCAGGACTTACCTAAGGTACAGCCAAATTTGTTTGGATTGTCCCTGAAATTTCGGGACAGTCCTTGCAAGTTTGAAACTGTTGGCAACTATGAATTATTTAACCATTCCTAATTTTATGAAGAACTGTGATTGAAATTAGTGCTGTCATATTATCCATTACAGAAATGGAAAAAAGTTTTCCAAAATGCATTGCATGAATATTTAATATATTAATAATATATGCTTATTTGTTAAAGTAGTTCCCCTATGTAGACTTTTATGGCATATCAGCAGGATAAGCTATAAATGTCCAATAGGTGTGGCTCCCAACTCTTGGACCCGATCTTATCTCAAAAACATGGCCCTGTCAAGTGCCTCTGAGAATGTAGCGGAGGCCATGCATGCGCAGCTCTCTACATCTCTACATTTACTGTTATGGGACTTCTAAAAATAGCAGTCCAAGGTGTGACCTGCACCTATCAGACATTTATGGCATACCTTGTTGAAATGCCATAAATGTCCAGTTGGGACAACGTTTCTATAAATATGCATAATGACAACACCAATCTGAATCACAGTTCTGCATAAAACTGGGGATCGTTAATAGTTGCCAACGGGGTACACCACCAATGAGGCCAGGTGAGGCGACTGCCTCAGGCAGCACCAGGTGGGGGCAAGAGGGAGGCAGAAGAAAGGCCATGGTGTCACGTATTCAGGGATATGTGCAGCCCTGGATTCCACCCCACCTCTGACCCTGCCTACTTGCACGGCCCGTCCTATGCAACGCCGTACAACTAGTCGACGTTCCCTAACCTAGGTACGTGCTGGGGCGTACAGGGAGGGGGAACAATGGGAGAAAACAATAAACAAAGATAGAACTCACACAAAATACGAAGATCGCCAAGCCGAGGTCAAACCGGGAAGTCACGTGCGTCGCCGGGTCCTCCCCTCCCCTGGGTTGCAAGGGATACGAGGATGCCGGCCCCCGTTATACATGGGCAATGAGCGTTTTCATTGTGGCAAAGGAGTTAGGTTAAGAAATTGGCATGGGGGTGGGGGGGACAAATGTTTCAGTTTTCGCCTCAGGCAGCAGAAAGGCTAGATGAATCCCTGGTTGCCAAAAGTACCAACTTTGCAGGGACATTCCTTAAATTCCAAACACAGTCCTGGCAAATTCGGTGAATACGGGTCTACGGGTACCTCTGACGTACAAAGCAGTTTGAATGCAGAAATACATGGAAAAAGAAAAAATAAAATCGAATTACCTTCAATAATGTGCTTTCTTGACAGGCCTCTCTCAGTTTCTGCTCTAGAGAAATACAGAGATCGATATGATGTAAAAGTAAAATTGCATTCCTGAAATTAGGCTAGGACACGGATAGAAGTCTTCTTCAAAATTGTTTTATAGAACAGATAGGTAACCACTACGACAATATTATTCACGTTTTAAACTGCGATATGCAATCTTTCCCCATAGGGAGTAATGTGAAAATAGGCTTTGATAAAATACTGTACTCTCTCTTCTACAGTAATTTTGCCATTACTCCCCATGAGAGTATTAATGTATAACTGGTGCATAAGTATTTCTTATGCCATTTCTCCAAACTGCGCTAATGTAAATGAGGCCTGAGTGCTCTTATTTTTTATTGTGCTCATTCCGGTAAATTTATATTGAGCCGAAGACAAGAGCTATAGATAGGGATGGCAAGTAATAATCATTTTCTAATATTAAGATAAGCAAATTACTGTTACTACAAGGAAATTGACAGCACTTACTTTCCTCCCCAGTATAATTTAGTTGTAATGACCAGGCTGGATCTCCTGTAGGAAAAAAAAAAAACGTTGTAAAAACGACTTTGGACCTTAAATATATACATATACAGTAGCGTAACTATAATTCATGGGGCCCCATAGCAAAATAAGATGGGGCCCCCACCACCTAGTGTAAGAAAATTAAAACAGCAGCTTAAGTAGCAAAATTATAGGCACCAAAATTGTACTAAAAATATACTATAAAATTACTTTTTCAACTGACCTTTATTAAACATTTTCAAAAGTTTTTCCTTTACAGAATGCTACTTCAGTGCATCTTCAGACTATTGCTCTCTGTCTCACACTGAATGAATAAGGGTGTAGCTATGATGGTTAGATCTGTAGCTCTTATCCCTGAACTCCTGACAGCTCATAAACATTCATTATAGCTACATTCTTATGAAGCAAATAAGAATCAACACAAGAAAATTAAAGGATGCCTAATCATAAAATTCTGGGAATAGCTATGCCATGATAAAGTTAAAAATACCTCCCCAATAGCATCAGATGTGCAGCACAAAAATACCTCCCCAACAAATTAATGCCAGTTGTTGGAAGCCAACGTGGAAAATGTTAATAATATTTTCAGAAGTGTAATATACAGTTTATTTCCTGGACTATGAACAGCAGTCCGTTGTCAGTGGTATTTGGTTATGGTTTTGCTTGCCTTTGATGTGCACCCTGTAAAGGCCATAAAAACTGTCCTTTTGCTGACAACAAGCTATAAATTATACCAATGGAGAGCACAGCTGTGACTGGAAGGAAAATGTATTGTTTTGAAGGGTCATAGAAACTGCCCTTGTGGTATCAGCAAATATTTGGAGAATGCTGTACAATGGCTCTGGGGTAGTGGAGACTACCTAAATGACTTATTCTAAGTCCAAGTACACCATCGGCAGGAAGATGAAGATCATTACAACAAGGACACCCTTATTGTGTTGCTGGAAGCTGACTGAAGAGAAGTCAGCAAGAAGGTCAGAGAATACCTGAGTAGGGGGTGGAGTTGTGGATGTATGTGGGTGTGATTGCGAATTCATTCTTGAGATATATATATATATATATATATATATACACAGTACAGACCAAATGTTTGGACACACCTTCTCATTCAAAGAGTTTTCTGTATTTTCATGACTATGAAAAGTGTAAATTCACACTGAAGACATCAAAACTATGAATTAACACATGTGGAATTATATACTTAAAGGGAACCTGTCATCTCAGAAACACCCCCTGAACTAGAGTAAGCGGTGTATAGTGTAAGTGATGCTGAATCTGAATATGTAAGTTTTAACTTCATACTCACTTCCATTCCAATGCTGAGCTCCCACAAACCTGCAGTAAAATGCATTGATAAGACTCTTCTTTGAGTCCTCTCCATTATGTGAGTGAGCACTGGAGTCCACTGAGTGCATTTTACTGCTGGTTTGTGGGAGCACAACATCAGAATGGAAGTGAGTATGAAGATAAAAATTACATATTCGGGTTCAGCATCACTTACACTATACATCGCTTACTCTAGTTCAGGGGGTGTTTCAGAGATGACAGGTTCCCTTTAACAAAAAAGTGTGAAACAACTGTAAATATGTCTTATATTCTAGGTTCTTCAAAGTAGCCACCTTTTGCTTTGATTACTGCTTTGCACACTGGGCATTCTCTTACTGCTTTGCACACTTGGCATTCTCTTGATGAGCTTCAAGAGGTAGTCACCTGAAATGGTTTTCACTTCACAGGTGTGCCCTGTCAGATTTAATAAGTGGGATTTCTTGCCTTATTGGGACCATGAGTTGTGTTGGGCAGAAGTCAGGTGGATACACAGCTGATAGTCCTACTGAATAGACTGTTAGAATTTGTATTATGGCAAGAAAAAAGCAGCTAAGTAAAGAAAAACGAGTGGCCACCATTACTTTAAGAAATGAAGGTCAGTCAGTCCTGAAAAATTGGGAAAACTTTGAAAGTGTCCCCAAGTGCAGTCACAAAAACCATCAAGTGCTCTCTGCGGAGAATAAGTTCATCCGAGTCACCAGCCTCAGAAATCGCAGTTTCAGTTTAACAGCAGCTCAGATTAGAGACCAGGTCAATGCCACACAGAGTTCTAGCAGCAGACACATCTCTACAACAACTGTTAAGAGGAGACTGTGTGCAGCAGGCCTTCATGGTAAAATAGCTGCTAGGAAACCACTGCTAAGGACAGGCAACAAGCAGAAGAGACTTGTTTGGGCTAAAGAACACAAGGAATGGATATTAGACCAGTGGAAATCTGTGCTTTGGTCTGATGAGTCCAAATTTGAGATCTTTGGTTCCAACCACCGTGTCATTGTGCGACGCAGAAAAGGTGAACGCATGGACTCTACATGCCTGGTTCCCACTGTGAAGCATGGAGGAGGAGGTGTGATAGTGTGGGGGTGCTTTGCTGGTGACACTGTTGGGGATTTATTCAAAATTGAAGGCATACTGAACCAGCATGGCTACCACAGCATCTTGCAGCGGCATGCTATTCCATGAGGTTTGCGTTTAGTTGGACCATCATTTATTTATCAACAGGACAATGACCCCAAACACACCTCCAGGCTGTGTAAGGGCTATTTGACTAAGAAGGAGAGTGATGGGGTGCTACGCCAGATGACCTGGCCTCAACAGTCACCAGACCGTAACCCAATCGAGATGGTTTGGGGTGAGCTGGACTGCAGAGTGAAGGCAAAAGGGACAACAAGTTTTAAGCATCTCTGGGAACTCCTTCAAGACTGTTGGAATACCATTTCAGGTGACTACCTCTTGAAGCTCATCAAGAGAATGTGCAAAGCAGTAATCAAAGCAAAAGGTGGCTACTTTGCAGAACCTAGAATATACGACATATTTTAAGTTGTTTCACACTTTTTTGTTAAGTATATAATTCCGCATGTGTTAATTCATAGTTTTGATGCCTTTAGTGTGAATCTACAATTTTCATAGTCATGAAAATACAGAAAACTCTTAGAATATATATCTCAAGTGTACATAGATAGTTAGGCACTTCCTTCCATACTCCTTACCTGTATTTTCCCTGCATTGCTGTCCTTTAGTTAGTTAACCTTCTACATATAATTCCCTGTACCATTAATAAATACCCTTTTAAAGGGAGTCCTTCACATGTTTTTCACCTATATAACTAACAGCAGTGCCCCACAGAAGATTGCAAACACACCCTAAACGTACCTGTGTGCACTTTGTGTCCATGTTCAGAAAAAGCACTTTTATTCTGCAGGAAAACAGCTCCCAAGTGCCCAGCTGAAAGTGAAACTATAAACACCTTTCTCTCCCGACTCCATTTATAACAGCTATATCTTCTGATATACTGCTGTGGATATAATGCTGTGATTTTGTCATTTGAAAGCTTGGAATGCCAGCTTTCAAAGATGGTCAGAACCATTTTTCTATCTGCTACCAATCCCACGATATGAACAGCTAAAGCAGCCCTCCCCTCTTCAGTCTGGTTTGCTTTGGGCACTTGCAGTAGCAGAGCTGGGCACTTGGGAGCTGTTTTCCTACAAAATAAAAGTGCCTTTCCTGGACATGTAATACAGACACAAAGTGCACACAGGTATGTCTGGGATGTGTATGCAATCTTCTGTGGGACAGTGCTGTTAGTTATATAGGTGAAAACAGGTGAAAGACTCCCTTTAAAGATCCAGTAGCTTTTGCTGTAAATTTACTATTAACTGGCACCACAAAAGTCAGAAGATTCTACAGCAATGCAGCACAAAATACCACCATGCATTAAGTACCTCCCCAACAGCACAAACTAATACCACCATGCAAAACAAAATACTACTCCAATAGTGCCAAACAAATAGCACCATGCAGCATAAAATGCCTCCCAGCATCATTGTCTCCTGACCAACCCTCCCCCAATTGCAATAGTATTGTCCCCCTAACCACAGCACCCACCACTGGCAGTAACACTGTCCCCTTAATGATCCCCCCCATTGGCAGTAACATTGTCCCCCTAACTACTCTTCCCCCACTGACAGTAACACTCTCTCCCTAACTACCCCTACCCCACTGGCAGTAACACTGTGCCCCTAATTACCTCTCCCCCAACTGACAGTGACACTGTCCCGATTTCAGTTTCTTAATTCTCTTGCAGATTGACAGGATCAGTAACGCTGGATGTGGAGGGAGAGTGCTTCTCCTGCAGTTCTCTTTTGTACTCTCAGGTGGCGAAGGACCTCTGATATCAGCACAGCCAGGTTTCTTCAGCCATCTTAACCTGGAACTGCACTGATACAGTAGGGCTTGCATTATCAGTGCAATTTTTGTACTCTCAGGAGGTGAAGAACTTGTGATGGTGTAATCACAGCCAAGTCCTTTACCCCTTCTTACCTCTACTATTGCACTTAAAGTTGCTCTTTAATCATGTCAAGTAGCCCCCTGACAGACCAGTCTACCAAGAATTTGCCCAGTAGGGCAGATTACCAGTCTGGGCATGGGGAAAGCACTAATATTTTCAGGAGGCACTATGGGTGGTACTGAGATTTTCAGAAGTTAATGTGTGGTATTATATTCAGTTGGCCCCTTCTGTCGCACTAATATTTTCAGGAGAACTACGTATAGCGATTACATTTTTAAGGGGCACTATATTCCAGGGAAACTATGAGTTATTTAATAATACCGGGGAACACTTTGTACGGCATAGAGCTTTTCAGAGGACAATAGCCTTATATTCAGGAGACATCATGTGTGTAAGTAATATTTTCAGGGGATACTAATGTGCAGCAATGAGACTTCCAGGGGGCACCTTGTGGCACTATATTCAAGATGTAGTGTGTGTGACATTGTTATTTTTAGGGGGAAAAGTGTGTCCCAGCATTGTACTCACAGTTCATAGTGTGTTGCAGTTATTCAGAGGACACAGTCTGTGGTGATTTTTTCTTAAAGGGTACAGAATGTGGATGCTTTATATTCAGGGTCACAGTGTGTGGTGCAATTATGTTCAGGAGCTACAGTGTATGGCACTATGAAGTGTATGTGTTAGTATAGAAGGTGAGGAAGTGGTGCTAAAGTGAGGAGCCAATATAAGGGGTCAGGATGTGCTGCAAAATTGAGAAGCCAAAGACATGTGAGCATGATATACAGCGGAGACGACTCATGGACGGGGGAAGTTATTGTAGTGGTCTGAGGTCTACACTGCAGGCTCAATGCTCTCCTATCTTTGTCAACCAAGTAGGCAACCTGTTGAGAAAAAATGTCAACCCCTCCCCTGAGGAGCTGTACCGTACTGGCATATCAACCAGAGATCTATTCTTCAAAGATTAGTTATTAGTGTGTGTAATGCCGTAAATCAAAATACAATTCATAACAGACATCATCTATATGCGGCTACTGTTTATGCAGCTTGAACGCCAGCAGACTGCTTCCATTATAAGAGACTTTTTTTTGCTATATTTGCTAAAAAAAAATTAAAGGAATGCTTTGCTCATTTTTATCTTTATTTTTAGGATAAATACATCATGCGTTCCTTATTCTTCAGCATGGCTGCTCTGGCAAATAATTGCTGTATGTAAACACGTGGCTTTAACCTATTATTGATTAAAATTTTAAAGCCAGCTGGTGAACATGTTAAGCATCGTATATCTAGACAAATGGAGCAATTTCTTTTAAAGTACAGTCTCCATTCCATCTCTGGACACGCAATGCAATATGGTACTGATAATGTAAACCACGCAACATTTGTGGACAGCAAATTCCTATAGGGAAATCCTCCAGTTTGTGTGTTCAAAGTAAAAAAGCCGGCCACACAGTAGTGGAGGGGGAAGTATTTGAGGTAAACTCACCTCCAGTTCTTCTTCCTGATGATATTTCCCAAGATCACTTCTGCCCTGCGATTGAAAGAATAGAGAATGTTTTCTACAAACTAAACATCAATCTGTAAAGCAAAGAAAAAAATATTGTTGCGCTTCAGCTCTTACCCGTTAACTTAAAAAAGTGGCAAATAATTAACGGGTTTGTCCCACAAAAGCATACCATAATTTTCAAACCAGTACCCAGATCTCATCACTTTTGTATTTGCATGTAATTAAAAAATGTAGTATAGCCCCTGAGTAATTAAAAAAAATCTATCTGCATGCAATACCTGTTGCTTGTTCTTTTACTTATTTCTTGTCCACCTCACTGAAGTGGTCGCACACGCTCAGTTGGAATAAATAAATTCTAGCAGAACAATTAGAGCCATGAATGAGGGGCATCTCTGGAGCCATGTGAGGAACATGGCTGGTTCTAGCTTTGTAAGAAAGAGATTGTCATTTACTGTATGATGTCTGATTCTCATTTTTTACATGAACCATGGTATAAATCCTTTAAAGGGGTTGTCCCACGAAAAATATTCTACAGTTTTCAAACCAGCACCTGGCTCTGAATACTTTTGTAATTGCACGTCATTAAAAATTTTGAATAGCTACTGAGTTATTCAATAAAATGTATCTGTATAGGACCACTTAATTTCTTATTTCTTTGACCTATTCACAGAGCAGGCCGCACATGCTTAGTTTCAACTTTTAACTGCCTCCTGAGCTGTGATAGGGAGAGCTGAGACACGCCTCCTTAGCTGTAGCAGAAAAGACACTCCCCTGAGCTGTCAGCTTGATATAAATCTAGGAGAGAAATGGATGGGGAGATCTCTGGATCCATGTGAGGTACAGGGCTGGTTCTAGCTTTGTTAGAAAGAGGTTGTCATGTACTATAGGATGTATGATTTTTATTTACTTGTACTTGTGTACTTTCTTGGAAGCAGAAATGCAAACGTAGTCAATCCTTAGAGACCTGTTTATACTACTTAATATACAGCTCTATACACTAAACGTAGAGTCAGTGTAAAGTGTAACTGTTGTTTCAGGTATTTTTTAGAATAAGCTGCTATGTATGTACTGTATGCATGGGGACTATTACTGTTTCTGACCATTATATGACTTGTATCTGGCATTTTGCAGCAGTTTTTCCCTCTGCAATATGTCTGTAATTCTAAGAGGTTTTTTGAGCTTGTGGGAATAAACTAACTGGAAGCATTTCTGCCCATAGACTGCTTAGTCTCTGGAGCACATCATCAGAAGCTGCAGTAGTAGTGGAGAATACTACCCAGCAGACCCAAGCAGTTTAGATGTATGTAAATCCAGCAGTGAATTTGGACACTTTAAATCACTATTACAAGCCAGCAGCTGTCTCTGTCACTCTCTCTGCCTGTCTACAGCAACCCTTTCCTTCTTCTCTTCCACCTCCTTTCCTGTTCTATGACTTTTATGTAACTTGAACCTTCAGTGAGCCGGCAGCCCATCCTCATGAAAGACAGATTTGAGCAGTGAATTGAAAGTTAGTCAATAGGAGGCGAGAGCTGGAAAGGAGCCTTATAAGAGGAAAAGGTAGCATCAGAATCATTCAGAATGTATCTAGTTTCAAAGCCTTTATAAATCCTTTATAAAGCAAATGTGTGACCAATTTTTTTTCTACCAGTTAAAACCAGATGGTAACAAATATCCTTTTTTTTCGAATCTGTTTTTATTTTCTGATTTTTCTGATTACAGATTGCTTTCTATTTCCTGAACATGATTATGGGGCCTGCCATCTTGCCTAAGCTGTTCTTAACAGCATTTAGAGAGTATTAAGAAAGTCGCTTTATGGCAGCCCTGTGGACCATAGACACAATGGTCAGGAGAGGACCATATTGACTTCTATGGGATAGTTTTCTAGGCATGCTCTATTGCCTGTGCAGAGGTCATTATACATGACAATAGCCTATTGTGAGTGGTGGATCCTTTTGTATCTGTCATTCTAATCCTGACTGTAATAATAGCACCTCTATGTATAGATAAGTAGATAACTACAGTAAAGTAATCTGTACAGAACAAGAAGTGGCGCCAATTATTTGGCTTAATGGCCAGTGTTAAAACTGCAGGATTTTACATTTTTGTTTAAATATAGATATTGACATGGAAAATTAAAAATAACATCACCAAAAATTCTTGTATGTTAAACATACAAATGGGAATTTAACAATAGGTCATTTTCTGATGATACGTTCTCTTTAAGGAGGATCTATCCACTTTCTGACGTGTCTGCTTTAGTAAATACTTGTGATCCCCATGAATGCTGCAGAACACTGCATGGTGCATATCCTCTGGTATCCTACCTAGAAATGGATGAATAAACTGTCAATTGGTGGTTACCATTTTCCTTGTTTATAGGGCGACTGCTTGGACTGATCATGCCTCATTAGACTGCGTAGGAAAAACCCTCATGAACAAGAGAAATGGTAACACCTAGTTGTCAATCTTTACATTTCCAGAAATAACAAAGGAACGGCACAATGCACAATTCCAAGACAAGATGTTCCAGAGTAGTGATTTATTATATAATAAAACTGACATGTTGGGAGAGCTGAGAGATCTTCTTTAGCAGCTTATCTGAGCTCTTGAAATATAGAGGAACTGTTAGATTATCATGTAGCACCTGGTGGATAGCTGACACGTTCAAGAATACAGATCACGAGAGAAAGTTCTGTGCAAACAGTGATCCAGCAAGACGTCAGACCCAAAGACAGATGAATTATGAATACTGCTCTGGGCTATAATACAGGCTGAATTATCCTCTGATAACTGTTAAGAAGAGTTTACATTGGCCAATTGTCAGGCAGATTATAGATGATGAACATTTGCTAGGAACATTTGTTTCCAATAATCTGTCAGCGTAAAGGTGCCTCAGATCATCCATTGAACTAATTAAATGCTCCTTCCTCAGGTAAAACAATTGTTCATGTGGACACCTACGTTATCATTTTTTTGGGCAGCAGATCGTGTTGTCTAACCTGCCCTCTGCCCAGAAACAATGCAGCTGTATGAGGATGAGCCATAGCAGTAGCAAACCCTCGTTCTCATACTGTGGAGGTGATCGCTACATGTAAATGCAGAGCTTCACCTCTAATAACGAGCAGGCAATTGTTGGGAATGAACGCTTTCTTCCTGACAACTGTGTACTGTGCTCAATCCCTGCATGTAAATATAGGGGTCTGAGAGGTGTGCTCATCTTTCTCTGGCATTCCCATAGAACATGAATGATGTGGCAGTATGCTTGCTCGATCAGCTATACCATTAATTCGGAGGCACAGGATCAGTTCTTATGATTGTGGGGGTCCCAAAGGTCAAATACCTACTGACGTAAAAGTTAGGGCTCTTTCACACGAGCGGATGCCGTCCGAGGAATCCGCTGCGTGTAAAAGAGTCAAGCCTGTTCTGGACAGCAGAGACACGGAGCATTAACATGATTAATAATGCTCTGTGCCTCTCTGTGATCTTTATACTACAAAATCACAGCAAGATAAAGTTGTCACTTTGATTTTGTAGTAAAATGGTCACAGAGAGGCACCGAGCATTATCAATCATGTTAATGCTCCGTGCCTCTGCTGTCCTGCACAGGGCTTGACTCTCTTACACGCAGCGGATTCCTCGGACGGCTTCCGCTCGTGTGAAAGAGCCCTTACAGTATATCCTATCGTGTGGATAGGGGATAACGTCTACTAACCGGAATACCCGAGAACTTAACTGTACAGATGTAGGTAAGCTAATTAAAGGGGTTGTCCAGGTTCAGAGCTGAACGCGGACACACCCACATTTTCACCCAGGCAGGCCCTGCTATATGAGCATTGGAGCATTTTATGTGCCGATGCTCTCCCTTGCCCTGCGGCTTTTCTGTTTATAATAACACACTGCCAGATGGATGCTTCTGCTCATCAGTGTATTCGGTGATGTCACGGCTCTGATGGGTGGGCGTTATTGCTGCCCTAGCCGTTTTACAGCACTACAGCCCGCCCATTAGTGCCGGTGATGCCACTGGGCTCACTGCTGGGCGGAAGCCTCAGTCTAGCTTACCCATGGAGAGCCCAGTACGTCACCGAAATGAAATGCTCTGATGCTCATAACAGGGGCCTCCTGAGTGAAAATGTGGGTATGTGCGGGTTCAGCTCTGAACCCAGACAACTCCTTGAATAATCCCCCTACCTGCTCATAAAATAACACTGGGCATTAACCACGAGATGCTGGAACCTTCATAGGTAGACTGCGGCATTCAACATCTGAAGGGAATTCTAATGATCAAGCAATCACAACGCTACCTGGACTAGCCTCCTATGCTCACAGGTGTGACTGATAAGTTCCAATAATGATGAACCTACGCATTTCAATTAGATATCTTTCATCAGGGGCAGAGGCGTAGCTACTGGGGGGGGGGAGGGGACGGCTCTAGGCCCAGTGACTCAGGGGGGGCCCAGCAAGGATGACCTTAAAACTATCAGGCAAATACAAGTGAGCGCAGCGTCAGGTCATAGTGCGCGCCGGCCAGGGAAAACAGTGGAGCGCCGGACCAGAGGGCAGCCGCAGCGCAGGACAGGTAAGAAAGGTTTTTTATTTTAATCTCATGTGGCTGGGTGGGCTGATCTGAGGTCTGATGGGGGGCACAATACGCTGATGTGAGGTCTGATGGGGGCACAATACGCTGATCTGAGGTCTGATGGGGCACAATACGCTGATCTGAGGTCTGATGGAGGCACAATACGCTGATCTGAGGTCTGATGGAGGCACAATACGCTGATCTGAGGTCTGATGGAGGCACAATACACTGAGCTGAGGTCTGATGGGGCACAATACGCTGATCTGAGGTCTGATGGGGGCACAGTAGGCTGATTTGAGGGGATTTGATTGGTTGGGGGCACATTCTGCTGATCTGAGGTCTGATGGGGGCATATTCGCTGATCTGAGGTCTGATGGGGCACAATACGCTGATCTGAGGTCTGATGGGGCACAATACGCTGATCTGAGGTCTGATGGGGGCACAATATGCTGATCTGAGTGATGGGGGCACAGTAGGCTGATGTGAGGTCTGATGGGGCACATTCTTCTGATCTGAGGTCTGATGGGGCACAATACGCTGATCTGAGGTCTGATGGGGGCACAATACTCTGATCTGAGGTCTGATGGGGCACAATACGCTGATCTGAGGTCTGATGGAGGCACAATACGCTGATCTGAGGTCTGATGGGGGCACATTAAGCTGATCTGAGGTCTGATGGGGGCAGGGGACTGTTAGTTTAGTGATGTAAAAACTGGGGACAGGGTTCCTTTAACATAGGAGTCTCCTTGTTTTTTACTCCTATTACTCCTATATTTTACTGCATTATGTGGTAGAGTATTTAGACTAGGGTATGTAGAAAGTCTATTGTACTGTACTTAACAGCATAGATGATCTAGCAGTTTATACAGTCATCTTTCTATTACAATATTATAACCACAACTAGTAGTATGTGCCTGTGAAGTTGGAAACGTGCGTTTGGGAAGCCACTAAGTGGGGGGCCCACTCAAGTATATTTCGCCCCCCCTGTGCTGAACCTCTAGCTACGCCTCTGATCAGGGCTCTATTTAAACTAATACAAGCATCATTGTGCAGCACTGATACAAGTGTACCTGACCTGGGGGAATCAGTGAAATATCTAATTTAACTGGAAAACCCCTTTAATTCTAGATATGGGAATGGATGCTTGATGTTGTTGAACATCATTTGCTTTTCTTCTCCTCTCCTCCATTGTAAAATGGTATCATCTTCTTTAAACACTTCATTTTAATATCTTGTAGCAGAATGAATGTTATGTAATAGGGTGTTATGTTAATGAAAATGTGTTGGAAATGTTGACATGATAGATGTTAATCTTACTTACCGAGCATCGCCTGTAATATTTCTATTAGACTAAGGTCCTGGTACACTTCACCTGCAGCTACTGCCTGTTTTCTGTCACTAGCTTTTGGCTAATCTCCCATGAGACGGTTCCTTTCTTAATCTTCCCCATGTTAAACAGGAAGGTTTATTTTTACATTCATTCCCCAGTCTTGAACTATAATTAAAGTGAACTTGCACCAAATATGTTCTGGGAGGCACTCACCCTTTACGAAAATGCATAAAAAATGTATTCATACATAAATAAAATACATAAAATACATAAAAAACATAATCCAAATCTCTCAATCACATATATTTCAAATAAACTATTTTCTGGTAGTTGTAATAATGGATTATTCAAGCATTAATCCCATAGCTCTCATATCGGGAAAGAACGACGTAAAGTATAATTTATAGTCTTCCCAGACAACGTATGTCTCCACACTTAATGTTTGGGGCAATCCAAATAGTGTGGTTTCCTTACTAAGAAAGTATCCCAGAGAAAAACACTTGTTTAGAAGACTTCTTGAAGGACCATTACTTTGTTAGTTAATGATCAGTATTGGGGATATCCAATCAGAGTTAATACCTTGAGCCACAAACTTGAGGTGTTAGTGGTATTACGCTGGGTTAGTTTGGGTAGTGCACTTACCCTACGGATTTGATTTCAGTCCGTACCAACAGCTTCCACTCTCCAGTTGATGTATGGTATGCGGCGTCTCTCCTGCCCTCGGCGTATCCCGGGTGTTTAATCATTCATCTTCCCCTTTGTTCTAAGAAGGTTGGTTCCGGATATAAAATGTTCCTCCTTCTTTTCGCAAATATAGAACCACTCTTCCTAAGAGAGTGAATAATCTTTCTTTACAGCCGGCTGTAGATGTATAGGTTCTTTGGGCAATATATTGCGACTAGACGCGTTTCGGTGCTGCCTGCACCTTCCTCAGTAGTCAATATTGCCTTAGTTTCCACAGTTTATATACTGTCCCGACACCCAAACCATGGATTACCGGATTCCAAACTTGTAGGAGACAAACTTTAAAAGCTTCAAATTAGCTTGCCCTTTCATAATGTTACATCCTAATTCATATATTATACATACAAATTACCAAAGAAAGCTATATTAAAATAATATACATATTTTTATACACATTTTGACCAGATGCGTTTTTATTGCGATTTATAACGCCATCTTGCGTTTTTTCATTTACATGCGTTTTTCCCTTCCTTCTATTTACTTAAAAGGATTTATATGCTGTAATATTTTAATTTGTATTTTCTTGTTATTTCTCATAAAATTTTCAAATGAATATACTAAAAATTAAAAAAAAAAAAAAAAGGAAGAAAAGAAAAGAAACAGATACATATACTAAAAAATATATATAGATGATATCCCCATATGGTATACATGTTGTCAAAGTACATATAAGGAGGTAACAAATGAAGGTGACCAATGAAGAGAGGACTGTATTGTTGTATAGGGGGGGGGGGAAGGACTGGTTAGGAGGGGAGATCAGGTAGCCGCACATATTAAGCTCCCCCGATGTCCCATCATCACCAGCCGTCCTCCCACACTTCACAAAAAACCAAAGATTTCTAAATATGCATTCAGTCCCTGTGGGATCAGTGTACCAAACTCATAAATCCTTCTAGATTCTGCACGTGACATTTGTGTAATGAAATAACCCCTTTCCAATGTGGTTTTATTTTTTCTATAGCTGTAAAAAGTATACCTTTCGGATCTTTATTATGATGTTCACTGTAATGTTTGGATAGTGAATGCTTCTCATAACCTTTACGTATATTATTTACATGTTCTGCAATTCTCTCTCTTAAACTCCTTTTAGTCCTTCCCACATACTGTTTCCCGCAGGGACATTGGATTACATATATCACTCCCATTGTATTACAGGTAAGAAATTCTCGGATATCCCATTTGAAATCATTTACTGTAGAGCTTATCGTAGTAATTTTTCTTTGAGTTGATGTAATTTTACAATTACTGCATTTTCCACATTTATAAAATCCTTTTAGATTTATCCAACCTATTTTTGCTTCTTTGTTTCCACTCTCGTTTTTATTGGGTTGTTTGACTGTATTGGCTACTTTTAAACTAATTGGTGTCGATCTTGTATATGTGATAGCTGGATTTTTTGGGACTATATCACCTATCAATTTATCATTTAGTAATAGATACCAATGCTTTTTAATAATTTTTTCTACCCTCCTATACTGGGCATTAAATGGGAGTATCAACCTTATTACTTCCTGTTTCTCTATACTCTTCCCTACATTCTCTTCCTTTGGCACAAAGAAATTTTTTCTATCCATGTTTTTCACTGACTCAAAGGATTTCTCTATAACTCCTTGGGGGTAATTTTTACTCATAAATTCCTCCTTCATCCTAGTTGCCGCTTTCTGAAATTCTGAGTCTAGGGTACAGTTCCTTTTGATTCGTCGGAACTGATTTACTGGAATATGTGTCAACCATCTTGGGAGGTGGCAACTCGTAAAGAGTATATAACTATTCCTTGCCACTTCCTTTTGATAGGTTTTACACATCAATTGGTTATCTGTGACATATATTAGTAGATCCAAAAACTCCACTTTTGACCTAGTTATCTTTGGGGTAAACCTTAAACCTTTATCATTTCTATTGACCATTTGAATGAATGTTTCCAACTCATCTTCTCCTTTATCCCAGATGAAAAAAATGTCATCAATAAAGCGCCGCCAGGATACCAGACCGCTTCCCAGCCACGTCTGCACATTGTCCAATTCCCATTTGGTCATGAACAGATTAGCGTAGCTGGGGGCAAATCTGGTACCCATGGCAGTGCCGGTTGTCTGTAGATAATAATTCTTATCAAAATAAAAATAGTTATAAGTATAAAGTTAATTGCCTCTAAAATAAATTCAATTTGTTCTCCCATCAAATTCCCCAGTTGTAACATCTCTTTAACTGCTTCTATACCCTGATCATGATTGATCACTGTATAAAGAGACGTTACATCCAAGGTACCCAGAATCCATCCTGGGTTATATTGGAGATTTTCCACCATACTGATGACTTGTGTTGAATCTCTGATATATGAAAAGGTGGTTTTCACTACAGGTTGCAATAACTGGTCTACATAATGGGATAAGTTAGATGTTACTGATCAGAGGCGTAGCTAGAGGTTCAGCACAGGGGGGGGCGAAACATACTTGAGTGGGCCCCCCACTTATTGGCTTCCCAAACGCACGTTTCCAACTTCACAGGCACATACTACTAGTTGTGGTTATAATATTGTATTAGAAAGATGACTATATAAACTGCAAGATCGTCTATGCTGCTAAGTACAGTACAATAGACTTTCTACATACCCTAGTCTAAATACTCTACCACATAATGCAGTAAAATATAGGATTAATAGGAGTAAAAAACAAGGGGACTCCTATGTTAAAGGAAACGTGTCCCCAGTTTTTACATCACTCCCCTGCCCCCATCAGACCTCAGATCAGCAGAATGTGCCCCCATCAGACCTCAGATCAGCATATTGTGCCCCCATCAGTCCTCAGATCAGCGTATTGTGCCCCCATCAGACCTCAGATTAGCATATTGTGCCCCATCAGACCTCAGATCAGCCTACTGTGTCCCCATCAGACCTCAGATCAGCGTATTGTGCCCCATCAGACCCCACATCAGCCTACTGTGCCCCCATCAGACCTCAGATTAGCGTATTGTGCCCCATCAGACCTCACATCAGCCTACTGTGCCCCCATCAGACCTCAGATTAGCATACTGTGCCCCCATCAGACCTCACATCAGCCTACTGTGTCCCCATCAGACCTCAGATCAGCGTATTGTGCCCCATCAGACCTCACATCAGCCTACTGTGCCCCCATCAGACCTCAGATTAGCGTATTGTGCCCCATCAGACCTCACATCAGCCTACTGTGCCCCCATCAGACCTCAGATTAGCGTATTGTGCCCCATCAGACCTCAGATCAGCCTACTGTGCCCCCATCAGACCTCACATCAGCCTACTGTGCCCCCATCATACCTCAGATCAGCGTATTGTGCCCCCATCAGACCTCAGATCAGCTTACTGTGCCCCCATCAGACCTCAGATCAGCGTACTGTGCCCCCATCAGACCTCAGATCAGCGTACTGTGCCCCCATCAGACCTCAGATCAGCGTACTGTGCCCCCATCAGACCTCAGATCAGCGTACTGTGCCCCCATCAGACCTCAGATCAGCGTACTGTGCCCCCATCAGTCCTCAGATCAGCATATTGTGCCCCATCAAACCTCAGATCTGCATATTGTGCCCCCATCAGACCTCAGATCAGCGTATTGTGCCCCCATCAGACCTCAGATCAGCCTATTGTGCCCCATCAAACCTCAGATCAGCCTATTGTGCCCCCCATCAGACCTCAGATCAGCGTATTGTGCCCCCATCAGACCTCAGATCAGCGTATTGTGCCCCATCAAACCTCAGATCTGCATATTGTGCCCCCATGAGACCTCAGATCATCGTATTTTGCCCCCATCAGACCTCAGATCAGCTTAATGTGCCCTCATCAGACCTCAGATCAGCGTATTGTGCCCCATCAAACCTCAGATCTGCATATTGTGCCCCCCATCAGACCTCAGATCAGCGTATTGTGCCCCCATCAGACCTCAGATCAGCCCACCCAGCCACATAAGATAAAAATAAAAAACCTCTCTTACCTGTTCTGCGCTGCGGCTGCCCTCCGGTCCGCGCTCCGCTCTCTTCCCTGGCCCGCGCACACTATGACCTGACGCTGCGTGCAGCGTCAGGTCATAGTGCGCGCCGCCAGGGAAGAGAGCAGAACGCGGACCGGAGGGCAGCCGCAGCGCAGAACAGGTAAGTAAGATTTTTTATTTTTATGGGCCCCCTTGAGTCACTGGGCCCGGAGCCGTCGCCCCCCCTGCCCCCCCGGTAGCTACGCCACTGTTACTGATGCTATCCCTGATATTATCGGACGTCCAGGGGGTTTGGTGGGATTTTTATGGATTTTTGGAATTGTATAGAAGAGGGGCAATTTACATTCTGTATTCACTAGATAATTATATTCTCGTTCATATATAATACCCCTATTCAAACCCTTTTTACATAATTCTATAAATTTTTGTTGGTAATCTTTTGTCGGATCATTTAATAGTTTTTTATATGTTGTTGTATCTTCTAGTTGTTTTCTACATTCTTCCAAATAGGATGTGGTGTCCTGAACCACTACTGCTCCTCCTTTGTCCGCGGGACGAATTGTGATCTCCTCCATCTTTTCCAATTGTTTTAATGCTTCCATTTCCCTTCTGGTCAGATTATTATAGTTGTGTTGTGGATTTTTCATTTTCCTAATTTCCATTTCTATATTCTTCCTAAATGTAATTAGTTCTTGGCCCATCATTTGTTTAGGGTACATTTTTGATTTGGGTTTCAGCTCTGAATGCTGATACTGACCTATATTTGCTATTACTCTTTCATATGGTTTTTTTTTAAAGTATTTTTTTATACATAACTTCCTCATAAACTTTTCAATACCAACATATACTGCAAATTTATTAAGAGGGGTAGTTGGAGCGAATTTAAGACCTTTATTAAGTAAACTTCTTTGTGCTTCTGTTAATGTATGTTTACTTATATTTACTATCACATCTGTACTCTCATTTACTTCAAGGAGTTTAAGAGAGAGAATTGCAGAACATGTAAATAATATACGTAAAGGTTATGAGAAGCATTCACTATCCAAACATTACAGTGAACATCATAATAAAGATCCGAAAGGTATAATTTTTACAGCTATAGAAAAAATAAAACCACATTGGAGAGGGGGTAATTTCATTACACAAATGTCACGTGCAGAATCTAGAAGGATTTATGAGTTTGGTACACTGATCCCACAGGGACTGAATGCATATTTAGAAATCTTTGGTTTTTTGTGAAGTGTGGGAGGACGGCTGGTGATGATGGGACATCGGGGGAGCTTAATATGTGCGGCTACCTGATCTCCCCTCCTAACCAGCCCCCCCCCCCCCCCTATACAACAATACAGTCCTCTCTTCATTGGTCACCTTCATTTGTTACCTCCTTATATGTACTTTGACAACATGTATACCATATGGGGATATCATCTATATATATTTTTTAGTGTATGTATCTGTTTCTTTTCTTTTCTTCCTTTTTTTTTTTTTTAAATTTTTAGTATATTCATTTGAAAATTTTATGAGAAATAACAAGAAAATACAAATTAAAATATTACAGCATATAAATCCTTTTAAGTAAATAGAAGGAAGGGAAAAACGCATGTAAATGAAAAAACGCAAGATGGCGTTATAAATCGCAATAAAAACGCATCTGGTCAAAATGTGTATAAAAATATGTATATTATTTTAATATAGCTTTCTTTGGTAATTTGTATGTATAATATATGAATTAGGATGTAACATTATGAAAGGGCAAGCTAATTTGAAGCTTTTAAAGTTTGTCTCCTACAAGTTTGGAATCCGGTAATCCATGGTTTGGGTGTCGGGACAGTATATAAACTGTGGAAAACTAAGGCAATATTGACTACTGAGGAAGGTGCAGGCAGCACCGAAACGCGTCTAGTCGCAATCTATTGCCCAAAGAACCTATACATCTACAGCCGGCTGTAAAGAAAGATTATTCACTCTCTTAGGAAGAGTGGTTCTATATTTGCGAAAAGAAGGAGGAACATTTTATATCCGGAACCAACCTTCTTAGAACAAAGGGGAAGATGAATGATTAAACACCCGGGATACGCCGAGGGCAGGAGAGACGCCGCATACCATACATCAACTGGAGAGTGGAAGCTGTTGGTACGGACTGAAATCAAATCCGTAGGGTAAGTGCACTACCCAAACTAACCCAGCGTAATACCACTAACACCTCAAGTTTGTGGCTCAAGGTATTAACTCCTGGATATTGGATATCCCCAATACTGATCATTAACTAACAAAGTAATGGTCCTTCAAGAAGTCTTCTAAACAAGTGTTTTTCTCTGGGATACTTTCTTAGTAAGGAAACCACACTATTTGGATTGCCCCAAACATTAAGTGTGGAGACATACGTTGTCTGGGAAGACTATAAATTATACTTTACGTCGTTCTTTCCCGATATGAGAGCTATGGGTTTAATGCTTGAATAATCCATTATTACAACTACCAGAAAATAGTTTATTTGAAATATATGTGATTGAGAGATTTGGATTATGTTTTTTATGTATTTTATGTATTTTATTTATGTATGAATACATTTTTTATGCATTTTCGTAAAGGGTGAGTGCCTATCTATTTTATTTATTTTATTGTTATCGGTTTTTTGGGTACCCGAGATAGTGCACCCCCGTATCCGGATCATTTATTGAGTGCCACCAATCACCTAAGTTATTATGTTCTGGGAGGAAACATTATTGAGGTAGAAAACAAAGCCTGAGCTGCTTGAAGTGTAAGAAATCGATAGTATAAAACATGACAGCTTTAAGGGATTTCCTGGGATTTAAATATTATGTCCTATCGAGATAGGTCACTGATTTATGATCTCCCCCCGGCCTGTTATTTTACATACATCCATCACACAGCCTTTCTGTAGCTCATTTCCATTCAGGTAAATGGGATTGAGCTGCAATACCAAGCACAGCCTGTAGGCGATGTACTGCGCTGGGCTTGGTATAGTATGAAGAGGCTGCAGTGGTCCTTTCAAACAGCTGGGTGCTGGGAGGCCCCCCACCTATCAGATATTGATGACCTATCCTGACCTTTGACCTTTAAGAATAAGATGTAGTCTATGTAAGTGGTGCACTGTAATCCTTCACACTACTTTCATGGATTTTGCATTTGACAGAACAGTGTTTTGGATCTATTTTCAAGAAGACCCAGTAAATCCTAACAGATCCCAATGACCAGGGGCCGATTGGACATAGACCTTACAGGGAAATTTCCCGGTGGGACGATGCCCAGGGGGCTGTCGGAGCCCTCCTCAAGGCCAACCAGTAGAAGTTTTTGGGGATATATTTTGTGCTGCTGGCAGTATTTTGTGATGGGCTGTGATATCTGGCTCTGTTGGTGGTATAATGTGCCACAATATGATATTGCTGGCCCTGCCTTCCATCAATTTGGACCCGTCTACAAAACTGGGCCACTTTTAGTATTTTTTCCAGGTCCACTTTAAGTTCCCAGTCCACTCCTGCCAATGACTTATGCTAACTTTCAAAAACTATGGAACCCCAACAGAACAGACGGCAGAACAAATGTGAACACAGCCATAGAGATCACTATCCCAAAACTATTGCTTTGTTTAGCACCATACGGACATGGTACAATACGTGCATTGTGGGGTCAAAATGGTCATGTTATGGGTAAGATGAAAGGGTTTGCCCCTCCATCACTTGTCATATTCATTAGTAACAAATTATAAATCTCAAACATATTTACCATTTACATGGTACTAAAGTAATGATCCAGAAATAGGTTTCTGCAGGGCATTAGCTCTTCTGCATTGAACCCAAGGAAGAAAAGGGTTCTGTTGTGAACTGAAACTCTGACCACCAGGAGGCGCCATATTATGTAAGTGAATTTCATAACTCCTCACTGTACCATTTTTGTAACAGCATGTTAATGGCAATGTGCCTAGTCTATATACAAAGAATATGGCATGTAATGGTGGGACAATCCCTTTAAGACCACACTATCCCAATGCCATACTAACCATTGGGTATTTTCGAGCAGGTCTTCTTGTACTCACTTGGGAACATAGCTTTGTTTCTATTTGATTAACCTGCAGCTTGAAAATATGTTTCTGAATATCTTCTCGTAATATACTAATATGTATTTTAGGGCATATTTGGTTAACATTTGATAAACAAACTTACAAATACAATCCAGGGTATTTTTACTGTTGACCTTAATTAGGGTTAGGGAAGCAGAACTGTGATTGGTCGGTGAAGCAGGTCTGATACTGTATATGAAGTCTACAGTCCCTACAGCACGGTGTCCTCACACTGCAGGAAAGTTGTAAGTTCTAGCACAATAACAGTGGTGTTGCCCATAACCTAGCACTGACAGTAAATGAATGCAGTGATTTCACTGGTTGCTGATGTTTTTGTCTAAACTATTTTTTTTCTCACAGCGTGAGACAGGACATGAGACAGGACAGAAGAACGCATAGTCTATACCAGGAACGCCTATACCCTGTCAATTATATCTGGAATCCAGATAAAGAACACTTACTTTCCTGCTGCATAGACCTCTGCCGTGTCAAACAGGTTTACTCCGTTCTCATATGCAATGGTCATGAGCTGTTCAGCCACCTAAAGAATTAAAAAAATCAAGTGAAAAAATATACTGTATATTGCACAAGGAAATAATTTAGAGTTAGAGTACGGCCACACTCATAAAAGTAGAGAAAGTATAAAGGACAGATACAACATCTCCTCTTATTTGAATTCACTCCTGGTTTTGGCTTCTAAAACTGCATCAGGAAACCTGACCATGTGGTCATACTCTTAAAAGTAGCTATATGTTGCCCTTAAAGGGGTTCTCTCACTTCAGCAAATGGCATTCATCATGTAGAGAAAGTTACTACAAGGCACTTACTAAGACTACTTTCACATCTGCGTTCTTGCTGTCTGGTTTTGAGATCCGGCATGGGATCTCAAAACCACAGCAAAACACATCCGTTTGAATAATACAGCCAGCTACATCGGTTCAGAAAGGATCCAGTTGTATTATATTGAAAATGAACATGCACTACAACCATTGTAAGTCAACGGGCGCGGGATCTGTTTTTTTCCTGTCCAACAAATGGTTCTGTTTCCCATGTCGCACACAAAAACGCTGCTTGCAGCGGTTTTGTGTCCAGCATGGGAACACAACAAACTGGAACAGAATATATTATGGTGCACTCCATTCCAGTTTGTTAAGTTTTGTCCGTATTGGCAATGAATGGGGACAAAACTGAAGTGTTTTACTCCGGTTGTGAGAATTCTGCCGGATCTCAGAATCGGAAAGGGAAACACAGATGTGAAAGTAGCCTAATGTATTGTAATTGTCCATATTACTTCCTTTGTTGGCTTGGTTCACTATTCCATCCCATCATACACTGTTTGTTTCCATGGTTACAACCATTTTGTAATCCAGCAGTGGTGGTGTCACGCGAGGTCGGCGTCGCGCTCCCTCTGCACGACATTGCCAGACCTTTCCGCCCCCCTAGAGACGAGCAATAGGGAATTGAAGTGCTGGTCTTGTCAGCCAGCACTTCATGAGTTAATTCTCTGTTTGGGTTTAGCCATGTGGTGCTGATCACACCACATGGCTACTTTACATATTGTTTGGACAGCTTGCTCCGCCTCAGGTCATGTGATGCTGGCCACATCACATGATCCTGGGCGGGCTATTTAAAGATGGCAACTGCCTCACTCAGATGCCTGTGATTAGTTTATACTTTTGATCAGTGCTTGTGCGACCTTGTGTTTTGGATTTGCTATTTTGACTCTGACTTTGGACTTGGACCTCTCTTCTCTTGACCCCTGGTATTTACGCTATCTCCTGTGTTTGACCCGGCTTGCTGACTACTCTATCATTGTGTTTGTTCCGTCTGTGTTTTGTCTCTCCCTGTGTTCCCTTTCCCTCCCTCTGCACTTACCCAGTATAGGGAACGTCTTCGTGGTTGTCCGCGGCCGCCTAGGGCCGTTTGAGGCAAGTAGGTAGGGAAAGAAGGGGGGTTTCAAGTACAGGGCACACCTTCCCTTGTCTCCCCCGTGACAAAATCACAGGCCGTATCATATGGAGCAATTGCGGGTGCTCACGGACCAGGTTCAGGGTATGGCGCAGATGATCCAGGACCTGGCCGAGAGGCTCCTACATCAGGAGCAGCTACAGCCTGCACTAGTAGCGGCTCCCTCCACATCTAACCCCATTGTGGAACCTCATGTTAAATTGCCGGATCGGTTTTTGGGGAACCGGAAAACTTTCCGTTCCTTTAAGGAGAGCGTAAAATTGTATTTTCGTTTACATCCTCACTCCTCGGGTGCCGAGCAGCAGCAGGTAGGAATAATTATTTCCTTGCTGCAAGGTGATCCGCAGGAATGGGCCTTTTCTTTACCGCCTGACTCGACAAGCTTGCAGTCTGTGGAAGCATTTTTTCAGGCCTTAGGCCTATTATATGAGGAGCCTGACTTGACTTCTGTAGCTGAGACTCAGCTCAGAGACATTTGGCAGGGTAACCGTCCAGTAGAGGATTACTGTGCTGAGTTTAGAAAGTGGTGTGTTTCCTCTGGATGGAATGACCCTGCTTTGAGAAGCCAGTTTAGGGTGGGGCTGTCTGACCATCTTAAGGACTTACTTGTCAGTTACCCTACTCCTGACACCCTAGAGGCGGCCATGACACTAGCCATTAAACTGGATCGTCGAGTGAGGGAGAGACGGAGGGAACGTTCAGATATTCCTCAGGGTGTCGTCCTGCCTGAATCCCCTCTTCTGAGTCCACCTTCTACCAGGGTCCCGGAGGAGTCCATACAGTGGGGAGGAACTTTGAGAGATCAGAGACGCTTGAATGGAACCTGTTTCTACTGCGGTGAGACGAACCACTGGCTCCAGCAATGCCCGAAACTTCTGCCCTCTAGAGAGCTTTCTGCCGGAAGTAAGGTAACCCCAGCGGTGGTAAGGAGGAAAGTATTATTACCTATCTCCATTGCGTACAACCAACTCAGGGGGTCCGGTAAGGCTTTTGTTGATTCTGGTTCTGCCATTAATTTTATTGATTTTGATTTTATACAATCTGTGGGGATTCCGCTAGTTCCTTTAAGGGAGGTGATTGAAATTATCGCACTGGATTCCACTCCATTGAATAATGGGAGAGTGGAGTTTTGTACTCCTGAGGTTGTATTAACTGTAGGAATTACCCATACTGAGACTTGTTCCTTCCTTGTATTAAAGGATTTACCACAACCCTGTGATCAACTGGTCGGTAGGTGAATTGGAAAAATGGGGAATGAATTGTGACAAATGTTGTAAATCAGTATTGCTGTTTGGAGGTACCACTGAGTCTCTTTCCTTGCCCAAGTATATCGGCGATTTTTCGGACGTTTTTTCCATGTCCGAGACTGAGTTCCTCCCTCCTCACCGGCAATATGATTGCGCCATCGACCTTATTGAGGGATCCAAATATCCCAAAGGTCGCATTTATAATCTCTCTACTCCTGAACATCAGTCCATGAGGGATTATCTCAAAGAGAGTCTGGCCAAGGGTCACATCCGGCCTTCAGTTTCTCCCATGGGGGCAGGTTTTTTCTTTGTTGGTAAAAAGGATGGAGGATTGAGGCCCTGTATCGATTACAGGGAGCTCAATAAAATCACTGTTAAAAACAGATACCCGTTGCCCCTTATTCCTGACTTGCTGAATCAGGTCCAGGGGGCCTGTTGGTTCACCAAGCTGGATTTGAAGGGGCATACAACCTAATCAGGATTCATGAGGGGGACGAATGGAAAACTGCTTTTAATACCCCGGAAGGTCATTATGAGTACTTGGTAATGCCTTTTGGGTTAAGTAACGCTCCGGCAATTTTCCAAAACTTTGTCAATGACATTTTTAGACCATTTATTGGGAAATTTGTAATTGTCTATATTGATGACATCCTGATTTTTTCTGCAGACTGGGAAAGTCACGTATCTCACACCAGGCAAGTGCTGGAGGTGTTGCGTGAAAACAAGTTGTTCGTTAAAGGGGAGAAGTGTACCTTTGGTGTTCAGGAAGTGGCCTTTTTGGGATACATTCTCACCCCTTTTTCTTTCAAAATGGACCCAGTTAAAGTACAGGCCATTGTGGATTGGGTGCGACCTTCCTCTTTGAAGGCGCTCCAGCGATTTCTGGGGTTTGCTAATTTTTATCGTAAATTTGTCAAAAATTTTTCAGTGGTAGCCAAACCCATTACGGATTTGACTCGCAAGGGGGCTGATCTGGTCAATTGGCCCCCTGCAGCTATTGAGGCCTTTGAAAGGTTAAAGCAGTGTTTTATTAATGCTCCTGTGTTGGTCCAGCCTGATCAAAGTAAGCCTTTTGTAGTTGAGGTGGATGCATCTGAAGATGGTGTGGGGGCAGTACTGTCCCAGGGGTCTTCCACCTTAACTAATCTTATGCCATGCGCCTTCTTCTCCCGCAAGTTCTCTCCTGCCGAGAATAATTATGACATTGGTAATAGGGAGTTACTTGCAATCAAGTGGGCATTTGAGGAATGGCGTCATTTTTTAGAAGGGGCAGTTCACCGCATTACGGTCCTCACGGATCATAAGAATTTAATGTTTTTAGAATCGGCTAAGCGATTGAATCCTAGACAGGCGAGGTGGGCTTTGTTCTTTACTCGTTTTGATTTTTGTGTTACCTTCAGACCCGGGAGCAAGAACGTTAAGGCCGATGCCTTATCCCGAAGTTTCCAGGCGTATCAGCCTCCTGACGTCCCTCCTGAGCCCATCCTGCCAGCTGATATCATCGTGGCCGCTACCTCATCTGACCTCGCTTCTGAAATCTCGGCAGGACAACAACTTGCTCCCACTGGTACCCCCAATGACAAATTGTTTGTGCCGGCTCATTTGCGTTTGCGACTGCTGGGTGAGTGCCATAATTCTGTTTTGTGTGGACATCCTGGCATCAATGCCACCAAGGAGTTGGTCTCTAGGCAGTATTGGTGGCCGTCAATCTCCAGAGATGTTCAGGCTTTTGTAACGGCGTGTAACACTTGTGCCAGGTCCAAGAATTCCAAGACACGACCTATGGGTGAGTTACATCCTTTACCCATACCTAGCAGACCTTGGTCACATCTGTCCATGGACTTTATCACGGATTTGCCGTGCTCTGAGGGTAAAACCGTGATATTTGTGGTGGTTGACAGATTCAGCAAAATGTGTCATTTTATTCCTTTGTGTAAATTACCCTCTGCGAACGTCTTGGCGTCCGTGTTCATTGATAATATTGTCAAACTGCATGGTGTTCCTGAGAATATCGTTTCTGATAGGGGAGTACAGTTTGTGTCTAGGTTCTGGAGGGCGTTCTGTAATAAGATTGATATCTCTTTGTCCTTTTCATCAGCCTTTCATCCGGAGACCAATGGTCAGACTGAACGTCTTAACCAATCCGTTGAGCAATATCTCAGATGTTATGTTTCTGATAACCAGCATGTGTGGGCCAGATTCCTGTCTCTGGCTGAATTTGCAATTAATAATCGTGTTAATTCATCCTCTGGGATGTCGCCGTTTTTCTGCAATATGGGTTTTCATCCACGCTTTGGCTCCTGTTCCCCATCTGCGTCGGTTGTCCCAGAGGTCAATGATTTTTCTCAAGAACTGTGCACAGTTTGGGCACAGGTTCAGTCGAACCTGGAAAAGGCCCAAGGAGTTCAAAAAGCTAAGGCTGATAGAAAACGTTCTAAGGGTGTGAATTTTAAGGTTGGGGATAAGGTATGGTTATCGACTAAAAATCTCAACATGAGGGTACCATCCTACAAGTTTGCACCTCGCTTCATTGGTCCTTACAGGATCACCAAGGTGATCAATCCGGTTTCTTTTAGGTTATGTTTACCCGACTCCCTTCGTGTTTATAATGTTTTTCATGTGTCTTTGCTCAAACGTTATGTTGCTCCCGTTGGTCCTGAGGAACAGTCTCCTCCTCCGGTTGAGGTAGCAGGACAAATGGAGCATGAGATTGCCAGAATTGTGGATGTGAGAAGGGTCCGGAATTCCTTCCAGTACCTCGTACATTGGAAGGGGTTCGGTCCTGAGGACAGGTCTTGGGTACCGTTGACCAGGATGCATGCAGACTCGCTCATCCGAAAGTTCCATCTGCAGCATCCCGATAAGCCTGCTCCCGCTGGTAAGGGTCCGGTGGCCCCTCGTGAAGGGGGGGGTACTGTCACGCAAGGTCGGCGTCGCGCTCCCTCTGCACGACATTGCCAGACCTCTCCGCCCCCCTAGAGACGAGCAATAGGGAATTGAAGTGCTGGTCTTGTCAGCCAGCACTTCATGAGTTAATTCTCTGTTTGGGTTTAGCCATGTGGTGCTGATCACACCACATGGCTACTTTACATATTGTTTGGACAGCTTGCTCCGCCTCAGGTCATGTGATGCTGGCCACATCACATGATCCTGGGCGGGCTATTTAAAGATGGCAACTGCCTCACTCAGATGCCTGTGATTAGTTTATACTTTTGATCAGTGCTTGTGTGACCTTGTGTTTTGGATTTGCTATTTTGACTCTGACTTTGGACTTGGACCTCTCTTCTCTTGACCCCTGGTATTTACGCTATCTCCTGTGTTTGACCCGGCTTGCTGACTACTCTATCATTGTGTTTTTTCCGTCTGTGTTTTGTCTCTCCCTGTGTTCCCTTTCCCTCCCTCTGCACTTACCCAGTATAGGGAACGTCTTCGTGGTTGTCCGCGGCCGCCTAGGGCCGTTTGAGGCAAGTAGGTAGGGAAAGAAGGGGGGTTTCAAGTACAGGGCACACCTTCCCTTGTCTCCCCCGTGACAGGTGGTGGTGCTTGCACACTATAGGAAAAAGCTCCATCCGCTCTGGTGTTCAGGACTATGGGAGCACACATAGGCCTGTGCTTTTTCCTACAGTGTGCAAGCACAGCCACCAATACTGGATTTCAGGGTGGTCATAACCATGGATACGATCAGTGTATAATGTTATGAAAAAGCTAATCAATTGAGCAAAGGAAACAATATGGACAATCGCAACGCATTAGTAAGTGGCTTGTTTAACTTTCACTACATGATAAATTCCACTTGCTGAAGTGACACAACCCCTTTAATGACTACATGTGAATGGGTTGAGGTAGCAGCTTTAGTTACAGAGGAGGCCTGGCGTGTATCAAGACATCCTTTTAGACACAGCATTGGCATCTTAGGCATGCGATTCCCCCCACTTGTACAAGAAAGAGCACTAAACACATCCTATATCTTATACACAACTCTCATATGTGATTTGTATAATATTCACAAAGCAAAAATACAACAAAGTAAAAAATAAAGTTTTCATTTTTGTGTCATAAGTCTAGCAAAAAAAAAAAAAAAGATCTGGGTGGACTAAGACATGATCACCGATTCCATAATTAGTGTAAACCCCTTTTCTGTGGTCATTAAGCAGTCTCACTAAAAAGTTATATCATAATACAGCTCTCATAGAAGATGGGAACCCGTCCAACCTTCCGCCTGGATGTGGTGGCCAAGGGTAATCAGGAGTATGAAAACAGTCAAGCGGGCTCTGCTACGTTGTTTCTGTAGCTCCTTTTAGATTGAATGAGTTACAGAACCAGCCTAGCTGTTCAAGTTAGAGGACCTGTGTAGCTCATTGTGCTGGACTGTTTCTGTAACTCCCATTCACCTGTTTTGGGGGTTATGGCCCACTCTGCTGTTTCTGAAAGGTACAGGTCCCTGAGGCGGATATATGTTTGAGATGGGAATACCCCTTTAAGATTTTCTTATACAGTTAACATCTCCTGGTCTTCAAATGGTTAATATACTGTTTCGGAGGATAAGATCTTCTTCGTATAACTTTTGCAGACTGAACAAGAAAACAACTAATCAATAGTTCTTCTTTCACTCTTTAGTACAACTGTGCCATTACAATCAATGCCATAGATAGCATTTGAAACAGATGCAGTTTTCATACACTTAAATATAGCCATGATGTTTAAGTGATCTCTCATACGGTCTTTGGGGAGGGATGATTGATGACCTGGAGACTGACACTAGTAATAAACATTTATGAGAGGATGACTGATTGACGCTAAGGAATTAGGATTGTTTCCCAGTGTTTGCGGAGCAGTTGTCATCTTTTTGCTAGAAACCAAACTTCTAGCAAGAAAAACCATTATACTGCAGCCCTCTATAGATTCCATCGACACAAACAACATCTGGAACCTTGTTTTTGCGGGCGTCAGGTGGTGTGTTTGCCTCTGGCATACATCAAGTTGTGAAAATGTGATCACAGAGGACTTTTTTTTTTAGCTGCTAAGACTGATATGCACATGGTGCACTTTCTATACAAGAAACCTAATTAGGCTTACTGGTTCCAATAAACAAATCCTATTCAATATTTCCAACAATCTAATACACAATTGAGGCAGAACTATTAAGTGGACTCTGTCAGCAACTTTAACCATGATAAACTGCTGAAGGCACTGGGTCAGGGCTGGGGAGAGCAGTACAAAAATAACTTTGTGGAGCTTTCACTGTCAGAAGTAGTGTGAATATGAAGATTTATTCTGCTAGATTCTGCTCCTCCAAGTGTACTGGAGGTGAGGTTTCACTGAAGCACTCTGTGCGGTGAGCTGCTTTAAAGTCCCTCTCTTCTGCTCTGAGTAACAGCTACCATATCCAACCATACAGCTGTAGTGGTCTCCTGGTTAGATATGGTAGTGGTTACTCAGAGGGGAGAGGCTGTGAAGCAGCTCAATGCAGGAAGTACTTCACAGTGCAGCACTACCTCCAGTGTACTTGCAGGAGCAGAACCTGGCAAAATAATGTTCATAATAATCATGCTCTCCACAGCATCTATCTAGTTCTGTCAGCAGTTTAGCATGGACAACGCTGCTGACAGACTCCCTCTAACACTCCATCATTCAAGTGAACTACACCAAATTTATTAAAACGCAATGCCTCTTAAATAATTTGGTGCATCTTGGAGTGTCCTAAAGTAAAAAACTGAAATCTACTATTTCTATGAACAAGCTTAAATATGTGTAAAAATGTGTGCCATTTTCTCTTAATTAATTAAAGGTATTATTTAACCTGTTAAAAAGTGCAGCAAGTCTGTACTTTTGCAATTTGCAACTTTTTGTGATTTTTTTACTGAAATTAAGACTTTTCTCCATTTTCTCCATTTTTCTCAGCAATGCGGGCACATATGAACATGGGGCCCCACACAGATGCCTTCAGCTGCCAAGTACACATGTAACAGGTCAGCCAGTTTCATAGGTACAAATCTGCTGACAGATTCCCTTTAAGCAAAGTATTCAAAGCAAGTCAGCAAAATACTTTATAGCAAATGTGTATCTTACCTCATCAGAAATCTGTCCACCAAATGTCACCCAAGTTCCTGAAATAAAAAGAGAATATGTAATACTTAATAGTAAGTCACCATGTAAAACGAATAGTGATAGAAAGTGGCCATGCACTTTGAACTATTGTGTGAATCCAACATTCTGTGAACGTTGTGAAATTGCAATTTGCGGGCTGCAGTACGGTCGGCACATGGTTATGTGCATGTGGCCTTTTTCTACAGTCTTACAAATACTGATGTAAAATACTGACTGTGTGAAAGTGGCATAATACATTTGATATTTTGTTTTTTTTAAAAACAGTTAAAGACAGTACAATGTATTATAACTAAACATATTTTGATGTTTTTGTGTGTCCGAATGATAGCAGTTATATATACTATACTATACTATACTAAGTGAATATTAATTTCCATCACTGCCGTATTCCCATAAAGTTCTACTTATTCTTATATTTGCATTCATTCGCTGTATCAAGAATCAACTAGTCCTATAGTGAAGCCTTTTCAAAAAGAAGAAAAAAAAGGCATATAAAATTCTTACCTAGAGCATGCTGCATTTAAAAATAAAAATGGCACTGTTCTTAAAGAGGTCACTAAAATGCATCGAAAAAACTTATAGGTGGCATAAACTCAGACAGTCTGTCTAGACCTGTACCAGATTCATCACAGAGGTTCAGGCTGGATCTTGGGGTACAGGGACAGACACTTTTGACAAAGGGCTCATGGACATGACCGTAGCCAGTTTTGTGGTCCGCAAATTGCAGATCCAAAAAACACAGATACTGGACGTGTGCCTTCCACATTTAGCAGAATGGAACATCCTGACCTCTATAGAACAGTCCTATCCTTGTCAGTAAATTGGAAAAGAATAGGACATGTTCTATTTTTTTGCGCGTGCCACTGAATGGACATACGGATGAGGAAAGCACACGGGTGTGCTGTCCGCATCTTTTGTGGCCTCATTGACGTGAATGGGTCAGCATCCGGTCAGCACAAGAATGTGGATCGGATGCAGACTAAAAACACAGTTGTCTGCCGAGCCCTAACTCTGTATTAAAAGGGTATTCCCATCTCACAAATGTAGTTTGTATAGTTAGATATAGCCACACCAATATTATTACTAATAGAATGTATTTATATAAAATGTACCGTTTAGAAGATTTGCCTATTTGTATAGGCATTGTCCCACACACATCAGTCAGGCCGTTGCCCCTAGTTACGGCCACCCTGGCCATGTAGTAGTGGTGGCCGGCTTGCTCCTTTTCAAACCCGCTCTGAGGTAACTGCTGTATTGTGAACGCACGTTGCATGAGCATGCGCAGACATCTAAGGGTTGTAGCATTTTCGCCTGCTCTTCCAAAACGCAGAGAAACAGATCCTGTGCCAAGATCAATTCATCTCTATGGAGCAGGATCCGTTTATAAAGTCTGCGTTTTGGACGGATCCTCACCATTGCGTTTTGGACTGGTAGTGTCCAAACACAGATGTGAAAGTACCCTAAGATGTGTCTCTGCATGCTCATGCAATGTGCGTTCACGAGCAAGCTGAAAAACAGCAAGCTGACCATCACTACAAGGCCGCTGTGGCCGTAACTAGGGGCAACGGCCTGACTGATGTGTGTGGGACAATGCCTATGCAAATAGTCAAATCTTCTAAATGGTACATTTTATATAAATACATTCTATTAGTAATAATATTGGTATGGCTATATCTAACTATACAAACTACATTTGTGAGATGGGAATACCCCTTTAACTATTGGTTGGCTGATTTTGAGACAGAATTTTATGCCAGAATTGTGGCCAGACTACACCAAATTTATCTTCTTATACAGTACTAAACTGCTAACGGGAGAGGAGAGTAAATTTTAGCATGGCCAGGGGTGTAACTACCATAGCGGCAGACCATTATGGGCCCAGAGCAAGAGAGAGCTCAGTCTTAGTTGGGATCATCTCCTCTTCTACTGGAGGTGAAAGGTCAGGACTCTACCCTCTAAAGGTACAACTTTTAGCAAATGAGGCAGTGGAAAAATGGCCCAAGGGTCATTGAAAAGGGTTTAGGCAGAAACCCTTCTGTCCTGTGTGGGAGGCCTGGTTTGTCCTTGCTGTGGGGCCCTTACTTCTCTATGTGTCAAGGAGAAAGGCAGGTGGTGTTTTGATGTTGGTTTGAAGGTCTATTTTTTACTTCCTAGTTGTGCATTTCTTCTAAAAACAGTGCCACGTTTGTCTACAGGTTGCGTGTGGTACTGCAGCTCTTGCACACTGATGTCATAACCCATGGTGAGGCAGGACACTGTTTCTTCAAGAATGCAGCCATGTTTCTCTAACTCTGCACAACCTCTTCAATTTCGATTTTTTTTACATGTGCAGATAGGTGTTTGCTAGATAGTGCCTGCTTCCTTTATATGTTTAATTAGCTACTTTTTATGTTTATTTCCTGAGATAATACTCCTTCCCTAATCCCATAATCTTATTATACTTTGGATAATAAGAGTCAATGAAAACTATCATGTGGAGCCTAGTTTATGGTCATCATGAGTTGTTGGCATGCCACGAATGAACTCATATGTTTATCATTATATTCAGGGTTTCTTCAGATCTGTAGCAGCTCAGTAGCAGCAGCAGTTGTTATATCAGAAATGTCCCTAGAATTTATATGCACTAAATCCATTATACCATGGAAATAATAGAACCCTCCTAGAAATTACCATAGTCTCAGTTGTGTAGAGATTGATATTCATAAAAAATAGCTCTAAAACCTCAATAATATATTGATTTACACAAAATGTTCCATCTGTTTTATCCCCTTTTCTTTTCTTGTGTCTATTTATAACTGCATACGTATATAAATAATTCCGAGCTATAATTGCTGCACACTGTCATTACAGGTTCCCACCTTATCAACTTTTTCACACCAACAGGTTAGGGATAAATAGACATTGGCAAAAATGTCAGCCTGCCTGGTCTTATTACATTTCTGGTCTGCTGCCTTTTAGACAACATTTACTTATACCAAGAATGAAAACTGAGACCCAGCCCCACAGCAAGTTTTTGGATGACCCCCGAGTACTTTTTTGCAACCCCCAACTCCTGTGCAACCCCACTCCTCTGGCTAGTCAAGATCGTGCTCTCCCATAGCTGATCTGTCCATTTCCAACATTGTCACTGTATATAATGTTATTGTATAATACTGTATATGGTGTCCTGACAAGAAAATCTTCTAGTGTTCCTCCTGGGTGGGCCCCTTCTGAGTTTGGGTCCAAAAGCAGTCGCTTGCTCTGTTTCCCCTATAGCTACGCCCCTGCTGAGACCAGTATTTACATGCTTTACTGACAGCCAATTAAAGGGATTGTCTGGTGATAACCCATTTTCCGATGATACCCTGTTAGGTTACATGGTCCAAACCTTCTGCATTCAATTTTAGAAGCCAAAACCTGGAGTGAATTCAATATACTGTACACTTTTTTCCCTTTATAATCTACTACGGATTTTGGAATCCTGACTGTTTCTCTGTACCCTTAAAGACTTCTGAATAACAAATGAGTGATCTCCAGTTCAGGACCTTTATCCTTTATTCAAAATGAAGAGTAGTTTCAAAAAATATTTCAGGGAGGATCTGGCATGCCCATACCTTACAGTTTCCCTTGGAAATAGAACATTTGCAGACAGTTTCCACCCAAGTTTACAGCTGATGGGGAAGGGTGGGGGGCCCAGCAGCGATCAGTGATTAGCTGCAGGCGATGTAAAACTGGATGTTTACAGCAAGAGATCCCAGCAGGACATCGCAGGCCGGGAGAAGAAGGAGCAAGGAGCCAGGGGCTAAGAGGCAGGTAAGTAAGCTTCTCTTCATAGTTAAAGCCAAGGGCAGGGGTTTTCCAAAAAAAAACATTTTCTTGTACAACCCCTTTAAGGGAAAATGGCAGTCACACAAATGTACAGTGACACGCAAAAGTTTGGGCAACTCTGGTTAAGCAAGCTAAAAGATAAAATGATCTCCAAAAAGCATAAAGTTAAAGATGAAACCCACTTTTCGACATTTTAATAAATCTAAATGTATTATTTTGATTTTGTACAATTTTATAGTACCTTGCAAAAGTATGGAAACCCTAGGAGATTTGAACGGTCAGATAACTTTGACCTCAGGTCTGTCTCAGACCTTAAAAATCCTGTTGAGGTTAAGGCTTGTTCACAATCATCAATAGGAAAGGCCAGGTGATGCAAATTTCAAAGATTCATAAATATTCGGACTCCCTCTAACCTTGTCCCAAAAAACAGCAGCCATGAGTTCTCCTAAGCAGCTGCCTAACACTCTGAAAATAAAAATGGTTGGGGCCCACAAATGAGGCCATTCACCGTATGGGATGTTTTATAATATTTTAATTGTATGGGCGTTTTTGCATGCGGCGATACCCATGATGTTGATTCTTTGATGTTGTAGACTACAACAGATTGCAATTTGTATAGGGTAATGGAATTTTCTCCATTCTAGAAATAGCTGTATTACAGTCCAGTGCTGCCATCTGTCGGCCTGAATTCTAATATACAAGTAAGGAGTCTGGAAGCCTAGTACAAGCTCAGGATCATCACTGCAGTGGAACGCCTTCCCTGATCTCCATTGGGGGAAGATGTTTCAGCCAGTGAAGTGCAAGCTTACAGGTTTCCAGCTTCTCAGAGTCTCATTTGACCACAACATCTGAGAGGTTAAATGTCTGCAATCGGCATTACCACTAGTTGCGGACATTAACTGTGGGTGTCTGCTGTATGATACATGCTTGCTATTGCGCTCTCTGCGCTTCGGAGCGGGTACCATATTCAAAGACTTGACATCTGCTGTACATGTTAACAGTGGATGCCATAAATAAAAAAGGATGTGAAAAATGGTGCAATTACTTATTATTAGTAATTATTATTTGTATTATTAGTAATTATTTATGTATTCCACCATACAAAAAATCATATAAATTAAATGCTGCCTTAAAACATACTACTTGTCCCAAAAAACAACTACATAATGTAAATAAACATAATAGGCAATTAACGTTAAAGTTGTGGACAACCCTTTTAAGGGGTTAAGAAGCGTATTTAAACATAGTACTACACTGACGTAGTTTATTTGTGTATCTGCTTTCTGTCTCCATATGCCATAAACCTACAGCCACAGAGTACATTAGTCTTTGCTGTGCATAGTGAGGATCCACCTGTGGCTCTTGTTTCCACACTGGATGTAAATGTGTGTCACGCTACTTCTCTTAAATAAAAAAGATCATTACACAAGTTTTATGGTGCCTGTCAGGTGGGTAACATTACAGATAGTTACTGTTATTGGTATACAGTAGAAGCATGCAGTGTGTTCTTCTAACTCCATATAGCCTGAAAAAAATGTAGGTCATGAGATGCAGCCCTAAGAATTCTGTCATGTAGAGCATTTAACTTTGTACTATGAAACATTCTTTTCAAAACTTTTCAAACCCCATAAAAGACTCAATGTATCCCTAGGATTCTGATGGAATAAAACACAGGAATTCAGGTCTACTGACTCACTGCCTGGATCGGGCAAATTTCTTTGCTTTTTTCTTTACGTTATTTTTTTTAGTTAATACAGCTTTCAACAAGATTTCAGTTTAAATTGATAACATGTTGAGTAACTGTTGTTATCTTGTTACAATGGTATCTATCATGGAGTGCGATATATTAGGCAGCAAGTGAAATAACAAGTCTTTCAAGTTGATGTGTTAAGGATATATTAGAAGAGCGTTTTTAGGAAGTACGACCGGAAGTACAACCGGACAAGATTATGGCTCACACCTGGCTACTGATGTGTATGGGAATTGAAGGCTAGCCCGTCTTTTCTGATCAAACTTAAGAACTACTGTAATACAAATTGACTAAAAAGCTATGGCTTTTTAGCCTGCATATGGGTTTGCGTTCCTGCAGACCATTCAGACCATGCTGAGCCCCTTGAGTTTTGGCATTCAAGTGGATGCTACATTGACATGTATCGTACCACCTACCTAAACATTGAACAGACCAAGTACACTCCTTGATGGCAACAATATTTCCCAAGTTCCATAGCCTCTTCCAGCAGGATAACGTGCCCTGCCAGACTGCAATTGTTCCGGAATGGTGTGAGGAACATGAAAGAGTTTAGGGTTTTAAAGGGGTTGTCTGGGTTCAGATCTGAACCCGGATATATACCCTTTTTCTCCCAGGCAGCCCCTCTGATATGAGCATTGGAGCATTTTATGCTCCAGTGCTCTCCCTTGCCCTGCGCTGTATCGCATAGGGCAAAGGCTGTTTGTTTATATTTTTCACACTGCTAGGTGGAGGCTTCCGCTTAGCAGTGTTGCTGGTCATGTCACCGGCACTTATGGGTGAAAAGGGTGAAATGCTTTGATGCTCATGTCAGGGGGGCTGTCTGGGTGAGAATGGGGATATGTCCGCTCTGATCTCGGACAACCCCTTTAACTTTGCCTCCAAAATCTCCATTCAAGATTACCGTGGAATGTACAAATAAAAAAATTCACGTCTAACCCATTGAGGCCCAGTCTTGCAATTTAGGATGTAGGTTTTAAATTTTATGGCTGACTGATTTGTGATTCTTTAAAAAAAATATACAGCTTTCCCTTGGAGAAAGACTGCACTTTAACTCAGCTCTACTGCCAGACAGCTCTGGGTTTAACAACTGATGACCTACCCATAGGGTAGGACATCAATATCAGATTGGTGGGGTTCCGACACCCTACACCACTGTGGATCAGCTGTTCGGGAAAAACAGCCACCAGAGCAACACAGATCCGTCCATTGCATAGTGGACAGAACTGTTTACTGTAGCACAGTTCCCATTCACTTCAGTGGAAGCAACATTACAGTAACCATGTTTGGTACTGACAATTATCAGTAATTGTCTAATATATATATAGTATCTAATGCCTGAATTCCTTTCTTTATGAGTAGGAGTGATTTGGGTATAGAAGAGAGCAGTTACTGGGAGATGAAATTCTCCATTGCTCCTCTCCACGGCACCTGTTTACTGTGAATAAAGACTGCTGGCGCCTCGAACATTTCTCATCCTGGCATCATACCAGGAGTGGTCCAGATGCCGCTATAATTCCAGAGATGTCCCCTGGACTGTGGTTCCACTTGTTCTACATTTATCAAGCAGAATGCAAATAAAATTACACAAATATATATACCTTACACAGCCCTGCATTGTCTGATGTGACAATTCCTTTCTCAAGAAGGCTTATACATGAGACTGATGTTGCAATCCTCTGTCTGCCCCCTTTATTCATTAGACTGTGTTATAATTGGCATCAGCACTGTTGGGTGAGGCAGTTTACATACTTTTCATGTGGAGAGGCAGTAATCTAAAGCCATGGCACTATCTACCAGAAAACATTTAGGCTGGATATAACTATTCCACCCACTGATATGTTCAGAAACATTATCTCCTGACTACGGAGTTGCTATAAGCTTTTGGTATAAATACAAATGTTGTATGTATAGGTGGATCATGCGGCTGCTATGGAGTCCATTTAAAGAGTAGACCAGCCCTGGATGGTCCCATCCTTTTTGCTATTGAGTGGCAAGAACCTGAGCAGGAATCCACCTTCTAAAGAAACTGCACTATTAGCAAACATGGTGAGGAACTGGCTCAACAGTCATAGAAATGTGTGTCATCAATGCTATTGTATTAAAAGGGTATTTAAGATACAGAATTAAGCAGGGATTAGTAATGTCTCCTTTAATTATTATATCACCTTCTATATTCTTTGTAATGATATTCCTTGTAATCTAGTGAGTTAGGGATAGTTAGATAACATATACAAACCCGCATTGTGCTGAGAAGGCTGCATTCCTGAGTGATTATCTCAGAGACATGCTTACTGGACATCTTTAGAATGAGGGTCTGAAAGGTATAAAACTTGTGCACAAGGACAAATAAGTGGAACCCTGCTAAGAATATTATCCAGGTAAGATGTTGTAGGTCATTATCTCTCTCTTTATTACCATGGAATGTCGGCCAAGTGCTACGACATGGCAACAGGAGCCCCCCCATATTGGATTGTGCATACCAAGTGATTGATTATTATTTTATTCTGTACATGATTTGTTTCTTTTACCTTATATTTAATCACACTTAGTAAATATTTTTATCACTTAGCCTGCTTAAGCCTGTTTATTCTCAAATCGTCAAATTCACATTAAAACACTATTAGACTTCCTTTCTGAGCCACTATATATGTGGTATATTCAACTATGATTTTAAATTTAATGTCCGTGATTTGCCTATTGATAATCTCCTTAGGATAGGTCATCAATATCAGATCAGCGGAAGTCCGAATCCTGGAACACCCACCAATCAGCTGTTTTCACAAGCTCTGGCACAGAAATAGGCCAGTGTAGTGACCATGAGTGCTTACTGCAGCACTGTTCTCACCATACATCGGTGCTGGTGCCGGAATTTAGGAAAACAACTGATCAGCGAGAGTTCCAGAAGTTGCACCATCGCCAATCTGATATTAATGCCCTATCCTGAAGATAAGCCATGATTAAGTCCTAAAAAAAGTAATTTAGGTATACATTATATTTGATCAAATTTGAATAAGTTCATTTTGTATGGGTTATTTCACACGCTTTTTCTATGCAATTTTGCATTTTTGTTTTTTACACTGGCATTTTTGGCAGGAATTCATTATTCCCCCTTTGCCTGTTTTTGGTAAAGAAAAGTTGCAAATCCACAGTATTTGCGACTTTTTAATGCTATTGCAACTTTTCTAGTCACAATTTCCATTTTATACCACCCTCGGCAACTTGATGAAGAGGGAATATGAAAAGAGGGTTTGTGGGTGGGGCCATCAGAAACAGGTGTAAATAATGACTGAAAATGACAGGCTTGCCCTTTGTCATAAATTATATGGCTCCTATGGCAGCACAGGCACCATCAAGACTGGCGCAGCAGATGTTGATCTTGAGGAATCAGGACGACTGTGTACAAAAAAAATGCCATAAAAAGCACAAGTGGCCAAAAAAAAAAAAAAACAACAACATGTAAGAACGTGTTTAAGAACCCTAAATAAGGCTACTTTCACACTTGCATTGTAAGGATCCGTTTGTGAGATCCGTCACAGGCTCTCATAAATGTTCCAAAACTGATCAGTTTTGTCTTAATGCATTCTGAATGGAAAAGGATCCGTTCAGAATGCATCAGTTTTGCTTCAGTTTGCTTCAGTTCAGTCAGCATTCTGTTTTGGAGGTGGACATTAAAACGCTGATTGCTGCGTTTTGGTGTCCACGTGAAGAAACTGATCCAAACGGATCCGTCATGACTCACAATGTAAATCAATGGGGACGGATCCGTTTTCTCAGACACAATAGAAAACGGATCCGTCCCCTATTGACTTTTAATGGAGTTCATGACGGATCCGTCTTGGCTATTTAAAAGATCATACAACCGGATCCGTTCAGAACCGATGCAGATGGTTGTATTATCATGACGGAAGCGTTTTTGCTGATCCATGACGGATCCAGCAAAAACGCTGGTGTGAAAGTAGCCTAAACAAGAAAAAAATGAGGCTTTTCTTGTTGTGCCTGGCAGCAAAATGGTCAATACTGACTCTAAAGATTGCATTTATGGCTGTGCTATACTTTTTTGGCAAAAAATATCTGCCTATTAAGGGATATGGGTTAAAATATATATAACCTTATTAAAGTACAATACATACAGATGCTTAAATGTTTTATAGAGCAGATGTTGTTTGCAACACTAAAGCTAATTTAGGACGTTTTTGCAGAAAACATAAGCGGTCAATTTGCAAGGCAATTTGGAAATGACTGCATTATTAACCCCAAGTCTACTGTGGGAATACACATTTCCCTAATGCAAAATCGTAGGAATGATTTGATCCAGTGGATGATTATTATGTTGGGTGATGATCTCATGCTCAGCAGAGCAGGGTGGTTCTAGTTATGTAAAAGTGTCCCATAAGGAGACATTTCTTACAATGTATTCCTATGACTTTTTGTATCTGAACATTCGTAAATGTGTTCAAAGTGCTTCTGCTTTAATAATCACAGAGCAAAACACCCACAGATTCTGTAACCATAGCTACCACACCATAAAAATCATGGAAATTTTCTTATTTTCCTCCTTCTTCTGCTTCCTTGGGGCTTCCCTTTGATGTATTTACAGTATCATTAGAATTCAGCTTGAACTCTTTAATCTAAAATCATGTTATAAATATGGCAGCAAATGCCACTCAAGCATCTTTGTTAATAGTTAAGTGGGCAATAAAATAAAGTATTGTTATCTTAATAATGAATGTGTTCTATAGAGCGTCCTCCACTGAGATCTACACAGGCAGAGCCCTTCCTGCGTACTGCCACTTAGGAACTTATTAAGCTACACAGCCTTCTATTCAAAGAGAATACATACAATGGATTGTGCGAATTTGTTTCCATTGTTTCGATGTTAGACCCTTTACTGGAAATCTGATTTCAAAGTTTTTTCTTAAACACACAGGGTTTCCCTGATATATATGGGTATGCAAACAGTAATGTAATAAAAAAAACTGTGTAAGTGCTGTAGGATGCAGCAGAAAGTCCACAATCCTGCAAGATGAATCAATATATCTTTGTGAAATGTAAAAAGCTTAAATAAAAAAACTTGAAGCTTCACTCCTATGTTCCAAAACGCTTTTATTTGGAGTAGGTAATTAAATTCTGCGGCTGGTGTGCTCATTTTGTGAGAGCGTGTAAACAGTCTGGGTTTCCCAGGTGCTCACATAGAATAGACTATGTTGTGTTTATAGACAGCTGGTCATTCAGAACATAAAATAGAACAGCAAAAGTGGCTGAGAGGAGCAGCAATGAGGAACCTCACTGACAACCAAATAAATCAACAGATACAAAAAATGTATTAATAAAGCATTATATACAGTCAGGGCCGAGTTTTCCTGTGGGCCGATGTCTAGGGGGCCGCCCGAGCCCTCCTCACGGCTGCTGGTCAGGTAGGTAAAGATCAGATTTATGTACCTAACCAGTGGTAGCAGGTGCCCTCCTGAATTCAACAATCACCATCCTCAGGACGAGGGTGGCAGTATTTGTGCTGCACAGTGGTATTTGGTTCTTCTGGGGCGGTATTTTCTGCTGCACTACGGTATTGCTAGCCCTGCCCACTTTTGTTGTTTCTCCCTTCTTGTGTTGGCCCTGCCTACTTGTGTTGTTCCGCCTTCTGTTAATTTGGGCCTGCCTACAATATGGGACCAGTTTTAGGTTTTTTCCAGGGTCTCTTTAAGTTCTCAGTCTGCCCCTGTAAATAGCTGTTTATTAAAGGGATTGTTCACCTTTGGTGAGTGCTTCTTCAGACCCCCCAGAGTAGATAATCATACTTACCTGATTACCACCGCTGGGTTCTGGTTCTGTAGGTCCTGGGTCCCCTTGCATCAAATGAAATGTTGATGTTGTGACGTGACCGATACAGCCAATAACTGAATGCAGCAGTCACCCATGCGGCATGTGACCCACTGACATGACACATGAGTGAAATGTGACTGCTATGGCCAGTCACTGTCTGCAGCAGTCAAAATGGATGTTGACAAAGTGAGACCCAGGAGCCGCAGAGCCAGCAGGACAGCGATCTTCAGACAATTTAACTTTTTTATGTTGCAGCCTTGTACTACAAAAAAAAGTTCAAGATTTTTCCATCACTCTGCACTCAGTACCCCATAATGAGAAAGTGAAAACAAAATGTTCAAAATCTTTGCTAATTTTTTGAAAAGGAAAAACTAAAATGTTAGATTGAAATAAGTATTCAGACCCTTTACTCAGGACTTAGCTGAAGCACCTCTGGCAGCAATTACAGCCTCCAGTCTTATTGGGTATGATGCCACAAGATTTACACCTGGATTTGGGGATTTTCTGCTATTCTTCTCTGCAGATCCTTTGAAGCCCTGTCAGGTTGGATCTGGACCATCGGTGGACAGCCATTTTCAGGTCTCTCTAGAGATGTTTCATTGGGTTCAAGTCAGGGCTCTGGCTGGGCCAGTCAAGGACATTCATGGGGTTATCCTTAAGCCACTCCTCTGTTGTCTTGGCTGTGAGCTTAGTCATTGTTTTGTTGGAAGGTAGACCTTCAGCCCAGTCTGAGGTCCACAGCACTGTAGATCAATTTTTTATTCAAATATCTCTGAACTGTATAGCTTTCCCTCAACCCTAACCAGACTTCCTGTCCTAGCCACTAAAAGACAGTACAACTGCATGACTGTTTGTTTAAATCTAGTTTCTCGCAGTCTGAGAGTCCTTTAGGTGCTTTTTTGTAAACTCCAAGTGGACTTTCATATGTCTTTTACTAAGGACAGGCTTCTTTCTGGCCACTCTACCATAAAGCCCAGATTGGGGGAGTGTTGCAGTGATGTTAACCTTCTGCAAGTTTCTCACAACTGCAAATTGGGTTCTTGGTTACCTCTCTTACCAAGGCCCTTTTCCCACACTTACTTGGTTTGGTGGGGAGACCAGCTGTAGTAAAATTCCTAGTTGTTCCAAACTTCTTCCATCCTTCGAGGCCACTGTGCTCTTGGGAACTTTCAGTGCAGCAGAAATTTTTTATACCCTTCTCCAGATCTGTGCCTCCACACAGTCCTGTCTTGAAACTCTACAGACAATTCTTTCTTCCACATGGCTTAGTTTTTGCTCTTATATGCATTGTCAGCTGTGAGACCTTATATAGATAGGGATGTATCTTTCCAAATCACATCTAATCAACTGAATTTACCACAGGTGGATTCAAGGAGTAGAACCATCTCAAAGATGATAAAGAGAAATGGGAGACCCTCAGAGCTTAATTTTAAGTGTCATAGCAAGGAGTCTGAATACTTATGTCCATGTGAAATTTTAGTTTTTTCTTTTAATAAATTAGCAGAATTTTCAAAAATTTCATTTTCGCTTTCTCCTTATAGGGTATTGAATGCAAATTGATGGGGGAAAATTTTTTTTTATTTTAGCACAAGGCTGCTACATAACAAAATGTGAAAAAATGAAAGGATTGTAACACTATGAATTGTATGTAACACAATTTGCGTTGAGATACTCAAAGTAATGCATTATACATTCAGATGGCGCTTGCTCTATATATGCAAACACATATGAGTGTATCTATTCAGATGTATGTGTTTTCTGTAAGGAATCTATATCTCTAGTGTATTATATAACCAGGTAGACACAAAGAACACAGATATACAAACACAACACAACGCTCCACAGTCTTAACACTGAGCGTGTGCAGGGCCAATCCAAAATGGCCTCTGCCTCCAACAGAACAAAGTCAGATGGTGAGTTCACTAAAGGAGTTCAAGAGGGGCCTGGATGTATTTCTGGAGGGTAATAATATTACAGGTTATAGTTACTAGAGAGGGGTCGTTGATCCAGGGAATTATTCTGATTGCCTGATTGGAAGGAATTTTTTTTCCTAAATTGGGGAAAATTGGCTTCTACCTCACAGGTGTTTTTTGCCTTCTTCTGGATCAACTTGCAGGATAACAGGCCGAACTGGATGGACAGATGTCTTTTTTCTGCCTTATAGACTATGTTATAAACTATGTTACTATGTAGAAGATTAATATTTACAGGGTCATAATTACTATGAATAATCTCCGCTGCTAGTTATGGCTCCTCTGAAACTAGTTACCAAATTCTACTGGGCATCGTAAAGCAAAAAACAATTACAAGGCATAGCTGGCATTTCACCAACAGTGCACATAAGAAAACTTTGGACAATGTTTAATAAGGAAGCACAAAACAAACTGCTCCACAACTCCACTGACTCCTGACCACAAGACTCCATTAAAGGGGTTGGCCACTTTGTTAGCACTTATTAAAACTATAAAGAGAGTAGGGAGACAATACACTTCCTAATATATCTTCTTAAGCAGATCTGCCTGGTTTTCCTGCCATTGGCAGCCACACCCCCTCCTGTACTGCTCTCACAGCTGCTTGTCTTGTCCATCCCTGCAGGTGCACTAGTCCATGGCTGAAGGAGTGTGCTGCTCTCTGGGTCCTAGAGGCACTCTGCTTGTGTCACAGGTTCTTTCCTTCTATGACTGGCACTCCTGACTATACAGGGCTGGCTGGGGCTTAGCAGGGACACTTGTTAAAAGCTGAAATGACTGATCTGACTTCAGGCTCTGCCCTCTTTGTTTCTCCTGTACTGAGAGGATCCTGCCAACATGTGAGCATGTAGCAGAGCCAGGGAAGCGCTGTGAACCACAACCTGTGAGCAATCCTAGTGTCTGTCCTGTTTATGGCCCCTCTACAATGTGATATCAGGAGTCACATCTATAAATGTGTGTCCTCTCCTTCCTACATCACAGTATTATTATTATACATCACATTATTATTATTATACACAGTGTACAGATAAGGGGGTGTCGGATATCTATATATACAGTGTACAGGTAGGACACATACAACTATATACTGTTTATCAGGTACGCTTATACACAGTAATGTGTGACCCCCAACACTGAATATAGAGAACCGTGACCCCCTGTACACTGTATACAGTGATGTTTGGAAGCCCACCACTGTATATAGAGATCCGTGACCCCCTGTACACTGTACATAGTGATGTGTGACCCCCACCACTGCATATAGAGATCCATGACCCCCTGTACACTGTATACAGTGATATGTGACCCCCCACCCCCACCACTGCATATAGAGACAGCTCAGAACTGCCTTAAATTTCTGGCTTTCAGTCAGAACACTGGTGAAAATGAACATAAATTTGTTGGGGCGACTGGTCACGCCCCCTCCCTGCCATTTTCACGCCCCCCCTTTTTTTTTTAAGGCACAGTTAAAAAGTTACAAACACATAGTTTGCAACTTTTTAACAACAGTTTTCAGAAACAAAAGGAAATGATAAATCTCTCCCTCTATTCATTCTGTTCATGGCTTACATCCAATGGTACAACTAGAAATGACTAGGCCCTACAGGGGCACTCTCCCTCCCCCCAGTAACATATGTATGATACATTATCATATTCCTTTGTGCTGCTGGGACTGGAGTATACTTCCTATTGCTATGCCTGTACAGCAGTTATTCATTGATAACTGAATTATTGATATTATCTAAGGGGCTCTTGTCTCTATGGGAACACAGGTGGGCGGGGAGGTCATGTGACTGCTCCTCTAGACATGCTTACTGCAGTGCATGCTGGAATTTTTACTTTCACTTTGCAGCTGCTCCTCCCACACAGCCTGTCTGAGGGAGCTCCTCCAGGGAAGTGTGTCATGTTGAACAGGTTAGATAAATGACAAACAGCCAGTACATGTCACCTGATAGAAATACTTCATGGTGTTGGCTATTGTCTGGGGCACTTTGAATTTTTGATACTTAGGGTGGCCAACCCCTTTAACTCTCAAAGGTTTTCAGCAAGATTATATGTATATTTTTGTTATATTTTGACCACTCTCCTTGCCATGAAACATATTGGGTCCCCTGATAAAATCTGTAAAACAAGTGTGAACAGAGCCTAAATGCATCAGTGAATGAAAATGTATGAATGAAGTGACTAACAACCAGTTTAAATCCTGATCATCAATAACAGTTGCTCACTTGTGCCCAAATTTTAGAATTATAATCACGTTATCCCAATCTACCAATATATTGGTTGACTAATATTCGTATACGACCGTAGTTTTGGTCTGCATCTGATCCACAAAAAATTAACTTCCATTCATTTCAATGGGGCCACAAATGCTGAATTTCAGTTCCACGTCCTCGCAAAAAAAGAAAATTAAAAATTAAAAATTCTTGTCCGCATTTCTAACAGAGGGCAGGGAGTACAAATCCACAAAATGTGGAACTCAAACAGCCGGTCTCTGTGTTTTGCAGATCCGCAATTTGTGGACCACAAAAAACGGCTACGGACATGTGCATGAGGCCTAATTGTAAGTTGTCTCTGCTGTAGCATTGTATTACATATGTTGGAAGCGATATTGCACCTCTTGCAGTGAAGTGTTAGTGTTGGTCATAGCAACCGATCAGATTTTAAAACATACTCTAGTATTTGATTGGTTGTTATAAATCCGGAAATTTTTTAGAATAGCTTTTATGCATGAGGCCCATGGCATTTCCCTTGTTACCATGACAACATTCTCATTCCCTAGTTATATCACCCATGGAAAAGATCCTATTTTTGATCGCTTATAACCATATTTATGAACAACTGCTTGGCGTATGTGTCTGTTTATCGGAACATAATTGTTATGTAATTTTAAAGCATCATTTTGTGTCTCTGTTTCTATGTCACATTCAAAATTGACATAAATACTTCAATATTATGTACATGTGAATGTATTAGATACATTGGGGAAGATTATTAATACTGTCAAACTGTAAATTACATGTGCCAGCGGTTATAGAATTGGCATGAGACAATTAAGTGATGTAATTTTAGGCATGGTAGACAGCTTGTTTGCTCTATTCAAAAATATTCAATATTTTGTATGAAGAATTTCATTGGTTAAATCCCATGATTCATGTGGCAGATGAGGTTTAACACTGACAAATGTAAGGTTATGCATATGGGAAGGAATAATGCAAGTCACCAGTACATACTAAATGGTAAAACATTGGGTAACTCTGACATGGAAAAGGACCTAGGAATTTTAGTGAACAGCAAACTAAGCTGCAGAAACCAGTGTCAGACAGCTGCTGCCAAGGCCAATAAGATAATGGGTTGCATCAAAAGAGGCATAGATGCCCATGATGAGAACATAGTCCTGCCACTTTACAAATCACTAGTCAGACCACACATGGAGTACTGTGTACAGTTCTGGGCTCCTGTGAACAAGGCAGACATAGCAGAGCTGGAGAGGGTTCAGAGGAGGGAAACTAAAGTAATAACTGGAATGGGTGGACTACAGTACCCAGAAAGATTATCAAAATTAGGGTTATTCACTTTAGAAAAAAGACGACTGAGGGGAGATCTAATAACTATATATAAATATATCAGGGGTCAGTACAGAGATCTCTCCCATCATCTATTTATCCCCAGGACTGTGACTGTGACGAGGGGACATCCTCTGCGTCTGGAGGAAAGAAGGTTTGTACATAAACATAGAAGAGGATTCTTTTACGGTAAGAGCAGTGAGACTATGGAACTCTCTGCCTGAGGAGGTGGTGATGGTAAGTTCACTAAGAGAGTTCAAGAAGGGCCTGGATGTATTTCTGGAGGTAATAATATTACAGGTTATAGTTACTAGAGATGGGTCGTTGATCCAGGGAGTTATTCTGATTGCCTGACTGGAGTCGGGAAGGAATTTTTCCCCCAAAAGTGAGGAAAATTGGCTTCTACCTCACAGGGGTTTTTTTGCCTTCCTCTGGATCAACTTGTAGGAAAACAGGCTGAACTGGATGGACAGATGTCTTTTTTCGGCCTTACAAACTATGTTACTATGTTACTATGTTACTATGTTACTATGTACATAATGAACATCAGACATATAGTACATGACAATAGCTTTCCAACAAAACTAGAACCAGCCCTGTATCTCACATGGAACCATAGATCTCCCAATTAATTCCTCCAATTGCTCTTCTAGAGTTGTATCAAGCTGGCAGCTTAGGGGGTGCCCTTTCTCAGGGGTTTGTCCTTTCTGCCGGAGCTCTCTCCCTATAACAGCCCAGGAGGCAGTTGAGCATGTGCGTCCACTATAGTGAGGTGGATAGAGAAATAAAAAAAAGAACAAAAAGCAGGTCGTGCTTACAGATACATTTTATTGAGTAACTCAGTAGCTATGCAAAATTTTTAATTATATGCAATTACAAAAGTATTCAGATCCATATATTGGTTTGAAAGCTGCAGAATATATTTCATGAGACTACCCCTTTAATTCATAGTCTAACGTTTAAAGAGTCATTGTTTTTTCCTTTTTTTAATAAATGAACAGTACAAGCGAATATAAAAAAACAACTTTGTAATATATGTCATCAGAGAAGGATGCTTCCTTATCTTATCAGGCTCCTCTTCTGCCCCTCTCATTTTCACTAACTCTCATTTCACTGATGAAATCCATCTTCAGTGGAGATGGGCTGCCTGCTCACTGAAGGTTTAGATTACATAGAAGTGTATGGAGAGAGGAGGGGAGAAGGAGACAGGAGGGGCTTCTGAAGGCAGACAAAGCCTTAGAGACTGACAAATAGACTGCTGCTGGTTTGTAAGTTGTTTACTGTAACTGCTGAATTCAATTCTACTGCTGTATAATGTTCCCCATTACTGCTGCTGCTACTGAGGTTGTACTACAGTTATGAAGCATTTCTTTATGTGTAGTGTATGGGCAGACATGATCCCAGCCATTCCCTACTCATCAACTCAAAAAAATGATTTACAGATTGCTGAGGCAAAACTGCTATAAAATGCCAGAATCAAGTCATATAATGGTCAGAAATACTGTTATTCCTTACAAGACTATTGGAATAATACACTTACCGAGTCCTAGACAGGATACGCGAAGTCCGGATTTCCCCAGATTTCTAGAAAGCAATAATGAACATTGCCGTCAATTAAAAGGGTAATTTTTTATTTTGGGTAAAAAGAAAAATAAATCAATCTAAAAGGAATCAAATAATTCTACCCCTGTTGTGCTATATTGTACCCTTCAATTAGTACAATCATGTGCATACCACAGAGGCAGCACCTGTAGCTACCATGAGGTCCATAAAGAAGGTTTTTCCCATTTCTCATAATTATGAGTAGTGTGAATCTTGGTGTTTTCTCTCTGCACAAAAACAGCGACATTAGAATAAAAGGAGGAAAAAGTCTAAAGATCATGCTATCATTTCTCCAAGAAATGGGAAGGTTGGTATCTAAACATTAGCCCCTCCTGTCCAGGGGGCTGGGGACCAGCGTAGCTGTCATTGCTGTTTCACAAGCAAGAAGGAGATGCACCTCAACACTGAATTTAGCAATGCAAGATGTAGCACACTCATCTGAGTTTGGTGAAGGTTTGTTTGGCACATCGTGTACTTACAACTTCAGTTATTTTAGCTCATAAATTAGAGGTAAGTCTAAGAGAAATATTCTTTCCCCGGCCACTGATATTTTGTTTCCAACTGAATTAGTAGTAGGAGGCGGAGAAAGTCAGGTGCTCATGAATATTTAGGACTCGTCGGCATGTGCTGAAGCTGTTCAATACAAGATATTAGCAAAATTAACCGTTAGACGTCACCCACCATACATGTACTGCAGAGGTTGTCACTTTAAATATGGCGCACGAGCGCACGGGCGCCATAGAAGTCAAGTTTCTGACATTTTAAACAGCAGAGATACAGGGTTAATGTCTGAAATTAGCAATAACTCTGACTGTAAAAATTTAACCCCTCAGATGTTATGTCAAATATGACCACGGCATCTGAGTACTGAAAACCCAGAAGCAGGAGCTTCCAATTCTGGAATGGTTCCCTCTCACGTTGATTGGGGTATGCTGTTCATTTGCTGTGATGCGCTGAGTGTCTCTGAAGAAACCCAGTTTATCAGAGCTATAGGCTAACAGCAAATGGAGCTTACAATGCAATGCTACTGCACTGCAATGTAATCTAAAAGCAATCTGAAGGTCGCATATTCTAGCCCCCTAAAGGGCTAAAAAAAAAAGGTAAGTAAAAGCAAGTTTTTTAAAATATAAAAAAAAACTAAAAATATAAAAATGTAAATTAGTCCCCTTTCCCCAGAATAAAAATAAACTATAAAAAAAATACATCATAAGCAAAACTGGTGACAGATTTCCTTTTGAGGTTCTCCAGAAATTAATTAAAATAGCCGTCATGAACCCGTTCGAGAATGTGGGAAGGACTGGTTGTCTCTACTGGCACAGCTGCCTACGGGGGGTGAGGGGGCGGGACACTACTGCATACTACACTCCAGCACTTGCATATACTATTATATATTGGTGAGATTTGCTGTAAGACAGACATGATGGCATGTCATAGGCAGAATCACATCATTACCATCTATTGTAGAGCATTGTAGTGTGTCTTCTGGGCAGGTTTCCAGAGGCCATTTTAAATCATTCCCGGAGAACAACTTTAACTACTGTTTCTCTAGCACAGTGATCTCCAACCTGCGGTTCACCATCTATTGTATAACTACAGTACAACTCCTAGTATGTCAGCTGTAGTTTTGCAGCTGCAGGACAGCCAAAGGTTGGAGACCTCTAGCTCATGGCAAGAGGAATACAAATAATAACCATGTTTCTATTTTCTTTATTGGATACGGACCATGCTTACTAAACTATATGCATCCATTAGAATGGTGACTATATTGGCGTCTTTGTTCTTGTCTAGTGCATATTTGACTATTGTGCTTTTGACAGAAAAAAATATTAGCAGAATGTGAAGTTTTTTCATGTTCTGTTGTAACAAATAATTTTTACGTTATTTATGTCACAAACCAGAACATATTTCTTGTTTCAACTTTCCATGTGAGATACATATTAATATACTCGTATGCATAAAAAGAAAAAAGAGCATTTCTCAGGATTAGAGGACTGAATTTTTACAAGAAAGGTATGGTTATCTTTTCTACCCTACATGGCAGGATGCCTACTTTGTAACATACTATAATTGTTACTTTAATACCTAGCCTGATTCAGAGAAATTCCAACTATAATTAGATGTAATCTGAGGGGTATTGTCCAGGGGTGGGATTCACATTTTTAACAACAGCTTCCCTACTCAATGGCGGACACGCGGCGACACATGTTTACATATACACCATTTATATGCAACACGCATACACATAAATACAACATATACATGGTACACATAAATAAATACACCACATATACACTACACACACTTACCACCCAACTAAGGAGCTAAACGGTCAAGGGCATGCAAAGCAATGGAAGTGAACATCTCCAGCTGCCCTGCCGCTGCCAGAGCACCGGATCGGGACTCAGTCGGTAACACGGTTTTCCGATCCCGTTGTAATTTTAACAACTGGATCTGGAGAACTGGAGGGAACTGGCTGAATCTCATGCCTGGTATTGCCACAAGGGTACCAGGAATGAGAGCTACTGGACAGTAGAGACAGAAGGGGGAGATGGGTTGCATCCTTTTTAAAGCTACATGGCAAGTGATTATGACTTCAATGACTTGGTCTTATCCTCACTGATGACATCATCAGGGAGGCTGTCACTGATAATGGTTGGTACTGATGAATTTGTCAGAATCGATTTGTCCAATCAGCTTTATTTGCATAAGCTCTGCTCATTGCACAAATCGATTCTGTAGAATCATTTAATTCATCTCTAGGTGGTAGGCTCCTTGTAGGGCACCAGTGCATGTGCTGACATCATAGGGGTGATGATGCCCTAGTGAGGCAATGCCAGGGACATTGCCTGATGCGTTCCTTTTAAAGAGAGCTTGTCTAATACTTTTCAAAAAAATATTAAAAATTCCACTGCCCGAAGATCCAGCACATCACACCATGCATGCAGGCATCCCTGCTGAAGCCAGTAATAGGTTGCAGTGGTTACGTGAATGATGTGCATGATGTCAGCGCTGGAACAGATATTAGTGATTCTTTTATCATATTGTCTACTTTTAGCCACTATTGTAAAAATCCTAGACAATCCCCTTTAAATGCAAATATAGTTATTCTGTAACTCATCTTACATAATTAAGAATTATAAATCAACTTGCAAGGATCATTACCTTCAGTAACAGTAAATTATAACACCAGAGGCTAAAAAGTGATCTCTTTAGAGAACTACAATAACGTGACAGAACTCTAGTAATAATGGAAATAGATTTGCATGTCATTTCAATATGACTTGTGAGGGCCGATCAATGCAGAATAATTTTCAGTTCTGTTAGGAACGAGAGCAGAATACATTGAAATACTAGAGAGCAAGGAAACCCTATTGTGGATTGTAAATTGTTCCACTTTGTTGGAAGGAATAATTGGACTTGACAGAGAGGTTATGTTAGATAAGTCAGAGAACCAGGGGTATTGACTGATGTATTTCCTATGAGATAATGAAGTAATAGAGGAAAACTGATATTAAATCTGAGTAGCTTGAAGCTACTGAAGAATCCCTCAATCCTGTTCTTTCTCTTTTTAAATTAATTTCTATTCCAATTCATATCTGCTCTGTCCTGACAGAATAAAAGAAGATATGTTGTAGGGCAATGACATATGAGTATTCCAGAGGCAGACTCTTGGGACGGCTTCCAGTCTCCATCATCCTAGTCTGTGGCAGAACATTGCATTTAGATTAGCATGCTCTAGCTTAAGGGTCTTGCCAGACATTCATGTTTGTAGCTGCAGTTTAAAAATGACAATGCTCAAAGCAAGGTGACTGCCTTGCAACTTTTGGATCATGTGCTCTTAGCAGCATATGTTCAGCATGTTGTCCCAAAGCATCAACCACATCCCTTGTTCTCAAGTTAACTATTTAACCAACTACAGGGTTGCTGTTGCAGATACACAGCAATGACAGAAATATACAATGAAATGTGAAGTGTACAGTCTTCTCCGCAGGAACATATTAGAATATTACTTATAGGGCATCTGTCAGCAGATATGAAACTGGCTGACCTGTTGCATGTGCTCGCCAGCTGAAGACATCTGTGTTGGCCCCGTGTTTATATGTGCCCGTATTGCTGAGAAAAATTATGTTTTAATATATGCAAATGAGCCTCTAGATGCAACGGCAGAGAGAGCAGAGCCTTTAGGACTAAAGACAACACCTGCATTGCTCCTAGAGGCTCATTTGCATATAGTAAAACATTTTTCTCAGCCATGCGTGCACATATGAAATTGGGACCAACACAGATGCTTCAGCGGCCAAACGCATGTACAACAGGTCAACCAGTTTCATAGGTACAAATCAGCTGACAGATCAAGGCCACAGGGCTTGATAGGAACTTTGCTATGGTAGACATTGGAGCCTTCAGAAGGCCCCAGGCTGCCACAGCAATCGGACAGCTCCTGCGATCTCCTCACAAGGGATGCTTTTGGTCACAGTAAATAACTGCTCAGATGCCATGTTCGCAATTGACCAAGGCATCTGAGAGGTTAAAAGTCTGTGATTGAAGTTGTCTCCAATCGAGAACTCTGCTGTAGAAAACCTGCTGGCTATGACACCCGCTCAGCTCCTGAGTGGGCACCATTTTTAAGGACCCAACATCCGCCATAATGACCTACACTTTTTTCTCTGAAACTACTTTACAATAGCATATAATGTAAATAATGAAGTGTAATAGGCACATCTGTAACATTTTTCAAATGGGGGAGCTCTCTTTATGCATTGAAGATGCATATAGAACTGTGGCCATGAAAACATGAAAGCTAGAGGTCTGATGACCTGGACTTCTAGCAGTCTTGAAAAATGGGGCTCCCAAGCGCCCTTTCTGAATGGAATAGTGCACATGCAGGTTTAACACTCCTCTCATTACTATGGGACTGACATAGATGGGACTCCATTAGTTCCACATAATGGAGCAGTGGAGCAGCATGCACTGTCCGCTTCATTCCAAAGGAGAACTTAGAGACCTCTGTTCTTGGGATCACAGAGGGTCCCAGCGGTTGGACCCCAGCAATTCAAAATTTATAACCTATTCCGTGTATAGGGAACTGTGCAATTAATTTCTCCTGCAGTGATCCAGAGGGCAACATGTGCTGCTGGGTTCCCCTGCAAATTATAACTGGTCACCAGTGGTCCTCTCAACAGAACGACATGTGAACAGCTTTCCTTTAGAGAACCCTTCTAACAAAAACGGTTTGACCAAAGTGCAGAAGAAAATTTGTAGTCCACTTTAGTGTCCATCAAACAAAATGGCAAATAGATACTAATTCACTTTGGAGGGGTTGTCCCAAGGAATGTACTGCTATGCAATACACAGGGTATCAAAATGACATATTATTGCAATATATATGCAATATATATGCATATAGCTAGCTATTTTAATGTACAGTACCTTACATATTCTTCTATGGTAGAGCCCCCTGAGGTGGACTAACATGCTCAGTAGCTTCCCTGCTCCCTTATCCTCCCTCCTTGCCTATATATATATATATATATATATATATATATATAAGACAGTGGAGAAGAAGATTATGAGAGGGACTATTTTCTATACAGGGTGGAATAGTTGTCCGAAATTTTGATATTGATAGCCTATCCTGAGTACAGGCCATCAATATCAGATCAGTGGGGGTCCGACTCCTGGCACCCCTGCCAGTCAGCCGTTTAGAGAAACTGTGGCATTCTGGTTAGTGCTGCTGTCTCTTCCTAGGCCTGTGACATCAAGTACATCTGTCACGTGACCTAGATGGCGCTGTGCTTGGTAAGCTGCGAGGAGGCCATGGCCCTCACCAGAGTTCTGTACCTCCTCAAACAGCTTTATAGTGGGGGTGTCGGAAATGAGATTGATGAACTACGGTACTCTGAGGATAGGTCATCATTAATAAACACAAAGAAAACCCCTTTAACAAGAGGTAATTGCAATGTATCCTGGGAGATGTAGGTGCTTGATGAGCTACTGCCTACCCACATAAAGGACAGAAAAATATGATAATATGAGTGAGGGGGCATTCATCTGTCTGTGGGTTTTTTGCTGTCCGCAAAACATGGATACCTGCCGTGTTCATGCCGCATCGGTGTGCGAACCCACTGACTGACTTATTTCAATGGGTCCGTGGTCCACATGTTGCAGCGAAGTACTGGACATGTCCTATGTTTTGCAGAGCGGCTGCACGGATGTGGAAACCAATCCGTGTGCATCTACATCCGTGCAGCTGCACAGCAAAAGATAGGACATGTCCTATACTTTGCCACGACACATGGACCATGGACCCATTGAAGTCAATCGATCCGCACAGTGATATCGAGTGCACACAGCCGGTATATATGTTTTTTGGAGCTGCGGTTTTCGGAGCGCAAAACACTTATGACCGTGTGACTGCCCCCTCAAAAACAGTTTTAAATTCATGGGATAATCCCTGCAATTAAAGAATATTGGTAGCATAATAATAGCAAAACTCGGCAAAAAGATCCATAATCATCTTAAAGTCCCTCAACCTGATGTCTAGTTCATTTATATGCCGAGTTCTAATTTTCTTCCACTGCATGAGACGTTTTTATTTCTGGGCTAATAAATATCCCTATAAATCAGTTATATCCATTATTTCCTGGGAGTGAAGTAAAGAACATCAAAATGCTTAAAGCTTATTCAAGTGCAGCTGCCAGAGCTGAGGCCACATTATTAATATCAATCTTTCTTCTTCAGATGTCAAGTAAATAAAAGACGTCCTACTTTACTAAGTAGTGACAGATTCCCTTGACAGCTCTATAAATCGTGAAACTGTGGAAGTCTGAAGTTTTCCACCCGGGGTGATTTTCTTGGTCAGTTTGCTCATGTCATTACTTTAGGATTATGTTCCAATATGATCACAATATGTGACAGAAAATAGGTCATGAATCGGATTTCATATGACTACATGCCCAAGGGTCATAACATTTCCGTAACATTCTGGGTCTGTATTGCACCGAAAGTAAGAGGATATTTTCCCATGCATGAAAAGAAGACAGAAGACTGTTACTTAGGCCTCATTGACACTTCAGTATTTGATAAGTAATACTTTTCATTCTTTGTTTAGTCCAAGATTGTATGTATATTCAAGAAAGAGAAGTAGAAATATTTCCATTATCATTTTTTTTTCTCCATTTAGAATCTTCTCTTGGTTTTGGCCTAGAAAGAATTAAAAATACTGAAGTATGAAGGGTCAAAGCCAGGCATTTTTCATTTTCTCTTGGAGTTGTAGACATATATACAATCTATGCATGTGCTATAGAGTAGGTCACATAAACCAGGGGTTTTCCAGTACAATAAAAAAAGCTTAGGCATGGCCTGCAAATGATTAAAAAAAAATAAGGGAGATTATACTTACCTGCTACTGCCACACTGACAGTGCTCAGGCTCCCCCTGCTCTCCACTTCCTGCTCATGTTCTTGACATGGCAGCAAATGACTGGCAATATTACTCAGCCATTTACAAATGACCCGCCATGTTGTGGACAGGTACAGGAAGTGCAGCGCAGTGGGGACAAGGGCACTGTTGGAACAGCAGTGGTGAGAAATCGGCAAGGTAAGCAGGCTTGGACTGGCCCCTAAGCAAGGTGGGCCCCTAGTCTCTCTGCACAAGTGTCACATGACACAGAAGAGTGAGCAGCATATAGCATCTCAACCAGCCTATGTTCCTATAGAAAACCTGAGTAGATGCACTGGGTGGCTGAGATGACTTCTAGACAACAAAGCAGGCCAGCCAGTATCCTCATTCACTAGGAACCCACCTTCTTGAAGTTGCTGTAGGGACCCTTATAATCAATCTCCTTGCAACATCTTACTGCTGTCTGCTGCTGTGTGAATATTTGCATGTATCTATATAGTGGGCCCACAGAATGAATGTTACTAGTGGGTACCCCAGTCCAAAACTGAAGGTGAGTATGAGCTCTATAAGTAAGACTATAAGTTTCTGCCATTTGCAGGCCATGCCCAAGCTTTCTTATTGTGCTGGAATACCCCTTTAAGGTTGTCATTATACTTGAAACTAAGCAAGTTCTTTGAATCCACTTTTTGCTTTCACCCAAGACAGCATTTAATTTTGGAATCTTTTTTAAAAATAGGTCAAGTAAAATTACTAAATACATGCCAAGTCAAATCAACTTTCCTATTTGGCTGTACGCCAAAGTATATATTCTAAGGATTAGTTATATTCAGGATTCCAATGTGAATAATATTACTTTCGGTATGTTATATAGCATCAAAAAAGAATACCAACCAAGTCAGTCTATCATCATTCTGTATTATACTGGCACTATACCGGATTTTGTCAGATTCACTTCGTATTATTCGTAAATGTTCTTAAAATTTTGAATGCTTACGCTACATACGCTACGTACGCAATGTACGCAACGTACGCATTCTTCTTGCCCCCTCCCCCCGGCCCCCTGAGCGGGAAAATGACGATGCGCCCCCTCAAGAGCGGGAAAGTGAAGACATGCCCCCCTCAGAAGAGGGAAAAACCAGCCCGGCCCACCGGGAACTATCTATTTTCACGTATAGGGAGTGAAGACTACTCCCTCATTACTCCGCCCTCTTCTCCAGTTCAAGCCAGCGGTGAACAAGATCCACAGCATGGTGAAGCAACTGCGACCAAAGTGGGGGGAAATGGTCTTTGGGAATGAGTACCCCGAATCACCGCCCGCTCCAGAGATCAGAGCGTCACAACTGTGCAAGAAAGCCTCACTGGCTCCTGAGTCGATATTGTTCTTGCTGGCTGGTGTGGCGGAGGCGGCTGGAGGGTCCACTTCGCCACCCAGGAGAACAACAACACCTCCCACGAATCCGATTGTGCCAGCATCAGTGACGGCCCATGCCCAGACCCTATGGGACTACAAGAATGCAGTGGAGGATTGGGTCATCCAAGTACTGGACCATCCAAGGCCGGGAGATCCCCCCATTCTGCAGAAAATTCCCAATAGCGCCTAAGCGCGCCTATTTTCCTTTTTCCCCCCTTCTCAGGTTATTTGGGAGCCCCCTTTGCAAAGAGGGCTCTCTATTTGCTGCTATTTTATATTATCCATGTGGATTACATGTTACCTGTTTGGATTACAAAATTACCTCACGTGGATTACAATTGAATTTTGGACTGTGTTCCAGTATTCTATCATGCCAAGCATCCACGAGGAGAGACTCAAACGTATATCTGAGCCTTTTATGCTTGCAAATGTGAAATTGCACTACAATGTTTGCATAATTGTCTTTGCTGTATTTTAGCAATAATGTTTTTACAGGTTCAGCAACGTTCAAGCACTTTAGCCCATTGTGTGTATTCTTTTTCAGGTACTGCAATGTGTCCTATTATGCACTTATTGTACAGTGTTTTTTAGTAAATTATGCACTTAGCCGGATAGCTAGCACCTTACTTTTGTACTTCATATGGTCTGCTTCTAAAGACTGTACTGCCTAGCTTCGTGCGTATGACGCAATCACAAGTCAATAGTATGCTAAGGATTCGTACGCACTTTGTACACTAATGCTTACGTATTGCGTACTTTTAACAAAACTGACTGTATATTCGTAATTTGTGTAGGAATGTTCGCAAAATAACGATTATTTTTTAACGCAAATTCGACAGAATAAATTCGTATTAAGAACAAATCTTGTCAGAAATTCATCGATTATTCAGCGAAATGAATCTTGGATGATTTGCTCATCTCTAGAAGTCTTCATATTTTTAAGAGGAATTTTCTCGTTTCTACTTCTACTCTTGTGAATTGAGGAATTAGGTACTTAAAAGTACCTACTTGTGATGGGCTTATGGTATCCTTGGCATAGCATATATATACACACACACACACACACACACACTAACCTTTTCATGGCCGGTGTTTTGGGTCTTCAAGACCAGAGCAAAATTTTATCTTTTGCATTGCTAAATTCAAAGGGTCATAACTAGAGTTGATCGAACGTGCTCGTAACGAGCACTGTACTGCTCGGATCCCCTGCGCTCCGCTGCGCAGCCATCCGGATCCGTCCTCACCTGCCTGTAAGTCAATGGCCACGGATCTGTTTGGTATCACACACTAGTGTGTGACACCAAACGGATCCGTCCTCCTCACCCGAATGTAAGTCAGTGGGGACGGATCCGTTTTGTATGACACACTTACAGTCAGGTGAGGACGGATCCGGATGCCTGCGGGCATGCGAGCGCAGGGGATCCGAGTACAGACTCTAGTCATAACACACATGAATTTGGCTCTGACAGAAAAACGGCTAACTAAGCACTGCCATTATTTTTTTTGCAGTTTTGTGGCATTTATCCTGGCATTTTTAAACACAGTGGTGGTCATTTATAAAAAATAAAACGTAGTTTTACGCAGTTTTTTTTTATATCTCATCTATGCTATCAGCAAATGTGCTTATGACGAGGTGCAGGCCTTGTCAGAAATTTGGCAAATCATCCCGGCAGTCTGTGTGCCTAGATTGAAATATACTCCAGTCCCTAGATGGAGTAGATTTTAATAGTGATTTACACCAGGAAACTGGTGTAAATGATAGTGAACGTACCAGGCCAATGGCCCCACCCACACCACCTGCCCTCGCCTCAAGTAGCAAGGATGGTGTAGAAATGCCACGTGCGTATAAATTTAGGTGCACGGGCATTCAAAAGTTTCAAAATGCGTGCAGGCGTACAACTATTTTTTTAAATATAGTTTATGCTATATGTGGTCATAATAAATGATCCCCAGTGCTTCTGACCATTAGCGTTTTCTTCAAGGTGATTTTCCTTTATAGAGGTGATATCAAAATCCCTGGAAAAATGCCAAAAGCCGCATGCATGCAGGTTTTTTTTAAAGAACAAAGAAAAACCAAAAACAGCTTGTGTTTCCTGTGATTCAGTTTTACAGCTTCAACAACACAAAGGTGCAGAAAAACGTCAGAAAAACTGTGTGAAAGTACCATAACGGTATGAAAGTCTATCCCAAAATATTTTTTTTAGGGATACTTTCTTATCTTTGAGGTGGATATCAATGCATTTTTTTGCATCTCAATTCAGGGAAAAATGGTCAACAATAGCAAAAAAATACAGCTTTTCTTAATTTTTCATGCTATATCTTAAGCTATCTTGTTCCATAAATATTTACCCCCATAATGAATCTTGTAATGCTCCCATGCATAGTGATGTCAGAAATGTGTACATTCTGCATAGTATGAGATTGTTTTACATGTATCACCTTCCTTCAGTTTACATACAACCTATGTACATGAACCATAATGATCCAAGTACAGTGAAAGCGCAAAAGTAGATAGAGCTGGGGTAAAACTGGCAAAAATTGGTGGCTGAAAGTAATTATATGTTTACCTAAGGGTGCTGTCACACATCTCGGCTGTGCTGCATTTTTGGTGAGACAAAAAAAAAAACGCACTAGAACATGCATGCCGTTTTTGCAACATTCCTACGTTTATGGTGCATTTTCTTCCAGCGAAGTGGTCATAATATGTTAATACTACCCAGTGATCTGATAAAGTGATTTTTTGGACAACTGTGCCTTTTGTTAGCATTTATGTTGGCATGTGAAAGCATATATTAGGAGGTTTAAATCGTGCTTTTAGTGAATAATACAATGTTTAGTTCCAAGGGATCCTGCAGTTCACATAGAAACCAAAACTGGCATAGACTCATGGCTTAGAGCTGCTGTTTTGAAGTCTGTTTGCAACTGGGCACAATACAATGTGTCCATAATTCTGCTCCGATACATGAATTTTAAAATGCACATGCTGTTTTATAGATCTATAGTTTAAGCTTTTTATTGCTTTGTGTTCAATGGTAAATTAACTTTGGATGAAGATTGCAAACACAACAACTCTAACGGGGAAAGTTCTGTTTTAATAACAAATAAAATCCTACTTGTCTGAGTAAAGTTGATCTCCATTCGGTTCATAGCATTGAGTGCATTAAGAGGCTGTCGTTTTGATGTTATCTCAATCGTGTCTGATTTATGAAAGTTTTATACCACTTTTCTACAGTATTTAGTAGTGCAACTTGACATGTTAAAGAGGACCTTTCACCACTCCTGCCATGTTTTAATAGCTTCATGCATCCTTCATGTAATAACAATTCTGGAGCCTCTATTCTTATGACTCTATGTTGTACCATTCCTTTATTATTCCTGCTAGAAGTTATAATTGAATTGCTATTAGCCTTCAGTAAGGGAACAGAGGGGTGGTTACCAGTTGGGGGTGTGTCCCTGTATAGACTCACTCTATTCAATCAGTTCTGCCATTTTCAGACTGTGCAGGTACACCCCCAACTTGTTACCTCCCCTCTGTTCCTTTACTGAAGGCTAATAGCAATTCAATTATAACTTCTGGTAGAAATAATAAAGGAATGGCACAAAATAAAGTCATAAGAATAGATGTTCCAGAATTGTTATCACATGGGAAATGCATGAAGCTATTAACGCAGGTATGTAAGGAGTGGTGACAGGTCCTCTTTAAGTTCTATGCTCCATGCCCCCCAGCAAGAATTGACCTTGTTAGGGCATACCAGATATATATCTGAATTTTTTGTTTGTTTCCTAACCTTGGCATGGAAGCTTGGTGGCACCCTGGAAGGTACAGCAGATCCTACAGTGAAGATTTTATCTGCCTTTGAGTAATATATTACTTTACCTAAGTTAGGTTGGAATCACACATGCAAGTTTTGTTGCAGTTTTTTGTGTAGTTTTTGCTAAAAGTTAAAAATTCATTTCTCGTTGGCCCCTGATGTGCAATGTAATAGTGCATCATATCACAAACAAGAAATAATAAACCGTCACGAAGAAAACACATTTCAGCATGACACGCACCGTCTGTAGCTGCTTTACATTAACGTTCAGACTGGCATTTTAGAAACTCAGTTATGCTGCTAACAATGGCAGAATGAATCTCTTCACTGAATTTCTGAACAGATGTTGGAAAAGACTTAGATGTCATAGTGAAGAAGGATCAGAGAACAGCGCTCGAGCAGCTGCCTGGATCTTTATTAGCTGGATAAAAACTGGCAGGTAAATTTGTGTTGATTTTTATTGATAACCAGCCCATAAAATTGATAGAGAGAGATGGGAGAGTCAGGTTTGGGACTTCCGAGAGCGCACACGTGGGTGGAAAGTGATCTATGGAATGATTCTGTTCTGACACAGGCTTTCTGAACGTTAGAGGAATATCTGGATATTTTATACCCAAGCATTTAGCTGCATGGAGGAAGAATATGAAATAACAAAGTTAATGATTTGTAGAAAGTAATGGTAAAGGATGGCTATGTTGTTTTACTGACGCATCACTTATAGGATTCCAATAGCTATACAGAAAGCCGCAGTAAAAAGGGCATTAAATGTACATAAAAAGATAGAAGCATAGACGAATGACGGCAGAAAAGGATCACATAGTCCAGCTAGTGTCTCCTTATTATTTTCTAATTTCCTTTTCTCTTAGGATAGATATTTGTTCATCGTTACATTCACTCACTGTTCATTTTCTAACCACATGCGAACCAGAAAATCAGAAACTTTAAATCGTTCACTTCTGAAGTCCTGGCTAACTGAACTGCCAATGCAACGATTTTGGCACTAGTACAGTTTTTCTTTGTCTCAAGATTGGAAAAAAGTGCCTGTTAACCCTTGCCACTCTGTGCCATAATGGTATGTTGTGCTGGGAAGATAGTTACGGTAAGTCTCAGCACCAATCTATTAGGCTAGTTTCGCACAAGCGCTTGGTATATGGCAGGGAACAGTCTGACGATTTTCTCTGCATTCCAGCATTGCCTGAAGCTTAAACGTGGCTGTCCGGCCCCATTAAAGGGATTCTGTCACCACCATTTTGCATATTAAGTTATTTATACCACTGGATTTAACTCATCATAAGGATCCCCAAATGGTTATTGTTATAGGGCCCAGATGAAGATTTGTGATGTAAAAATCCTTTTTTATCTACTGTCAATCACTTACATTAAGGGGCCCAAGGGGAGTTGCCCATGGTTGCTGGAGCCCGGGCTCGGCGATTCCGTTGGAGCCCGGGACGCCCACCTAATTAATATTCACTTCACTGAGTGAAGCTCTGACGCCGCACTTGATGTACTGCGCCTGCGCAGCCCTGGACCGCACACCTAATTAATATTCACTTCACTGAGTCAGTGAAGCTCCGACGGGGCACTGCGCCTGCGCGGGATTACAGCCGCCGCCGGAGCTTCATGGGCAACTCCCCTTTGGCCCCTTAATGTAAGTGATTGACAGTAGATAAAAAAGGATTTTTACACCACAAATCTTCATCTGGGCCCTATAACAATAACCATTTGGGGATCCTTATGATGAGTTAAATCCAGTGGTATAAATAACTTAATATGCAAAATGGTGGTGACAGAATCCCTTTAACTGTAATGAGGACCAGCGGAGATATGGCTGCAAACTCGTCAAATATGCGCCCAGTGGTTTTCTTCTGGCCAATTCTTTGCCGCATTGCAGCCAGATCACCGCTGGTCCCCATTATAGTTAACAGAGTCGGACAGAGACGTTTAAGCTTCCGGCGATGCCTGAATGCAGAGAGATGCGCTAGTTTGAAACAAGCCTTACAGTGCTGTGATGGCACAAGCTCAGGAACTGTGCCCCTGCCGACACTTGCAGGTGCTGGCTGTGTTAGACAGCGGGGACCCAGCTCTAATGGCCCTTTCTTACCCCATCATCTCCCTGAGGATTAACAGCGGCCCCCAGGCCTGCCATGTACAGATAGCAATTAGACCCTGCCTTTGGAAGGACCTAGTAGACATCATGTCAGTTTCATAATAACTAATATAATACACTGTAATACTGAAGTATTGCAGTGTATTGTATGGGTAATTATAGGAAAAATTCCATCTGAAAAAATGAGCATGCTGCAGATTTTTAAATGCGCAACTTACATAGAATGTCACAGCAATGCCATGTATTTTCACTATGTATTTTGCCCCTTCTTCATATATAGCAGGAATGGAATTGACAGCCAAATCCGCACATACAGTATCGCAGTAAAAGTGCAGCACTGCCGCATAGTCTCATATGGTTGTCAATCCTAGTTATCACTCAAACTCTAATCTGTATATTAATTTTTTTTTTTACCACTACCATGATGATACAGAGTATGAAATAGAAATGCCTTGACGCCAGAAATATGTCTTTCTAAAGGATGGCTTTAGACTGAACAACAGATACAACTAAATTTTCATTATAGTTAAAAATAGCTGTGCAGATGCATACCAGCCAGACATATTCAAAATGGACACTCTGTTGGCATACGCCGGTTCCACAGATGTCTATGGACATGTTCAGCATACACTGAAGCCAAAGCCAGGAGTGGATTCAGTTGATGACTCAATCTTTCTTTTATATGTGTCCTCAGTTTATGGATCTGTTCCTGGCTTCAAAACTGCATTAAAAAACCTGAATGTGTAGACCCAGCCTTACTGAAAGTCTGTCACCAGGAAATTCAAAGTTAAACCAACAATGGATGGCTAAATTAAAGGTATCATTACATTTCATTTTACACCCTCTTTTCATTTTCTCGCTGACAACTGTAAACCTCTGCTCTCATTATCATTAATGGAGTTTCTGGTAAGATTCACAGAAACATAAAGCTCTCCACAATACTGTTCTTGAGGTCCAAAAGAGCAGAACCCTGGCAGTATGCCAAAAGCCCCATTAAAGAGGACCTTTCACCGTTCCTGACATGCCTGTTTTAATAGCTCCATGCATTCCCCATGTAATAACAATTCTGGAACATCTATTCTTATGGCTATGTTGTGCCATTCCTTTATTATTTGCACTAGAAGTTACGAATGAATTGCTATTAGTCTTCAGTAAGGGTACAGAGGGGAGGTAACCAGTTGGGGGTGTGTACCTGCACAGACTGAAAATGGCAACACTGATTGGATAGAGTGAGTCTGTGCAGGTACACACCCCCAACTGGTTACCACCCCTCTGTACCCTTACTGAAGGCTAATAGAAATTCAATTATAACTTCTTGTAGAAATAATAAATGAATGGCACAACCTAGAGCCATAAAAATAGATGTTCCAGAATTGTTATTACATGGAGAATGCATGAAGGTATTAAAACAGGCATGTCAGGAGTGGTGAAACGTCCTCTTTAAAGTCAATAGACCCCTTCCTATTTAACTGAATATTGTAATTCAGCTTGTGGAATCCATATTGCTTGCAGAACTTCCACTGGTCTCCTACGGCAGGAGGCAGTTGGGAGGTTTCATTGCTGTAGCTCAGAAGATTATATTTTGCAGTATAAATTAATACATTTGAATGGATGTTCATTTTCAGATTATTACTACTTAAAGGAGTTGTTTGGTACTTTTATATCAATTGTCTATCCTCAGTAGAAGCCATGGATATCAAACTGGCATTGTTCCGACACTCTTGCTGCTAAGCTGTTCTGCAGCAGCTAGGGAGCTGAAGCTGGCGCCAGAACTGCACAGCTCCATCCATTGCGTAGTGGACGTAGCTGGTTACTGCAGCGCTGCTCCCACTGAAGTGAGTGCTACAGTAACCAGCACTGTCCGCGACACAATGAAGGGAGCTAGGTCGTTTCAGCACCAACTTCCAGTGACAGAGCTATTGCAGAACAGCTAATCGGATGTGGAAAGTCGGACTCGCACCGAACAGATACTGATGGCTTGTCCTGAGGAGGAGCCGTCAGTATAAAAGTAACAAAAAACCCCTCTAAGACCATTTGGCTTAATAAAATTATTTTTGCCACTTTTAGGGGGGAGTTCTCTTCAAGCTTTTACATTGTTAAAAAGTCACAAATTATATCACACGCATATTTTCACCACAATGTGCGACTTTTTGTGCCTCTCGACACTTTTCTAGAGTGACAAGAAAAGGGTTGGAACTTAGCAGGTGGAAGGAGCCTCCCCATGTAAAAAAAACTAGCATAAATTATGGCTCAAGCCTACACCAGGCCTTAGCTGGATTGATTTGAGTTTCTGGCACATGGGGGCCAGAGATGCGCTAATTTATTAAGAGGCATGCTTCTGGCGCATCTCACTTGAGTGCACAGGCTTCGACAGGAAACGCCAGTTTTGATAAACCCCTTCAAACCCCCCCATGTGTTTTTTGTTAGTTGTTCTTTCCAGGTGTGAATGGAAATACACTTTTTTGTAATGTGTTTTTTGGCTGAATTAGTGCACCCTGCATTTTAAGTGCTTCCCCAAATCCACTAGGCATAAATGAGGCCTAACTAGAAAGCTTTTTGGAATTGTAGTCCCAGTCAACTACTGGCAAATTAACTTCAGATTAATAGTAAAGGAAATACTGTAACCATTGAAAATGGCTCCAGGTAGGAGCTGAAACCTCCTCTGTTCATCTCTGTTGATTCAGCAATCTGGGAGAGCTGTGCTTTCTCTGGAATTATATCTATGCATGCATGTACAGAAAAGTGCCCCTACCATCTAATAGCTGAGGGCCATGATAAGATTACAGAGAATGGTTAGGATGTGATGAAATCAGCACTACGAAGAAATAAAACTGCTGTTTCATCTGTTGTTCTTCATGACAGGCCAAATTAATTGAAAACTTGATTTACGAACACATCCTACATGCTGAAATGGTAGATCTTGGTCCTGCACTCTGAATGTTGTGACACTTACAATCAGAGGAACTCCCCAGAGCCTATTTGTGAAGAGCAAAACAGAGAGGAGACCACTGGGAGCTAATTAGCAATTTTCTATTACCTTAAAAACGAGACGTAGGTTATTGCCCTGATGGTGATGGTTCTAAATTAATGTCTACAAAAATTGAACAACATGTTTTTATGCCTAGCCGACTGGCAAAATAATTCATTTTATCATAGTGTTAATAAACAGCCAAATACTCAACCATACTGACAGTCCACAACTATAGCATTACATGATATAAAAGCACAGCTAATAAAACCTCTTCCAGAATTACCTTATTTATTATTTATGATGTACACAGGAAAATTGAAAATTTTACCAAAATGCTAGATTATACCATCACACATCCGACTCATTTCCTGGACAGGGGGATTGACATTGTCCTAGGGCAGGTTCCCATCTCCCTTATTTGCTTATATCCAAACAAAAGTTAACCTGGAAGTGACTGCCAGTACATCTTTTGACACTGGCCACTAATGGACCTTAGGCTAAACAGCCACCTTCTTACAGCAGCCTAATATAAGCATTACACAGGTCTCCCATGCAGCAGAGGGCAGGGGCTCAGCTCTCACATGAGAGTCGGGATCCTGCTCTAGTGCCCAACTTGGCAGAAGAACTGATCCAGGACGTTTAAGGTCCCATGCAGACCACCAGCCCAGTCTGTGCTGCCCCAGAGGACGGGAGCGCACGGCGTCATTGGTTGCTATGACACCGTGCGCTTCCTGAGGCCGCCGCCGTACAGTGAAACACTGTACACGCCGTGTATACAGTGGTCTGCATGGGGCCTAACCCCTTAGATGCCTCTGTCAGTAGCATACTCACTCAGGCATCGACACCCCGCAAATTACGTTGTGGATCTCTTCGCATATCAGCCATACCCTTTTTGCTGGAGCCTGATAGTGCCTGTTAATATAGTGCTGACAGTATAATATTCTGTATTAGATAATAAGAACGGGATGGCACTACTCCTCAACCCTACAGCAGGATCCACCTGAATACCGGGTGTCGATAACAACAACGGTGGTGCTCAGCTCTATAAGTATAATATTCTGTACTGCATAAGCAGCACTGTGTATTATAGAAATGATCAGAAGATCTCCCATAAAAGTCCCCTTGTGGGACTAATAAGTGGTTAAAAAAAGTTAAATAAAGTCTCATGTAATTTATCCCACTGGTAAAAAAAAAAAAAAATAGGCTGAATTGTACACAAAATCAATAACCACTAAATATTGCTCAGGATAGGATAGGTCATCAATATCAGATCAGCAGGGGTCCAACACGGGCACTGCCAATTAGCTGTATGAGGAGATGGTGCTGCAGTGCACACGTGCTGCCTCCTGTCTCTCTTCCTGTTCACCACTGCTGTCTATGGCGAAGACCATAGACCGCAGAAGTGGACAGGAGATGGGAGACTGCATGTACGCATTGCACCTATCATCTCCTCATACAGCTGATTGGCGGGGGGTGGAGGTTATCGGACCACTGCCACTCTGATATTGATGACGTATCCTAAAGATAGGTCATCAATAGTAAAAGCCCAGACAACTCCTTTAATGCTACAAAATAATTTTCAATAAATTTGCATGTTAATATTAACTCTGTCTTTGCAGAACCATTTTACAAATCACATTTATAAATATACAGTATATTTTATATTAAAATGTTAGTAACTTTGGAAATGATATACACCACCTAAGCTATTGTATGTAACTTTATAGGCTGGCTGTGTACACCTTATGGGGCAATTTTTTATGATTGTATCTTACTCATTTTGGGCTAAAAATTATTATTTCAATTGGTCTTTATTAAAAATATTGAGCCGTTCTGTAACAAAGGGTTAACTGTTTGTCTAGCTGTGCGAATGGTACTTTCACTTTGTTCTGTTCATCTAATAAACCTTATCTCTTAATTACTAATACCACAGAAAAACTGTTATTTAAGCCACATTCTTATCAGTAAGATAAGAGTTGCGCTATAATGAGTGTTTAGGAGGTCTGAGAATAGAGGTAAAGAGCCATCAGCTGAGCTGCCTGACAGAACAAAGTAAAAAGACAGAGCATGCTACTAGAGAATCTCAAGGCTATAGGACACTATCATACAGCTAATATCTCTGAATACACAGAATAGAAAGTCAAGACAAGTATTATCCATAAATTAAACTGACTGTGGAATATGGCGCATGAACAAGCAGCGATAGGAAGGACAGCAGATCTAGCACAATACAGAAGAGGCAAAGGGGCTGCTAAAATAATGCAGTTTAGCAACAGATGAATAAATCAGTGAACAGACAAGTCACAAAAATCAACTGTTTAGCTTGGTACAGAAAGGCTTGGTCCATAACCCTAAGGAAACATCAAGGTTCACCCTATAAGCGGAATGTATCCCCCCAAAAGTCAAGGTGGGGCCAAATCTAGTAGTAATATAATCAAAGGCACCAAAATGGTGCCCTACATCTTAATTCACCATATAGGATGCTGAGGTTTTGCAAATGTACATTACAACATTCTTCCCAGCTGCTGCATTAGTATATAAACCCAAGCATAGTAGCAACAGTTAGGAATAAGAAATAATGCTGGATTGTGACCAAGCAAGTCTCTCACAATAAGTACTCTATCAGATCTGTGTACAGTGTATTAGATTGTATCACTAGGTTGGGCAGACTGTAAGCCATAACATTAGGGCACCAAAGATTAGTTCTAGATTATACTAATACATAACCATGAGAGAAACTCAGTAGAGCTATGTATTTTCTACGTGTTTTATTTAGGGTTGGACTGGGGTTCCTTGGGCCCACCAGAGGAAATTATTCTTGTCGGCCAAACTGCTTATCATCAATAAAGTCTAATAGATTTTGATTTGAAGAAATAGAACCTAGTGGCAAGGTACTGTCTTGAAAAACAGCTCCAAAGGTTTTCTCCTGGACCTTTGGGTCCCATTATGGTATCAGAACCTGGGTCCACCAGAGGATCCTCTGGTACTTTGGTGGGCCAGTCCAACACTGCCTATAGTGTGCTGATATAGATTGACCTGTACAATTGGGATGACAGTTGTTGGATAATCATGCCTATTTTGATGGGACCCGATCTGCTAGCAAATATAATGTCTATCATCGGCCTGCAATATTACTAATAACATCATATTTCCTGTATGATAGATATCCTAGGATATGCCACTTAAGGACAATCTAAAATCTAGGCTTCCTACTTTGTGAAAGCTTTTATACATGCATTTACTAGATTGTTCTAAATGTTCTCAGGCCATCATTGACTCCATGTGGCTTTTAGGGGTCTATCCCCATAGACAGCTAATAGTTACTCTGACAAAATGACATACGGTATCTCCATGCCTGTGTCATACAATATTAATGTCAGACTTTTAAGTGCTGCCTTGTTAAGTAAAACCATTCAATCACATTTAATGGCTACTTTCCAGTTCAATATTGCATGCTATTAAGTTGAAAGAACCGGAATTACTGATTTAAGTAACTATATATTACAGATTTATTGGAATTTAATGTGTGGTTGTAATACATATGTCACAGCAACAGCAATGTCCCACATAGGGAGAAAAAATCAGCTCAGAGAAATCCACAGGCTTACAGAAAAGCTGAATAGTTAAGACATAACTTTTACTTCAATAATATAAAATATATAATATAGAAAAGCTGAATAGTTAAGACATAACTTTTACTTCAATAATATAAAATATATAATATATCAGTTGCTCAACTATGTGCAACAATAACCTACACCTTTCACTAAAAATCAGATACCAGATAATACCAAAACAGTCATGTGCTTACGGGGATAGACGGGATATATGAATATGATGATATCTATGAGGAGGTAGCGGGGATTAACCATCCCTAGCATGATACCTTTCACTAATCCTCAACCCAGGGATGGATCCTGAAGGTGGATGCTCCCTGGTCTCGAACCTTGCCTATCTATCCCTTCTCTCTCCCTCAACAAATGATCCAATGCGTTTCCCCTACCAGGAGGTTCGTCAGGGGTCAATATAGGGAATATGTACAATTACATGTTTGTTAGATCAAATAAATTATGCACAGGAGAAATCGATAACAGCAGCTGAGTCATAAACAATAAACAATACATAGATATGCCTCGATATTCAAACACCTGCTTAGGATGGACAAGATAGGTCCAGATTTATTAAACATAGCCTAAAAAGGTCTTGATATGTGCCTTATATGAGGCGACCAGATGAAGACAACAATATGCCCATTCATATCACAAGGGCAATAGTGTATCCAGGCAAAGAACAGAGTCAGACTGATCCACCCATACCTGATGCCAGTTATCCTAGACACAGGTATAAATACATGGGACAACAGAAGCTAGTAATAATCGTGCTGGCTGATGAACCCCAGTCACGATCTGTTGCCAAGAACCAACCGATCTATAATCAGGGGTGGACAAAGACAGCAGAGGGCCAATGTGCAAAAAAATGTGCCTGATCCCCCCCCCCCCGGCCCCCCAAATGCCAAATTCTCGACCTAACCTATTCCCTCCAAACATTACATACAACAATACAAAACATACAGGGTAAGGTTACTTTCACACCTGCGGCACCACGATCCAGCCACCCGATCCAGTAGAGAATGCAAGGAATTGGCCGGACACAGACTCAGGCACTCAGCAGTTTCCCGCTGATTCTCAGCATTTTTGCCAGATTGTGGCCGGACTTCTGCCGGACCCCAATATAGTCAATATGCCGGTGGGCATTCTGCATCCATCAGTGCCGGATGCAGTGAATTCCAGCAGTCTGTTCTCTGCTGGAACAGCCTGCCAGAATCACTAACTCAGATGTGAAGGTAGATACAGCGTCCCATACCTCTTACATCCAGTGACTTCTTCTTAGATGTAGATGTTCTCTTTCTTTATCTTCTCCATTCAGACCAGACCACCATGATGATTTCTTTCAGCAATCTCTTCTCTCTGCAGAGTTTGACAGACATTTTAGTTTTCTACTTTTCCATAATTTCTTTCCCATCATGCACCCCCAATACTGAGACGCTGTGCTCCCCAAACTATGCTGCAGAAACAGATATACCACCTGAAAATATTAGTTACACACAGATAGTGCCCCCTTAAATAATTATTGGTACAAAATGCTCTAAAAAAAAATGCACCCAGTAAATAGTGTCCCTGATGCTTATAGTGTAACCATAATGTCCCCCAAAAATAACTATGCTAAGCTGTTACTGTGCCAGGATGCCTCCACAGTAATAGTGCTCCCCAAAATACCAACAATAGTAATAATTATGTGCCAGAGTGCACTTAGTAGTAATAGTGCCCCTGCAGTAATAATGTCCCTACTGTGTCCCAGAAGTAATAATGCTCCCATAGTCCCCCACTTGTAATAAAGCTCACCATAATGCCCCTGGTAGTAATCATTCTCTTTATAATGTGTGACAGTAGAAAAACGTCCTCTTATAATGTGCGCCAGAAAAAAAAAAAGCCCTGTTTTGTGGCAGTAAAAAAAAAAAAAAACTCCTCTTAGTGCCGACAGTAGAGCCAATGTCCCAGAGTTCCCTCATGTGTTCCAATGACCCATACAGTGTGCCATTAGAAATAAAAAACACTTAGTGCCCATAGTGCCCCTATAATTTGTTTCAGTATAAAATACTCCTATATAGTGCCCCAAGTAGATGACCCCATAGTGCCCTCCATAATGTGCAAGTATTAAATGCCCCTATATAATGCCCCCATAGTGCTCTTCTCCCCCACTTCTCCATAGTGCCCCCTTAATGCATGCCAGTATATAGGGCCCCAGTAAATGCCCCCATAGTGCTCCCCCCCATTTCTCCATAGTGCCCCCATATTGTGCGCCTATATATAGGGCCCCAGTAGATGCCCCCATAGTGCTCCTTTCCCCCCAATTCTCCATAGCGCCCCCATAATGTGTGCCAGTATATAGGGCCCCCAGTATGTGCCACCTCATAATATGTGCCAGTTTATAGGGCCCCCAGTATATGCCACCTCATAATATGTGCCAGTTTATAGGGCCCCCAGTATATACCCCCTCATAATATGTGCCAGTTTATAGGGCCCCCAGTATATGCCCCCATATTGCTCTTTTCCCCCTTTCCCATAGTGCCCCATAACGTGCTGGTATATAGGCCCCCAAAGTTCTCCCCCCCCCCTTTTCCACAGTGCCCCCCCCCCCAAAACCCCAAAATGTGCAAGTATATAGGGCCCCCACCCCTGTTCTTGCCACAATATACTTTAAATAATTAAAACAATAAACACTTATACTTACCTCCATGACGTGAAGCGATGCAGGCCTCTTCCGGCCTGTGTCCCACTCTGCATGGCTCAGGCGGCGGGTGACGTCATCGCGCCGCCTGTGCCGGCCACTGATAGGATGCAGGTCTAGTGCCTGTAGCCTATCAGAGGAAAGAGCAGGGGAAACGCCTCTCCCCTGCTCCTCCGCACTATTCATCTGTATCACTGTCCTGTGGACGGCGATACAGATGAATATAGATGAGCGCTTCCACAATGGAAGCGCTCATCTCTCCCTGCTCTGCTACCCGTGAGAAAGGCTGTACAGGCGGTATGTCTGCCCCTGGATCTATTTAGATGTAAAGAGGGGGCAAACATATACTGAATATAATAACCTAGTATGCCATGTTGGTCAAAAGACCTCTTACATACATCCCCGGTCGGTGGTCTCTATGTCCTGGATCCTGGGTGGTGTGGTGGATGCCAGACAGAATCTAAGAGGCCTCTGTGCTTGCTTGAGTTGGCATACTAGGTTATTATATTCAGTATATGTTTGCCCCCTCTTTACATCTAAATAGATCGGTTGGTTCTGGGCAACAGATCGTGACTGGGGTTCATCAGCCAGCACGATTATTACTAGCTTCTGTTGTCCCATGTATTTCTACCTGTGGCTAGGATAACTGGCATCAGGTATGAGTGGATCAGTCTGACTCTGTTCTTTGCCTGGATACGCCTATTGCCCTTGTGATATGAATCAGGGACCAGGGAGCATCCACCTTCAGGATCCGTCCCTGGGTTGAGGATTAGTGAAAGGTATCATGCTAAGGATGGTTAATCCCCGCTACCTCCTCATAGACATCATCATATTCATATATCCCGTCTATCCTCGTAAGCACATGACTTGGTATAATCTGGTATCTGATTTTTAGTGGAAGGTGTAGGTTATTGTTGCACATAGTTGAGCAACTGATATATTATATATTTTTTATTACTGAAGTAAAAGTTATGTTTTAACTATTCAGCTTTTCTGTAAGCCTGTGGTTGTAATACATACTCTTACTGAAACCAGAATATGACTGCAGAAATAGAGCGACTATGTCCCTGATCTATCCACATCATACTGTCTCCTATATCTTAATAATTTGACCAATTTTAGAGATATTTCTTCTCTTCTATGGCATATTCTTGGATGGGGCGGTGTGGTTAAAGGGGTTTTCCAATAGCTGGAATTTTCTTAAAACCAGCTCAGATTGCAACACTAAAATAATGGATTGCTCACCTTACAGTTTCTCCCACCATCCGGTTCCGATGTTTACTGGGTCCCTGCTGGTCTCAACTTCCTTGTCCCATCTGGTCATGCTGGTCACGCAATGCCTGCTCATCCAATCACTGGCTAAGCTTGGTCACAACTCTGGCCAGTGACTGGCTGAGGAAGCATTTCCTGCATGTCGAGAGAGACCAGGAAAGAGACACTAGGGAACTCCTGGAAAACCTTGGCACAGTATTGGTGGGGGAATCGTATGGTGAGTATCAATTAATGGTATATTATTGTTTTACACCTATGTAAGCCAGTTTTAAGCTGGCAACCTAGGCTAGGCAACCGTTTTAATAGCCCTTTTTGTGGATCTGGAGCTGCAGGGGCATAGTACTGCAGAAATACATGGAAAAACTAACCATCCTTTCTTTAAACAAGTCAGGGAGCATATTTACTCACACGGCATGGCAAATGGTTGTACTAGACTTGTTAACCATATAAAAGAGATAAAAAAGGGTAATCTGATTTCCCTTTAATTTGCAGGATTTTTCTCCCCAATGAATGGGAGAGGACATGTCAATCTATTGTGAAGTGGAGACACTAGAATCTTTCAGTCTAAACTTTAGAAACAATTTTTATCTTTTCTGCAGTAGTTGTCTCTATTTATTATATGTTTCCTATATTGTTTCTGTTGTTGGTGTTGTTAGATATCTGTCTATATGTTGTAATTCTTTGTAACGTTTTACTGAATATTTCATGTGAGGCTGGGGAATGAGCGTGATCTTGCAGAATCCAGTGACGCCTTTAGAAATGACCTCCCAATGTTTCTGTGTCTCTTGTATCTGTATTGGATAATTAAGACAAGATTGATATTTTTAATAGAGTGTTGTGAATTTCTCTGTCCTTATCTCTATCTTTGTAGCTATGTGAACATTGAATACCGTCCTGTATTGCCTCAAATGCCCGGCTCAGTTGAACTCCAGATGCGTGTTTATTTACAGGAGTGCCAACTTGGAGTGTTGCTATCGAACTATGCCATCCTCATGTTGACTCACTGGAGATGGTGTTGTCTACAGGTTCAAATGGGAGGGGGGAATATCCTATACTAATTTGGTGGCAGTATTTTTTTTCAGGCCTCCACACAAACACAATTACACTCAAGTATTCAATTGTATGTGGGGCAGATTAGCACAAGGGTGTTCTTAATGTGTAGGTGGAAACCAGAGTATCCAAAGGAAACCCACCCAAACATCAGGAAAACCTGCAAACTCCTTGCAAATAGCTTGGCTGGATTCAAATTCATGGTCCCACTGGGTCATCATGTACTATTCCCATGTGAGTCTGAGCATAAAACTGCATTTTTGACATTTACAAAAATTGTTCCATTTTTTTTTAAGGATTTTAGGGTTTTATCTTTACAAGTGTAACTTTCTGTACAAACTTAGTTCAGGTACTTATACATTTCCAGAGCCAATAATTGCAATATATAATTTTACTGACAATCTAGGTCTTAATTTCATCCAAGCACAGACTGCTGCTGTCTGGTAATGACCCTTGAAGTACGCCCAATGCCGTTAACACAAGCTGCCAACATATACAAGCTACTCCCATTAAATCACAATTAAATCACATAGTTTGGTATCAGTAAACACGTTGTCCTCTTCAGAAACAAATCTTTTTAAAAAGAAATCTCATGCTCAAAGTAACAAATGATTGTGATATGATCAAAATAAAGGAAAAAATGGCTATGATGCTGTAACGTACAAATAAAACAACCATATTTTCTAATTCCATTGTCATATCTATTCACAATAGGGCGCTGGAGGGAGAGCTGGTACAGAACCACATGCCCTGCTATTAGTTCCCTGCTGTTTAGTGCAGAGCCAAGGGAATTAAACAACAGGCTCCATCCATTTTACAGGCACTGTGTCTTTGTAAAAAAAAAACAGAAGTATAAGCTTAAAAAAATCCGCAGGAGATTTTCTTTATTCAGAATGCAGTGCCGCTGTGACTATCGTGCAGAAAAGACATTTGTACATTTATATTAAGTAGGTATTTGATTAATTGAAATTAATGATCATCCCCATCCATTACTCTGTGATGCATTCATTCATTACGTGTTGCTTGTATAACACAGGTATTTTCTCTACTAAAAAGATAGAGAAAGAGCAATTTATCTCAGTCTTGGCCCTCAATGAATTCACAGACATAATGAAAGGAAAACTCAAAAAAAAAATCTTTCTCTGAATTTACTCAAATAACTTCAGACTCCTTAATGAATATTTTTTACACAATATAAATTCAACCAAAAATCCACATTTTTCCAGGTCGTGACCTAGCAACAGACACTTCTGAGGTGCTCAGAGTGGTCACCTGCCTGACTGTAATAGTGCTGGTGGAGCATACAGTTCATCTAAGTTTTTTTTTCATAGGACACCAATACACAAAAAAAAAACAACTTATGGATCTATCAATTGTATCAAAAACTGTAAAATGTAAAGATAGGCAAGGAGCATACAAAATAAGGTAGAAAAGGTTCTACAAACCATATGCAGACCAACGTACTACTCCTGACTGATCATAGGTCCAAGTGACTCCAGGATAAACAAGAAATAAATGCAAATTATATACTGTACAATTATTAAAGGGAGACAATCAGCATATTTGACCATGCTAAAGTGCTGACAACACTAGGTAGGGGCTGGAAAGGGCTTCACAAACATACCTTTAATGAATCATTTCTCATCAGCAATAGTGTGAATATGATGTTTTATTCTGTTAGATTCTGCTCCTGCAAGTGCCCAGAGCAGATCTTTGAATATTTGTGGTCTATACATGGTGAAACAACTTATACTTCCATAAGCAAAATACCTACTGTATACTTGCAAATATGCAGTACCCCAGAATAGGGTAATATGTATCTCTGTGTGAGTTAATAATCCTGCCCCTGTAGGAAACATAGGAGAGGGACTAAAGTCTGCCCCTATCTCAGATATCTAGTGGTAGCTCACTCCTCAGAGTACTAGGCCTACATCCCAGAGAACCAGTGGCGTAGCTACCGGGGGGCAGGGGGGGCGACGGCTCCGGGCCCAGTGACTCAAGGGGGCCCATAAAAATAAAAAATCTTACTTACCTGTTCTGCGCTGCGGCTGCCCTCCGGTCCGCGTTCTGCTCTCTTCCCTGGCGGCGCGCACTATGACCTGACGCTGCACGCAGCGTCAGGTCATAGTGTGCGCGGGCCAGGGAAGAGAGCGGAGCGTGGACCGGAGGGCAGCCGCAGCGCAGAACAGGTAAGAGAGGTTTTTTATTTTTATCTTATGTGGCTGGGTGGGCTGATCTGAGGTCTGATGGGGGCACAATACGCTGATCTGAGGTCTGATGGGGGCACAATATGCAGATCTGAGGTTTGATGGGGCACAATACGCTGATCTGAGGTCTGATGAGGGCACATTAAGCTGATCTGAGGTCTGATGGGGGCAAAATACGATGATCTGAGGTCTCATGGGGGCACAATATGCAGATCTGAGGTTTGATGGGGCACAATACGCTGATCTGAGGTCTGATGGGGGCACAATACGCTGATCTGAGGTCTGATGGGGGGCACAATAGGCTGATCTGAGGTTTGATGGGGCACAATAGGCTGATCTGAGGTCTGATGGGGGCACAATACGCTGATCTGAGGTCTGATGGGGGCACAATATGCAGATCTGAGGTTTGATGGGGCACAATATGCTGATCTGAGGACTGATGGGGGCACAGTACGCTGATCTGAGGTCTGATGGGGGCACAGTACGCTGATCTGAGGTCTGATGGGGGCACAGTACGCTGATCTGAGGTCTGATGGGGGCACAGTACGCTGATCTGAGGTCTGATGGGGGCACAGTACGCTGATCTGAGGTCTGATGGGGGCACAGTAAGCTGATCTGAGGTCTGATGGGGGCACAATACGCTGATCTGAGGTCTGATGGGGGCACAGTAGGCTGATGTGAGGTCTGATGGGGGCACAGTAGGCTGATCTGAGGTCTGATGGGGCACAATACGCTAATCTGAGGTCTGATGGGGGCACAGTAGGCTGATCTGAGGTCTGATGGGGCACAATACGCTAATCTGAGGTCTGATGGGGGCACAGTAGGCTGATGTGAGGTCTGATGGGGCACAATACGCTGATCTGAGGTCTGATGGGGACACAGTAGGCTGATGTGAGGTCTGATGGGGGCACAGTATGCTAATCTGAGGTCTGATGGGGGCACAGTAGGCTGATGTGAGGTCTGATGGGGCACAATACGCTAATCTGAGGTCTGATGGGGGCACAGTAGGCTGATGTGGGGTCTGATGGGGCACAATACGCTGATCTGAGGTCTGATGGGGACACAGTAGGCTGATCTGAGGTCTGATGGGGCACAATATGCTAATCTGAGGTCTGATGGGGGCACAATACGCTGATCTGAGGACTGATGGGGGCACAAGATGCTGATCTGAGGTCTGATGGGGGCACATTCTGCTGATCTGAGGTCTGATGGGGGCAGGGGAGTGATGTAAAAACTGGGGACACGTTTCCTTTAACATAGGAGTCCCCTTGTTTTTTACTCCTATTAATCCTATATTTTACTGCATTATGTGGTAGAGTATTTAGACTAGGGTATGTAGAAAGTCTATTGTACTGTACTTAGCAGCATAGACGATCTTGCAGTTTATATAGTCATCTTTCTAATACAATATTATAACCACAACTAGTAGTATGTGCCTGTGAAGTTGGAAACGTGCGTTTGGGAAGCCAATAAGTGGGGGGCCCACTCAAGTATGTTTCGCCCCCCCTGTGCTGAACCTCTAGCTACGCCTCTGCAGAGAACAATTAGTAAAAAGAAGAAATTAATGTGGACGGCACTGCACCTTATAAATGCCAAGCAGCTGTGAGGGTACAACTACAGAGGTTAACTTGGATCACTTTGGGTGCAACTGAGTGGAGCGGTGGTGCTCTGCTACCAATAGAAAAAAGTCCAATATAAGACCAGCATAAAACAGAGGAAAGAAAAAAGTCAGCGGCACTCACCGAATCTTCACAAAACTTTATTTCCTGGTTCAAGGCCAGCGTACTGTTTGCATGTTGGCCATCGCCGCCATAGTACACTGTGTGTGTGTATACCGCCCCCCCCCCCCCCGCGACATGCAAACAGTACGCTGGCCTTGAACCAGGAAATAAAGTTTTGTGAAGATTCGGTGAGTGCCGCTGACTTTTTTCTTTCCTCTGTTTTATGCTGGTCCTACATCACAGAGAATCTGTGAGAGATTCACAGAGAGAAAACCATTCCTACTTCACCAATGCTCCAGAAAGAAAGAGAAATGTAAGAACTAGAAGGTCCAGAATCTGCTGAGCATCGGAGTCAGTCAATAAGGGATTTACTGTTTAAGGCTGATAGAGAGTTTACTGCAGTGAGAGGGAAATTGTTAAGACCCTTCACACTTGGAGACAGTCTGGCCCACCATGTGTTAATCTGTACCCCTCAGCTTGGAATTGCAGCCACCATTGCAAGAACAATATTGCCAACGAATTCTGCAGAAAGAAACTTTGGTGAGATAGAGTGAAGGAGTACAACAATCCATCCAAACATACATTGCTATCTGGGAAGAGTTCCACTGACAATTGTCTGGATACCGTTTTGATACCGTTGGATGTACTACAACACCCATTCTGCACTTTAGTCAAGACAGATTTGTTTATTTTCTACAAGTGGCCTGGTTTCTGATTCCAGCACCATTCACTGGCCAATGCACCTGCATTTCTTGCCTTGCAACTACCATTAGGCAAAGGCCTGCACATCAGAGTGTGCCCCGAGAGAATAAAGGGTGTGCCCTCCTATCACTGCCCTGGAGATGTGTTTGTTGTGTGCATGTAGCAGACTGTGTTTGTATGTGTTTGTAGTTGTGCTGTGTTTGTTATTTGCATTTTGCAGACTTGTGGGTGTGCATATAGCATAGCTGTGTGTGTGCATGTAGCAGAACTGTGCTTGTTTTGTGCATGTAGCATAGCTGTGTGTATGTAGTAGATTTGTGTTTGATATGTGCATGTAGCAGACAAATACAAATTTCTGTTTTCTAAACCTGCGATTCATCCTATAGTCGAGAAAATATGTTAATTCTTAATGGGGTCATCCTATTTTCTCGAAAACTATCAGCTAATAGCAACAAGATGGATAGTAGTGGAGATGATGGCCTGACCCTACTGGGACTGGGAAATAAATATATGTACAGATTGTGGTTAGAAATACAAGCCAGTTACAAGGCCACTGAAGTATATAGACAGATCAGAGTCATCCTAGGCTTTCCTTCCCCAGGGTGATTCAGCTCTCTTCCGTGGCCTTGTACAGTGACCAAGGAAGAGTGGCTTCTTAGCACCCAACACCTGCACATGCACCCATATCATCATAATATCACTCCAAAATAAAATGGCATTGCAAATGCACACATCTCCCCAGCTTCATCAGGAGGCATCTAACCTGCAGAATGAATGATGTAGTAAACACAAGGTGTGAATGGGATTCAATGAATTCTCATTGACTAATGCTGCACATCTACTCTACTGCAAGATACAGGAATGGTAAATCGGCATGAAACACATCACGTTCTCACTATACTTATGACACAAGTCTAAAAATACATTACAAACACTAATTGGGCAGAACATGAGGTAAATTTGGTTCCAGCACACATGACTTATGTATACCGGACTAGTAGAGCAGTGATGCTAATGCAGGATGCCATGTGATGTGTCTTACACATCAGAGTGCTATGGTGTTAATCTCTGAGCCATTAATGGCACAGTTTAACGTATGAGGCTGATAATGAGATCACTTCTCCAAGCTTCAGCGCTCTAGTTTCTATCTCTGCAATGTGAGTCAGAGGTAGTAAGAAGCCGCAGGGATTTATGTGTGGTGTAAAATAAAGATTCATGACTGAGTCACATGTTCTTCCAGATTCTGATGCTCAACAACATTATTAGGGCTAAGATGAGCGAATCGAGCTTCAGATGCTAGATCCGAAGTCGATTTGTAAAAACATTCTGGGGTCATTTATCAAACTGGTGTGAAGTAGAAATGGCTTAGTTATACATAACAACTAGAGATGAGCGAATCGAATCCCACAAAGTGAAATTTGATCTGAATTTCAGGATAAATTTGATTCGCCTAGAAGCCGAATTTCCTTGTGCTTCGTGTCGGCGAATCGATTTATCCTAAAATAGTGTAAAAAACAAAAAAATCCATACTTACCTCCTCCATTTGCTCGCGACGGGCCGCCATCCGCCATCTTGATTAAAGATCTCGGGAGAAATCCCGCGTGTAGTGACGTATGATGTCACCACGCCGGCCGGCGTGATGACGTAATTTCGCGCCGCGCGAGATTTCGCTCCAGATCTTCAAGCAAGATGGCGGCGGCCAGCCTGTCGCGAGCAAATGGAGGAGGTCAGTTTGATTTATTGTATTTTTTTTAATGTTTATTTTACACTGTTTTTATTTACACTCAGACGCCGCGATCATGTAACACAGCATCTGAGGGGTACAATGACGGGGGCGGTGCTTTCGTCACAAAGCAAATTTTTTTGTAAAATTCGGCGTATCAGCCGAATCGAATTTTGAAGAAATTCGCTCATCCCTAATAACAACTAATCAGATTCCAGCTTTCATTTTTGACAACTCCTTTGGAAAATGAAAGGTGGAATCTGATTGGTTGCTATGGGAATCTAAGCCGGTTCTACTTTACTCCAGTTTGATAAATGACCCCATTTATTTTAATACTGTATGGAAGTAAGTGCATCTTTAGAAGCCATCTGTCTGTAAAGCTAATCTATTTTATGTTTTCAGATCGGTCATCAGTATCTGAACGGTGGAGACACCCAGGACCCCCACAGATTAGCTGTTTGAGAGGGTAGGGGCACTCACAGTAGAACTGTGGCCTTCTCTCAGCTTACTCTAGGACAGTGACGATACGTTCATCGTTCACATGGCCTAGGCGCCATTGAAGTGAATGGAGCTGAGCATGATACCAAGCATAGCTGTTATACAATGTACGGTGCTGTGCTTGGTAAGCTGCGGAAAGCCAGCAGCACTAGCAGGGGCACGACTGCCTTCTCAAACAGCTGCTCGTGGGGGTCCTGGGTGTCTGAGTATTAAAATCTCGGAAAATCCCCTTTTCATTTTTTACATTGGTTGGTTTAGAAAGCATAATCCACATTCTTCCAGGACAAACAGGACAGATGTATATGCTGATGTGTAGGTTTAGTACCTTTACTTTGAATGCCAAGCCATCAAACTCACATTACAGTTTTATATTTTTATACTCTAATATTGATGTTCAGTATAATTCTAGACCTACCTGTTGGGTAGAGAGCACTGAGGCTCCACCAGATGTTTCCCTGATGTTTTCCCTGTAGCAGAAAGCAGTCATAGTCTTTTCCACCATGGTGGTCATTTGCATTCTGCATAGTGCCAACAACATTCAAATCATTTTTGTTTCTAGCTGACAGCAATGAGCACGTTTCCCGAAATGTCTAGAAAAGGCAGATAAGTCTAAAAGTCCCCCCTGCAATGCTGCAATGTAACCAGCCCTCAACATGAGTGCTTGAATCTGAATGTGTAATATGGGCACTGAGCGGTAATCAGTAGCGCTGTCACTTTCTTTATAATACGTGACAGACACAAAGCATGCACAAGAGGCTCATTACAGCAAAGATGCATATTAACACAGCACACGCCAAGTGGAAAACATAGTGTCGGTGGGTAATATCTATGTCAATGTCATCTTTTATGCATTCGCTTATTTTCTCCATCGATAAATGCATAAACTAATGTTTCCTAGAAAAGGGTGTGTATACAGTAAAAAGAAGTATAGAGAAGATAGAGAAGTATAGTAAAAGAAGTATACTTCTCTGTTTGTGAACAATCTGTTGTATAAAAGCTTTATGTGAATGGGTTGTGGTATCATCACGTTTTGTGGCATATAGGACAGGAGCATACCAGCTGTGGGTATGAAATATGTACATGGAGACAGAGACAAGGAGAGGACAGAGGAGGAGGAACCAAGAACACAGAATGCAATGTCAAAATTAATGTACGCAAGAATACCATATTAATCTGAGATTTGACAATGTCTGCCAACCTCCAAAAAATAATGACAGGCATTTATCTGATAACCAGAACTTGGCATATCTTATAATGTCCTTCCTGACTATGCTTACAGGTTTTGTCCCATGAAAAATAATCTACAGTTTTCAAATCAGCACCTGGTTCTGAATACTTCTGTAATTGTATGTAATTAAAAATGTTGTATAGAAACTGAGTTATTCAATAAAATCTACCTGCTGTATTTTCTTTTCTTATTTCTCTGTTCATCTCACTAACATCAATGAGGTAGACGCACATGCTCAGTTCTATCCTTCAACTGCCACCAGCTGATGGAGGGTGTTACATTTACAGGGTGAAAGCTGCAGCAGAAAGGACCCCACCCCCTGAGCTGTGACACAGAGAGAGCTGCAGCAGAAGGGACACACACCCCGAGCTGTGACACAGAGAGAGCTGCAGCAGAAGGGACACACACCCCGAGCTGTGACACAGAGAGAGCTGCAGCCGAAGGGACACACACCCCTGAGCTGTGACAGGAGAGAGATGCAGAAGAAAGGACACACACCCCGAGCTGTGACACAGAGAGAGCTGCAGCAGAAGGGACACACACCCCGAGCTGTGACACAGAGAGAGCTGCAGCAGAAGGGACACACACCCCTGAGCTGTGACAGGGAGAGAGATGCAGAAGAAAGGACACACACCCCGAGCTGTGACACAGAGAGAGCTGCAGCAGAAAGGACCCCACCCCCCGAGCTGTGACACAGAGAGAGCTGCAGCAGAAGGACACACACCCGAGCTGTGACACAGAGAGAGCTGACAGAAAGGACACACCCCAAGCTGTGACACAGAGAGAGCTGGCAGCAGAAGGGACAACACACCCCGAGCTGTGACACAGAGAGAGCTGCAGCAGAAAGGACACACATCCCAAGCTGTGACACAGAGAGAGCTGCAGCAGAAAGGACACACACCCGAGCTGTGACACAGAGAGAGCTGCAGCAGAGAGGACACACACCCGAGCTGTGACACAGAGAGAGCTGCAGCAGAAAGGACACACACCCCAAGCTGTGACACAGAGAGAGCTGCAGCAGAAGGGACACACACCCGAGCTGTGACACAGAGAGAGCTGCAGCAGAAGGGACACATACCCCGAGCTGTGACACAGAGAGAGCTGCAGCAGAAGGGACACACACCCCGAGCTGTGACACAGAGAAAGCTGCAGCAGAAGGGACACACACCCCGAGCTGTGACACAGAGAGAGCTGCAGCAGAAGGGACACACACCCCGAGCTGTGACACAGAGAGAGCTGCAGCAGGAGGGACACACACCCCGAGCTGTGACACAGAGAGAGCTGCAGCAGAAGGGACACACACCCCTGAGCTGTGACAGGGAGAGAGATGCAGAAGAAAGCACATGCCCCATGAGAAAGGGCACACTCCCTGAACTGCCAGGTTGAAGAGAATCTAGCAGATCAGGGCTTTGTTAGAAAGAGATTGCCATGTACTATATGATGTCTGATTTTCATTTCTTACATTAATCATAGGATAACCCCTTTAACACCATACTGGTAATACATAATACGTACCAATAATTGTATTACATTGTATTATACAGTCGCTAATAAACAGTACCTAAAAAAATTCTAACTTCTAAAGTTTAAAATGGAGTTTTTTTTTAAACAGGTTCTAACACTATTTTACCAACCACTGTCATTCAGAAAATGTCCCGACGGACTGGCAGTCACACATGGGTCCCTGTTACAAGGCGTCATTAGATCAGCAGTGGACACTTGTTCTACTGCTATATGTAAAATCTGCCTTTATAGGTATCTACGATGCTTTAGGCTGTCACTGTATCAATTTACCATTTTAACTATTCATTATTAAAGAAAATGCCAAGTCAACAATTAGTTAATCATAGGGGGCAGTGTCAGTAAAATCAGTAAGACTTTCGGGACATATTCTATTCCAGAGGGACTCTTGGTTGATGTTCACACCATAAGGTTTTTAAGTAAACATTTATAAGCATATATTCAAACCGATCATAGAGATGTCCATGAGGTTTTATTTGGCACTTTTTGAGTCTTAAAAGTCATGAGTTGTCAAGGACTAAGAGGCAACGCCATCTTTACCTCCTACAGTTACGCCCCTGCTTATACATATTGGACCCAACATTACCAAGCCAATCTAACACACAATAAAATATGTGCATTTTTCATTTGCTGTTAGCAAGTGAATACAGTGTAGCTTTCCTCAATTTGTTGCAATATTTAAATACAATTTCATTTGTTGCTTTGGGTTACTCATCTGTAGAAACAGAATTGTTTTGCTTATAGATTAGGCCAATGTAAATTGGGCACAGTAACGGTGGATTAATACTGAGTATATAAAGGGCGTCTGTCAGCAGATTTGCACCTATGAAGTTGGATGACCTGTTACATGTGCACTTGACATCTGTGTTGGTCCCATGTTCATATGTGCCCACATTGCTGAGAAAAATTATGTTTTAATATATGCAAATAAGACTCTAGGAGCAACAGGGGCGTTGTCATTACACCTAGAGCCTCTGCTCTGTCTGCAACTGTTGCGCCCTCTCCACTTTGATTAAGAAAATTATTTAAAGGCTATACTGGAAACATGAGTTGCCACACCCCAGAAATGTAGGGAACAAAACTACTACAGAAACAGAAATCCAATACCAATAGGGTCAGGGGGCACACTACACATAAGTGGAAGAGCACTAACATTTCAAAATGCAATAATTGGTTAGTGCACTCCCACTTATGTGTAGTGTGCCCCCTGACCCTCTCCACTTAGATTGACAGTGCCAGTGCCATGAATTGACTTGCTCATTGATTTGATTTCACTCTTTCACACTGGGTGAAATCCGCAGCAAATCTGAAAGATATCTAGGGCGGGAGGGCGCGTCAAGAATTTGTCGATCCACGACATGTCCTCAAATCCATGTGAATATCTTTCTGCAGAGTGTTAGTCAGGTTTTGTAAAACTCATAATGTGCATTGTACTTTGTTGAAAATTGTCAGGACAGAATCCCCACTAAAAATCTGCACCAATTCTTATGTTATTGTGGCCCTATTGTTAGAAAAATTCAAATCCTAAATAGATTACATATTTTGCATACATACAGTACAAGGAAAAAAGATGAAATATAAATAGGATGAAATCAATTTTAACAGTAATACGAATTGATATTGCTCCAATGCTGAGAATTTCGGCCCGTAGATCCATTTGCTCTCTGATAACCTTGTTATTTGTGTTTTAAATAACTTCTCAGCAACAAACGATGCTGACAACTCCCCACTTAGCAAATCAGTAAGTTATTTCAACTCATCAGAATGAATTAGCAGAACTCAGCATGGCCTATCCATGGGCGCTCTCCAAAACACATGTTATGTAGAGTCCTGATCAAGGTCTCAGTATGGATTCTCACAATTATATCTCACTCTAAGTGTATTTTGTCTGCAGATTCTGGAGTGAGCTTTTAAACTTCAGCAGTAAACAATGTCAGAATTCTCAAGACGGGAATATATTTTGTGGGAGTTTGAAAGAAAACATGGATAATTCATAATTGAATCTGATTTATACGTACTGTACATATGTCGTGCATTCTCACTACTGAAGATGGCGTGCAAGGTGTAAACAATCAAAGGAGAATCTACTCGTTAAAGGATCTGTACCAAGATCAAAATGCCTTATCTATAGGTGGGACTCCAACCCATAAGACCCCCACTGATCCTGAGAATGGGGGTCTGGATTCCTCCATCCCATAGAGAATAAATGGGAGCTGATTGGTGGGGTCCCAGTGTAAAAACCTTTTAATATAAAAACTTACATCTTGAAAGGATATGATGAGTAAACTGTCTTATTTACAGTTATAGAGTTAATACGGTTGAAAAAATTTTGTACAAAATGTATTTGCCAAGAGTCTCTAATTTATTAAACAAGCATAGTATGAGCTTTGGAATATTCTATCACTGTGGCATTTTGTGCTTTATCTGGTAGCGGTGTGCGGCTGCAATTTATGTATTTTCCTTTGACATGTATTTAGCCATAGCAACCAGCACCTGCACTCTGGGATGTGCTGACTGAAATTTCTTTTTTTTTTTTTCTTTGCAAGTTTGTACTGGAGGTGTGGCTACTCCATTTGGTCATGCACTCCTGACCAGCCCATTTGCCCCACAGGTGGCTTTTAATCAGTGCAACTATAAAGCCGAGTGATTCGGCATGCATGTTAGTGTCTGCACTCCTGAACTAGGGGAGGCCTCTGTAGTACCAGAAATGGCGGAAGGCAAGTGGACATTACATGCATGTGGAACAAAACACCCCCTGATTATATGGAAGCCAAGACTGGCACGTAACAGGTAGGACAAAGTGTCAGGTTCCCATTCTGCAGAGACCACCTTGACGATTGTGGTGAATGGGCTCAGATAATTTTGTACAAAATGTATTTGCCAAGAGTCTCTAATTTATTATACAAGCATAGCATGAGCTTTGAAATACTATATCACTATGGCATTTTGTGCTTTATCTGGTAGCAGTGTGCGGCTGCAATTTATGTATTTTCCTATAACAATGTAAAAGTTAATGTAAAAGCAAGGTAAAAGTAACTTTAAATGGGGCCATAAATAAAGAGATCCTTCTCACCAGCACCATTTATATGCATATGCATAATGGGACTAGCACACTACAGTAGGATTCATAGTGCAAGTCTTGACACAATAGGAAGCCCCCAAATGGTCCAGCAGAAGACAACTCCATTTGAGGGTGCTTTAGAGCCATCATTATCATTATCAATAATTTTATAGCTTGATTTCTAAATAACTTATTAGAATGTAATAATGATGTACACAATAATTTATAATGTAATTATAAGTGCTCTTGCACATTTTTGTCTAGACTTACAGAAGGACCTCACAATCAATTCCTGTAGTGGTACCAATGCACTGGGTCTATGTATGCAAGAAATGTAGCTTTTGGTGAGGGATGGTTTGTGAGCTGTGGTATGATTCGCTTACTTTTTAAGAACTATAAATTACTGATACTTGAGTTCCATTTGTTTTTACACAGATCAATAGGATGTTGAATGAGATGAATGGAAATATTTTTTCCATAACTCCATGGCATTGATGACAAATGTAACATAGTCCTTTTGACTTCACTGCTGGAGTCAATATGATGATAAATGAAAAATCCAAGCTAAACATGAAAACTGACACAACTACATTACATTTTTTTTCCTTATTATTAAGTGAAATAAAAAAAGAAAAAGAAGGGGGAATATACTTAAAGAATAACTAAACTTTTAATGAACTTTTAGTTTAAAATGTCCCAAATGCCTTAATAATAATTTTTGTAATATACTTTGTTTACTGATTTTACATTTTTACTAGAGATATCCCCCTAAAGCCCTGATTTTCCTATGTGCTTTAAATTCACTATTTTCCACATCGCTTACTTCCCAGCAGTGTACGGAGTACGGACTCTACACTTTATGAATGTGGCCGCAACGCAGGGAGTACGGGCAGGAGCATACATTTCTGCTCCTGCCTGCACCCCCCCCAAGGTTTACTAAATGCTGACATAATACATGGGTACTCTGTAACAATGTGCTATGCCAGGATTAGCTAGGCGAAGCGGGCTCCTGCCTGTGCCTGCTTCACTAAGCTAAAAGCGGACATGCAGGATTCTTAGCTTAGGGAAGAGTGCACAAGCAGAAGCCCATCCCAATCAGCTAATTCTGGCATAGCACATTGTTACAGGGTAGTGTTTAGTAAACCTCAGGGGTGGGGGGTGGATGGGGGTAGAGGCAGGAGCAGCAATGTATGCTCCTGCACGTAATCCGTGCGCTGTGGCCCCATTCATAAAATGTGAATTTAAAGCACACAGGAAAATCAGGCTTCCAGAATCCGTAGTTTTAGTTGCTGCACATCTCGTATCTTCACAGCATAGACAATTGCCTTCAGATGACCCCAAAGATAAAAGTCTAAGGGGGTCAGATCGGGAGACCTTGGGGGCCATTCAACTGGCCAACAACGACCAATCCACTTTCCAGCTCATCTAGAAATAGTTGGACCTGACACCCATAATGTGGTGGTGCACCATCTTGCTCTAGCATTCCTAGATGAACAGTTTCCTGGAAAGTGGATTGGTTGTCGTGGGCCAGTTGAATGGCCCCCAAGGTCTCCTGATCTGAACCCCTTAGACTTTTATCTTTGGATCTTTGGGGTCATCTGAAGGCAATTGTCTATGCTGTAAAGATACGAGATGTGCAGCACCTGAAACTACGGATACTGGAAGCCTGTGCTAGCATTTCTTCTGCGGTGTTGCTATCAGTGTGTGAAGAGTGGGAGAAGAGGGTTGCATTGACAATCCAACACAATGGGCAGCACTTTGAACACATTATATAAGTGGTCAGAAACTTGTAAATAACTCATGAAAGAATAAAGTTACGTTAAAACCAAGCGAACCATTGTTTTTCTTGTGAAATTCTCAATAAGTTTGATGTGTCACATGACCCTCTTCCCATTGAAAAAACTAAAGTTGGATCCAAAATGGCTGACTTCAAAATGGCCGCCATGGTCACCACCCATCTTGAAAAGCTTTCCCCCTCCCATATACTAATGTTCCACAAACAGGAAGTTAATATCACCAACCATTCCCATTTTATTTAGGTGTATCCATATAAATGGCCCACCCTGTATATTAGAAAAATTATTATTAGGGTATTTGGAACATTTAAAAAAACTTCATTAAAAGTTTAGTTACCCTTTAAGTTTCTTCAGATTTCTTTCCTAAATATTTGAGCTATGGGTCCCCAAGTGCTTCTGATTTAATAAATATTAGTAATCGGTTATTCTATTGGCTCCTGAGGCTGCCATCTCAGATAGCCAATATTTGCATATTAGGAATCTGCCCACAAATAAAGAATACTGTAAACATTTTTAAACCAATTTGACACGAAGAAGATGAATCTCCCAACAACAAAAAGTTTAGGATCAATAGCTATAGTTTTGGACACTGCCAAGTAAGTTATAACCAATCTGCACTTGGGTCTAGACACTTGGGACAAAAATTAAAAGTCCTTCTGACAATTTTGTGAAGAAAATTAGCTTAAAAAAGTCTATAGAGAAAAATAAATTGTGATATCCTATGGTTAGTATTAAAAGATACAAGAGGGGTCAATTTATAGATTTTAATCAATTGACTCTCTGAAGCAGGAACACAATCTGGAACCTACGTACCCCTTTTTGGATTTAAAGAGAGGTTTTGAGGAAGACTTCAACTCCTGCGTAGACAGTGTCCTATATATGCTAGATATTATGCCTGAGTTATTTAGGCTAATAAGAGATTTAATTGTTAAAATTAAAGAACCTCCAGAGTCTATTGTAAGATTCCATTTTTTCTTGGAGCAAATATAAAAGCATGTTTTAATTAAATGCAACAAAATTCTATCCTTAGAAAAATCTACTTTTTGTAAACTTCTCAAATGATTTCAGGTCATCTTCACAGAGTATTGTGAAAAAGTAACAATACCTTTGAGACCTAAAATTGAAACTCCTATATTGACCTACGTAAATTGTTCAAGCAAAGAAGTTAAGCATTAGTGCAGTGATTTGAATTGAAACCCTAAATATCTTTTTGGTGTCAGATCAAAATCTTATTGATCGTATTAATGGTATGGAGCTTAATATAGCCCTTATATCATACTGCCTGCTGAGCTGTGTATCTAATCCTATCTTGTATGATACTGCCTGTTGAGCTGTGTATCTAATCCCATTTTGTATAATACTGACTGCTGAGCTGTATGTTTAAACCCTTATGTACATGACTGTATCAGTTTTGCAGTCTGCAAGTCGCAGATCTAAATAAGAGCTAAATAAGTACACTGTCAGTGTGCAATCCACATCTTTTTGCGGTTTCATTGAGTTCTATGGATTTGAGGTCTGCATTTTGAGGACCAGAATAGGACATGTTCTATCTATTGTGGAACTGACATGCAGATGTGAAAAGCACATGGCTCTTCAAAAAAATGTGGATCTCACATGGATGGTATGCTTATTTAGCGGATCCGCAACTTCAGTCGTGTGTCTGAGGCCTAATTCTATCTTTTTGGTCCTGCCTGCTGAAGGGTTTATCTTGGCTTATCATGTGTGATACACTGTGTTATACGATCATGATCAGCCCGGGGAACACGGTCTGTGTGCAGGACGCATCTTCCAGGATGACAACACTCTCCTGACCCTAAGTGACTGTATGACAGTAATGTATGATACAGCCAGTCTGATTGGGGGGTATGTATGTAGTACCCCAGTGAATGCACTACCATTCCTACACCTAGCTAGTGTTTCTAATAGCTAGCAAAGAATGTCATCTGTATATTTAATTCCAGGTCCTCAGATACTGTACCTTAACAATATTGTTATGCAACTGTTATTACATAGGATGTGCCTGATTGTCCAGCAGGTGGCAGTGTATCTGGCAGAGAGCACCTTTAGATACAATGGAAGTTACTATTTCACTCTTCCCCTTTTGAGCAGAAGTGGGTTAGGCCTGTTTCCTACCAAAGGAGGGGATGGTGGAAGATATAGTGAGTTGAGAATGGAGAAGTTGAGAAGTGGAGTTGAGAGTTGGAGAAAGTCAGTGAAGAAGCATGGTGCTTCAATGGTGCAGGAGCTTTGGGAAAGTAGCTCAGAGAGTAGCTCATTCCTGATATATAAAAGGACTTAGTACCTCTGAGAGGCAAAACAGAGCCAAAGATGCCTTACTCAGCAAAATGGGTCACAGGATACCTCACTCTCATAAGAAATAGTAACTGAAGCTGATAGGAACCAGACTGAAGCCACAGATTAGCACAGCACAGGGGAAAAACAGAGTATTCAAGTTTACCTACCAGTTTACCCTTAGCCTGCTGGAGCCAAGAGAAAGATCAAGAATAGTTTGGATGACACAAGTTTATTGCAAGTTTATTCAAGTAAAAACCGTTAAACTTCAACAAGTGTGGACTCTACTTATACCACCAACTACAACTCCTTTGTTGCTCAGCCTAAACCTGGGGAGCAACAACATCCAGGTAGGAGCACTGTGACACAAAACTATCAGGCCACAACATACCACTAAGACCCGATCGGCCCTGAGGGGCAACACATCGTATGTACACATGATGAGCTGAGTACATGACAACTGCTCCGCAGTCAGACAAAGACCGGTTATATCATACATTACTATCATACAGGCAGTGTGGGTCGGGAAAGCCAATGTCGGTATGAAAAATATGGCCTATACATGGAATGGGACATGCATTCCTGGGCTGATCATGGTTGTTTGCATGAGCCCTATTACTCATACTGAGCCCCCATAACAATGACATCCACAGCGCCCCCATAACAGTGACATCCAATGCACTCCCATAACAGTGATATCCACAGTACCCCCACAACAGTGACATACAAATTTTGGGACCAAGGAAGGAGGTGGTGACGTCAGGGATGATGTGCCAACTCCTGCTTCATAGAGGAAGAGAAGAAGACAGCGAGGGACTGGAACACCCAAAAAAGCTGCAGAAGTGGTCATGTGACCATGAAGAGGATTGTAGGAATGCCTGTGCTGTGGAGGGTAAGTACAGTATTAGTATAATAACCTTCCCTCCACTGATGATTTGCATGGTGAAATTTCAAGATGGGACCGGAGAACCCCATTAAACGATAAGTAATTTTCTGATGACACATTCCCTTTGTACACCAACAGAAACATAAGGGAGAAAAATAAAACATACTCACAGGGCCAAACAGCCACCAACATCTCATTTGAATCCTCCACACTGGGGAAACAACAGGTTCCAAACCCTCACCAAAATAATATTAACAAGTAAACTTTTGAAGTTGTGTTTGTCATTGTGTGACACGCACTGTGTGATGTCAGGAACAGACAATGATCAGAAATATATGACAATAACTAGCGTCGTCATGTGGGACGTATTCATCACACTCACACATTATAATGTGAAACTCCATTTACTAAAGTCATTTAGTAATGGGAGATGTCAGGTCACAGTGCAACTCGGGCCGAAAGCAGACCAGGGAGAGTGTGCGGATCTGCAGCAGGATCTGGAGTAGGAGAGGTAAGTTTATTTATTTTAATGTTTGATCCAAAGTCTGATGGGGATCTGAACTGAGGGGTCTGATCTCAGGTTGATGGAGGGGTCTGAAGTGAGGCTGATGGAGGGGTCTGATTTGAGGTCTTGTGGGGGTCTGATTTGAAGGAGTCTGATCTGAGGTCTGATGGCAGTCTGATCTGAGGTCTAATGGCGGTCTGATCTGAGGTCTGATGGGGTTATGATTTGAGGCTGGTGGAGGTTGGGGGGCCTGATCTGAGGTTGATGGAGTTTGGGAGTCTTATTTGAGGGTCTGATCTAAGCTTTGATGAAGATTGGGGGTCTGATATGATCTTATTTTCTTCTTCTAAATTCTGGGTGCATCTTATAGTCAGAAAAATATGGTAATTGGATTATTATATGCTGATGAATCAAATAAACTTCTTACTATGTAATTTATGGGTTGGATGGGTCTGCCAGTAGGGGATCTGTGGTAACATAACGGCTCTCTGCTCTAGCTGATCGGGGGGTTCCCAAGAAACTGCCCGCTATGCTGTCCAAAGTTCCTATGGACAGGGGTTGCTGACTTGAGACAACCATTTGCATAGCTAGGTTTTATGTCAGACTCCTTCCAGAATATTTTCTTGAATCATGAATCCTATTATATATTAGAGATTATAAAAATATTTCCCATGAATTATGTCCTCTGTTGGAACTTGACATTTTGACCCTGAAATTAATGTTGTCTCTTTTTAACTAATCCAACTAATAATAAGAAGGCATCCACTCCATGTGGGATGGAGATAGTAACATCTAAATCAGTAGACAATTCTTTATTTATCTTGGGTACCTTTAATCTTTGCAAGAAATAAATGCCCATTTTTAAAAAAGGTCTCAAAGGCACAGTATGTGTCATTGAGCTCTGGAGAGAAGCATGTAGCCTCTAACCTTTTCTCCCGGAGGGAAGTAGCCTCTAACCTTTTCTTTTCGGAGAAAAGTAGCTTCTAACCTTTTGTTTTCATATACAGCTAAGTATGTTTGTTTGAGTCACTGCTCTGCACCTGCACTGCACACTATGCTAGTGATATATTGTCAAATGACCAGGGTTGGCAAATATCTGTAAATTCCTAGTAAGTTTGTAAATATAGAGGATTTTTTCAAAGTCAAATTTGATTTGTCCTTGATTTTGTACAATACTTTGTGTTTTGTTCATACTATGAACTCCAGCAGGCAGTTCCTCTGTTAGAACCGCCTGCTGGATACCTTTACCGCATGTGTGAAGGTAGCCTAAGTCTATTAGAATGGTACCATATGTTAGTCCGTCTGGTTAAAGTGTAATTATTATTTTAGTTTATTTTTAGTAGGGACAGGAATGGTAAACATTTTTAATATACTTTATTACTGAAAGGTGTTTCTAGAAAACAAGAGTATAAATAGTCTCCTTATCATGCTCTGTGTTACATTGGTGGCTCATGTCTGTTGCTGCCCTGGTACTTTTGTTAGGAACATTATGTATTGAACTACCTCTCCTCTCCTTGCTCTGTGGGCAGTTGCTTCTAATTGTTAATCAACCTTTGCTATAAATGCTGGACTGCCCTTTCACTCCTTGTTTAGGTTCTGAGTTTACTTGTTTACCATGAAGGTGTGCTATTCTGATTCTCTGCCCACATACCAAATGTTTGTCTGTGAACTGACTCTGATTCTCTGCTGCTTGCCCTTACCTTAGCCTGTCTGCCATACTGACCCTTTGCTGTATGCCCAGATCTCAGATAGTTTCACAGACCTGCACAAATGGCATCTGGCCTGACCTCTGTTTACCTTCTCCGAGTATTGCCTGACCCTTTGGTGCTTTTGACATGTCTCTTTGCCCGTGGGTCAGCTACCAACTGCACCAGGACTATTCCAAGATGTAGTGGCCCGGAGGGTCCCCTGCAGCAAAGGCAAGATCCTTGTATAGGGGTTAAAAGGTGAATACCAAAGGATTGCCAGGATAATGCCCTTAGGACTAGTCAAACCAGTTAGTTGGTACAATGGATCCACACCCACTGTCTGTTACACTAACTGAGCATTGCAAAGGAGAGACCATCTTCAGCATTCTATTGAGTGCTGAAGATGTCTATATGCACATATAGAGGCAGGCCTCTCAGCATGTCTCTTATCTCACTAATATAGCCATTGCTATGGTGTATTTTTTGTATTTTATAACTACTGGGCTCAACTTGTTTAAAGATGAACTTCCACTTTAAGTTTCTTTACTAAAAAAACCCAGCAACACATTTAATAACAGGAACACATTTATATATTCACCTCTGTAATATTTTTAACAGAATAATGCCAAAGGGACCAATAAATAAAGATTAGAGTTCCTAATTTGAAATGGTATGGAATGTGGCATGAAATGAAGCTTAGTTTGGCTTCCTATATTTAGATGGTGATCCACTGTCAAGTAGAACTGTTTGATAAGTTCCTAAAATGTGCTGTGCACTAAACCCAACAAGACCGCTGTGCTATGACCTGCAGAGTTTTCCATGAAACTTCCAGAAACACATCTATAGTACATGGCACTGCTGCATAACAATGAAATATTTTTTTTCTAATCAAGTCGAGCTAAAAGATTTGCCATCTGTATTTACAAGGCAAACGCTTGCATCACAATTCAGATGAGCCTTACACCAGATGGGCATGTTTTCAATGAATGCACTTATTCATGGATCTCTATTTCACATTCATTTTTAATTAGTTTCAGTATAGCACCTACAATTCTCAAGTCAGCTTGCTTTACAGATTTCTCTATGAAAAAAAAGGATGATTATATAATATGACGAGCCTTACGTATACAATGTTCAGTACACACACACGCTAAACATCTCCATAAAGCCTCTTCAGGGACCGACCATAGGGCTACAGATGAAGCATGGAATACTTGATGCAAATTATATTAAATGCTGCCTTTGGAAGCTGCATTACCATCATACATGTACACGTGCCGCAGGAACGCTACTGAATGAAATAAACTGTGACGATCGGAATAATAATAAATGCACCTTTTGACATTTTGTGGCTTATACTGCTCCACAGAACAATTTTATAGAAATGTAGGATGTTTAAATGTCACCAAACAGCACCAAACCAATGATGTATAAATTACAGAGGAAGACCATGTCACTAATATGGAACTTGTAGTGAGAAGGGCCTGATATCTAACTGTTCTCACTGTCCCTTTCTCATGCTCATTGAATTAAAGGGGTTGTCTGGGCTTTTAATATTGATAAACTATCCTCAGGATAGGTCATCAATATCAGATCGGCGGGGGTCCGACACCCCCGCCGATCAGCTATATGAGGAGACAGCATGCGCGCAGTGTACATGTGCCGTCTTCCTTCTCTCTTCCTGTTCACTACTGTTTTGCCATACACAGCAGTGGTGAGCAGGAAGAGAGACGGGAAATGGCACGTGCACACTGCGAGCACTGTCTACTCATACAGCTGATCGGGAGCTGAGTGTCGGACCCCCACGATCTGATATTGATGACCTATCCTCACTGTTCCTATGTCTGGCCCTAACATCTTGTGCATGTGTCTGCAAGAGTACAATTGGTGCACGTCCCGTTGATCTCGGATTGGGCACAGCCAAAATATATGCAGTGTTTGGGGTACTCTGGGCATTTAAAAAGATGTAACATTTGGTTATAAACCAGTTCTATCAAAGACATCTCTTTCACATGTGCCAAGAGAGTAGGACATTATTGGGAAAGAACTGTTCCTTTCCAAAAACTGAGAAGGTAAAAAGCTGCATTTACATGCAGTGATCACCTCCACTGTATGGGGACAAGCAATGGATACTGCCATCGCTCGTCCTCATTGTTTCTGGGCAGTAGATCACTGTTTACACAACAGGATCTGCTGCCCAGAAACGATGATTTAGGTAGTCACGTAAATGATGATTTCACCTGATGAACTGTTTTTCTCTTTCGTCCGGTGATTGGCAGCACCTTTATGCAGGCAGATTATTGGGAACAAGCATTTGTATTAAGGTTCGTTCCCAACAATTTTTTTGTCCTCTGTAAAGCCACCTTAAGGGGCCATTCAGACGGCCGTGGTATTGCGGATCTGCAATACCACGGATGCCGCCCGCAAATTACAGAACACACGGCAGGGCGCTCTGTTCAAAATGCCTATTCTTGTCCGGACAAGAATAGGACATGTTCTATATTTTCTTGCGGACAAGAATAGGACATGTTCTATATTTTCTTGCGGAGCTGCGGCACAGAGCTGCGGCTCGGCAAGATCGCGTGCCAGCCATTGAAGTGAACGGGCCCGCACCTATTCCGCAATTTTGCGGAATAGGTGCAGACCCGTTCACACAGTCATGTGAACGGGCCCTAAGAGTAATAGGAGTTGGAGGAATTTCTCCTTGCCAGTTAGTTTTATAGAGGGTTGGGTAGCACCCTCTGGATGTCCATGTGATGGAGAAAGCAGCCACATGTGACGTAATCCAGCAAACAAAAGATCAAGACTGGTGTAGGAAACAACAATCTTGAATAATTTTCCTTAGAGTACCAGACGAAAAAAGTAAATGAAATATATTTGATAGATTGTCATGAAAATGTATCCAAAGTCATGAACGGGGCTGTGTTGCAAATCTCTGCAGAGAGGATGAGGAGTGCCTATGTGTAAGGAAAAAGCTGGTCTTTTTATTCTTGGGATTGTCAGGATCAGTAGTCAGACGCCCAACAATCATAATGTTTTATCATACCAATGTGCCATACCAGTATAAGATGGAGATTTCTCTATGAAAATATTTTTGAACAAACAGAATATAACTAGCATTTGCCTGATAGTCTAGTATAAAGATATGGCATGAACAAGATACACGATTATTCATGCATACAGTATAGTAATTATCAAGATATCATATATATGTAATGTGTAACAATACGATGTGCGCTGCTTCCTAGTCACGCACTGCTACCACTCCATGCACTTAGTTTATCTACAGTTCTGTATTACTGCCAAGCAGTAATTGGCAGTAATATACTGCATACTATCTGCAGATAGCAGGCACACCACTTTAAGGGCAGAATCAATGCACTTGTTAAACGGCTTTTCAGTTAAATAATTTAGCAGAATAACAAGAACAAATGAATTGTAGTACAGTACTTCCAAGGATACAATGATCAACGCCCGGGTCCATGATAATAGGAGACAGTATTTACCCGAAAAGAGAGTTTTCCAATTTCCAGCTATTACATAAATTTTAGTAGGAAAGATCACATATCCTGATAATATAAAGCGATTGTTCACCTTTCTTGAACCTTCCCTAATAAACTATAAAATATCATTAACAGCAATAGATACCTATTATCTGAGCTGCTGCTCCTTTACAAAGACTGAGTGTATTTCCAAGTGGCCATGGCTTTAAAATAGAAACAGTTATTACTGTAGTCAGAACCCCGACCCCAAATTGATTGAAACAAAAAAAACCTCAATAAAAACCTTGTGGTTGATGTTAAGTCACTTAGGGGCGGGGGTCATTTACTGACATTCTTCACCAGAATTTTGGCATAGAAAAGTTGCAAAGTTTGTCACAAGTGCCAGTTTGCAACAAAATTTGAGATTTTTAACATTTTTCCAAAAGTCGACGAGTAGTGCATGGGAACAGACCGGCCAAGGGTAGGAGCTCCGCCACCTGAAGTATTTAACAACATGTGTGTCACAAAACACACACATTACATCAGGAATGTACTCCAGCGCCACCTCCCAACCATCCCAGATTAAGCAGGACAGTCCCGGACTTCTGGCAGCCCTGCTGTCATCTGTCTTTCCGTCCTATGGATGCAGAGACAGCTAATTGTAATGGTGAAGCAGATAGCTGTCCACTCCCCTCTTCACCATTCATCTCAGCTGCTGATGCTCCACACTGCTGGATTATGTAGGAGGAGTGGCACTGGATCGGAATCAGCCTGTGGACTCCTCCTCCAGCAGAAGGATGTGTGATGGCATTGTGCTGCTACTGGGGAGCGTGATGATCAGAGGAACTAGGTCATTATTTACTTTGATTTTGCTTCCTATGAAGAAGCACATATCCATGTATAATGATTGTGAAGAAGGCATGTGTTGGCATAACTATTGGACAGGGGGCACATGTGGGCATATCTACTGTGAAGGGGCACATGTGGGCATAACTACTGTGAATGGAGGCACAATGTGGGCATAACTATTGTGAATGGAGGCACATCTGGGCATAACTACTATGAAGATGGCACATCTGGGCATAACTATAGAAAAGGGGTACACCTGGGCATAGCTAGTGTGAAGGGGCACATGTGGGCATAACTACTGTGAATGGAGGCACAATGTGGGCATAACTATTGTGAATGGAGGCACATCTGGGCATAACTACTATGAAGATGGCACATCTGGGCATAACTATAGAAAAGGGGTACACCTGGGCATAGCTAGTGTGAAGGGGCACATGTGGGCATAACTACTGTGAAGGGGCACATGTGGGCATAACTACTGTGAATGCAGGCACAATGTGGACATAACTATAATGAAGGGGGCACATCTGGGCATAACTATTGTAAAGGGGGCACATGTGGGCATAATTAGTGTAGTGTAGGGGCACATGTAGGCATAACTACTGTGAAAGGGACAAATCTGGCCATTACAGCTATGTAGGAAGCACATCGGGGCATAACTATTGTGAAGGGCACAATGTGGGCATAACTATTGTGAAGGGGGAACATATGGGCATAACTACTGTGAAGGGGGCACACGTGGGCATAACTTGTGAAGGGGCACATCTGGGAATAACTGCTGTGAAAGGGGCACATTTCTGGCCATAACTATTGTGAATGGCACATCTGGGCATAACTACTGTGAAGGGGCACATATCTGGGCATAACTACTGTGAAGGGGGCACATCTGAGCATGAATATTGTGACTGGTGCATATTTGGGCATAACTACAGTAAAAGGGGCACATATCTGGGCATATCTAGTGTGAAGGGAAACATCTGGGCATAACTATTGTGAAGGGCACATCTGGGCATAACTACTGTAAAGGGGCACATATCTGGGCATAACTTCTATGAAGATGGCACATCTGGGCATAACTGTTGTGAAGGGGACACATCTAGGCATAACTACTGTGAAGGGGACACATCTGAACATACATATTGTGAATAGTGCACATCTGGGCATAACTATTGTGAAGGGGGCATATTTGGGCATTACTACTGTGAATGGTGCAAATCTGGGCATAACTACTGTGAATTGGGCATATATGGGCATTACTACTGTGAATGGTGCATATCTGGGCATTACTACTGTGAAGGTGGCACAACTGGACATAACTACTGTGAAGGTGGCACATCTGGGCACTACTGCTGTGAAAGGGCACAGTGTGGGATTGGGTGTGTATAGTTATGTTCTGAGTTAGAGGCATGGCCTTTTGTGAAAAAATGTGCACATATTGTCCCTCTTTGTGTTTTTCAAAAGCTGGGAGGTATGCTGGAGTAGATTTGAGTTCTGGCACAAGGACAGCAGAATATTCGACAAATTTCTTAATAAGCGTGCGCCTCTTCATAAATTGGTCGGATTTACCACCTGCCGGATTTGTACTCTAGTAAATGACCCCCTTGATGTTTGCAGGAGCTCTTGCAGGGTGGAAATGATGCGGCTTTCTCCTGCCTTTGACTATGTCTTTATGCAGATAATCAGGGAGAGCAGGCCAGGGGAAATCAGATTACCACAGATATTCTCCAAGGCACAGGTGCCATTAGACAGAGAGGAGAGGGGCTGCCATGTCTTGTAAGACTTCTCCTCTCTCTGTTGTCAGAATACAACTGTCAGAATAAATGGTGCCTAAATTGTTTTGATGGTACCAGGGAGAGACACAAGTGTGAAATTTGATTTCCCTGCACTTATCTCCCACTACCTTATTACACTAGGTATGTATATTATGGACCTTTAATGACATTATATTACTCTGTGTGCCTCTGTGTGTATTACGCTGCACAGAACTGCAATCACCGTAGGATATGATACAAATACACACAAGCTGAGTATACAAAAATATACAGCTCCTTATATGATACACCAAACAGATGAAACCCTTTGCACCATTAGGACAATGTGTTGAACATGATTTAATGTTTTTAATGTCTGCTAGCTGTAAATTCCAAATATTCAGTGACACGTTGTAAAAGATAATTGCCGAGGAGGCTAAGTGACCACACTGGTCCCGAGAAGAAGTGTGCACAAAGTCAGCATTGCAATTTATCCTTCAGTATATGGGACGTCAATCTGTTCATCTGGATGCATCATTCATAGTCCAGTTTATGAACCAAATTTAAAGGGGTTGTGTCACTTCAGCAAATGACGTTTACCATGTAGACAAAGGTAATACAAGGCACTTACTAAGAGCCTCGGACTGGCCCACAGGGGAACAGGTGAATCACCTGAGCATGGTTGGGCCCCCAGTCTCCCACTTCTTACACAAGTGGCACATGGCGCAGTTGGCTTAGATTACGTCAACATACAGCGACTGGCCAGCAGGTATCCTCTTTGCCCAGAGGACTGCCTTTTTGAAGTTCCTGAAGTTGCTGTAGGTACCCCCATAATCAATCATCTTGAGCGCCCTGCTGCTATGTGTGTATTTGCATGTAAGGGCTCATGCACATGGCCATTGCCCGGCTGTGGCCGTATTACAGCCCGCATATGGCAGGTCCACAATATATGGGCACTGGCCGTGTGCACCCTGCATCACGGACCCATTCACTTGAATGGGTCCACAATCCTGGAGATGCGGTGCAGTGCAGAACAGAGGCACGGATTGGAAGCCCACGAAACCACTCCGTAGTGTGTTTCTGTCCGTGCTTCCACACCGCCAAATAGTAGTGCATGCACTATTTTTTTGTGGTGCAGACCGTTGGATGCGGATTGCGGACCCTATTCAAGTGAATGGGTCCACGATCCACTTGCGGTGGCCCCACTGCTCTAGGCCGTGCAATGCAGACCGCAATTTGCGATCCGCAGCACAGGCCCGGCCAGCACACGTTTGTGTGCACGAGCCCTTACAGTACAGTGGGCCCCCAGAATTAATTTTACTGTTGGGCCCTTGGCACTCAAGTCCGACACTGCTTACTAATTTATTGTGATTGTATATATTGCCTGCTTTGTTGGCTGGATTCATTTTTCCATCACATTATACACTGTTCATTTCCACGGTTTACGATTAACCTGCAATCCATCAGTGGTGGCCGTGCTTGCACAGTATAGGAAAAATTGTCAGCCTCTCTGGTGGCCAGGAATGTGGGAGCACACATAGGCACGCATATACAGCAGCTCCCGTCCCGGCCACCTCGAATCTGCGCTGCAGCGGTGGTCATAACATGTGATGGAAAAATGAATCAAGCCAGCAAAGGAAGCAATATGGATAATAACAATACATTAGTAAGTGCCTTGTATTAACTTTCTCTACGTGATAAATGCCATTTGCAGTAAAGTAAGACTGAAGTAAAAATGGATATGTGTACCGCCAATTCATGTAATACTCTTTTATGCAGTTGTACCATATGTACACGGGGCTGAGAGGGGATAATGATATGATGCAGTGCAGCATCTACAACATATTACACTATCTTCATACACTCCAGTTCAGATCACCCCATTGACGCACCATAACTTTCCGCTCCGCTTAGCTGTGAATGATAAATCACTGCAGTTGTCTAGTACAGTAGCTATGTAAGTACGCAGAGCTTATTTATGGGATTCACCTTCCAGTAATCATTAACTCTAAGCTCTGATTTATGAGTAACACCCTGGTTTCCTTTAGCTCCATTCAATTATTATCAATCAGAGTCACAGCAAATCAACTCCACATTACCCTAAACATTTCATTTCCTAAATCATCCATGAGCCAAACATTTATAAATGGGTGTAAAATGCAAATTGGTTGCTTCGCTAACTTCAGCCAGCTGCAAATAAAACTCACTTTTCACATTTTTAGGCGTCATCATACCATCTTTTTCAACTGAGAATCACACAAGAGACGCTGCTCGTTCCATTGCAAGGAATAATCTGCAAACTGTGACATTTTTTTTTTTTTTTTGCACATGGGAAAAGTCATGATTAATTTCTATCGAAAAAATAAGAGTCAGAAGCAATTTCCTGGAGGGAGGACTAAAAAAATAGTTCATGACATTTTTAGTGCTGTACGGGTATATATGGATGACTAAGTAGTAAGCTAGTTAGCACTGCCTCCTGGCCGGCCTCATGGGTCTGCATATGACCAGGGCAGCATCTGCAAGCAGTTGGTACATCATCATTTTACATGCGCTTCCTCCAAATAATCCTCACTCGGAAAGTATTAATTGGCTTCCTTTGAAAATGACCCTCATCAATGCGTGTTTTGTTGAGATAAGGAAAGTAGCGTGTGAGCCTCAGAAGGGACAGGTTTCAGTCTGAGTTAATACCTTCTGTATACAGCGCTGCAGAATATGTTGGCACTACAAGTGTAAAAACATTGTTTAGAGTAAAGAAAGCCTGTCTATTTTAGTAAATACTGCGTCATTCCTCTATTATTCCTACTAACTCTTCATGAGTAAATTGACAACTGCGTGGTATCAGTCAGGGACGTGTCCCTGCGCATTCGACACTGCCCTATCAATGCTGACAGCGGCAGACTGTGTAGAGAGACACACCTCACTGACAAGAGGAAGGGTAATGCCCAGTTTCAGTTTATTCATAAATATTTAGGAGGAATAACAGAGGGATGACACAACACAGAGTATTGGGAAAATATGTTGCATAGTTGATATTTTATGGGGAATACAAGTAATTACTACAACAGACATGTGAGGAGAGGGGACAGGTCCTCTTTTATCAACATCCTATAAAATTACCCACAAGTTACCAGCCCCATTAAGGACCAGGATTAAGCTACATTTACACAACTGTATGCGTTTTGCGTTCTGCAAGAAATACGGATGATATCTGGCATCCGTATTGCATCTGTTTTTTTTTGTTTTCTTTTTATCTATTGTAACATTGTGCTGTCCACACGGAAACAAAATACGTTTGTGTGAATGAGGCCTTAATTGTACCATATTTTCTGTACATGGCTGCAGAATATGTTCACCCTATATAGAACAAAATATTTTGTGATCTTTATGTTACACAAAATTATATAGAATATGGTAGATGAAAAGAAAGGTATGTTGATAATCTAATGCAACCACGTTTAATGCCACAGACAACTATAAAAAGTTATATGAGAACCTGTATCATTTATCTAAGTATATATGAGTGAAAAGATGTCACATATATTATTATCTGTATATCTATTTCATATCTAATGTTCTCTTTTATATGTATCTCTTTTCTGTCTCTTTTATGTCTACTTACTGCATTTGATTTATATCTGTCTCTTGTATATCTATCTATCTATCTATCTATCTACTATCTATCTATCTCTCTATCATGTTATCATACACAAGCATTCTTCTGAGGAGCACAACTTACCTATATTTCATGCCAGTTTGCTTGGCTGTGGATTCCTTCAGTGAGATATGATGCTGGGGAGTGAAAGTTCCCAGACTCCTGGCGATGATGGCCACAGTGCGGAACCTTGCCCTGGCTGCATTGACCACATTTGGACCACTGGAGTTCTGCTTGCTGTGCCTATCGTCCCCATTCCTACTCTTGAGGTTGTGCTCTGTGCAGGCTATGGAGACTTGCATGGCTTCTGCTGGATACTCAGTGATCAAGCAGTCTGATGTTCAGAGGCTCATAGATACCTTCTACTGGAAGCTGCCAGAGATCAATGAGTGCAAGTGACAGGATTAGAGTTCAGGGGAGGGTGTCCTGTGTCCTTGGGATGCCACCAGTAAGCTTCTGAGAAGTCAGGAGACCACCAGGCAGTGAGATCATAAGGTATTTCATTCCATCAAATCCTCCAGGACTTGCAGATTCAATCAAAAGAGTCCTGTGCCCTCATAATCACCCCACTGTTCACTCCTCTGTCCTGGTGCAGTCTTAGAAATAAATCAGTGCAGGTGCATCTCAATATGTGAAGACTTCTGCTCTCTGAAGACCATCAGCTGATGAACAGACAATATCCTCTAGACCTGGAAGAACCTTTAATCACATCAGGCTCCCTGAGGACAGAAGATCTCCATCTAGTTGAGGAGTGTGATGATGTGAGATGTGACAGGCAGGAGCCTTCCTTTCATGTGCTGCTGAGTGTGAAGCTAGCCCAGGCTCTGCTCTGTTCCAGCACTCAGCGACTGTAGTGAGAGGCAGATGGTGGGAATGGCTCTTTAAGAAGTGAGGAGCATGCTGTATTTCTTAGCAGCACATCATAAGGGAAATGTGGAGGTTGCAAGCATTTGCAGCACCACTAATTAGAGTAGACTATGAAGGTTGCTCAGGCTTCAGGCTGCGTTACTGTATCCTTTAGTTACCCAAAACTTACCTACACCCCAAATATGAAAACCTCATGTTTGTAGTAGCCTGTAACAAGCAGCTCTCTGGAGTTGATGATCATGTCAGCAGTGAGAGGGTGAACATTTCTGCATCCTCCCTGCACAGCACATAAGGACAGGGTGATAAGGAGCAGAGCATCATCTGCCCATTGTCACAGGGGTGATGCAGGACCTGTGTCAGCTCTTCCCTACAATACACAAGGAACCACACTTGGTTTTTGTAACACTGAAGAATACAAACAGCATAGCTCAATGCACAGAGTCTAGAGGTCTACAGTATGTGCCAAGGTCTGAGCAGAAATGTTAGTGGTTGCAATTTACTGTACTGTAGTGATTTATATGCTTTACAGAGCAGGCATATTACTTAAAGCCTCCAAAAACACACTGTACCAGAAGTGGATTCTGTTATATAGAAAAACAGCATCTTACATGCAGCAGTGTAGCACGACCACCCCCACACGCTCAATTATAACTATTAGCCCCTGTACACCATTCACTTACATGCAAATACAGACGAGATGGGAAAAAATTCATATATGTGTACATTGTAAGTATTATTTAGAGCAATCAGCACGAGGGGTCTCCACAGGGACACAAATGAGAGACAGAGGTTTAATTGAATTGATCCTAAACAAAAGGATTCATCCTGGGCCAGCATCACTGAGTACTGCACAATTAAAGAAATATACGTATGGCCGTGTACTGAAACTGGAGCAAATACCAGATATTTATAGCATTTTATTAGAACAGATGTTATATAACATGTACAGAATATAATTACAAAAGATGCACCATCCATGAGGCTAGATGAGGCACCTTCAGGACAGTAAGAGGCTGGTGGAGGGGGTTTGCATTTTGTCAAATATTCTGTTCCTCTCTGCCTTTTTTGATCTGTAATCAGAGGGTCACTGCAAATACAAGACTGCTATAGTGGTCTGGAGACAGTGTAATCTGGGGACGCATGAGTTTTTATGGAAATTGTTTGTTATATTTTCCTTAGTAAACATAACTGAAGTGGGATATGAAGGCTAGGGCTACAAACAGACATTTAGTTGGCCACATTTTCTACTAGGTTTCAGTGACATGATGATGTAATGTTATGTGGCCTTGGTGACTGATGGGTGCCATCGGGCATTAAGTTATTATAGACAAAACCTCACAGCGAGTCATTGGATATTCGGGCCAAGTGATATTATGCCACCATGGGCACAACACCAGTGAGACCTCGGACATACTGACTAACAGGGACTAGCAGCGAGGAACGATTCCAAAGATAAGTAATGTAGGTATTAAGAAGTTGTTTGCGTCAATTTCTTTTTATTTCTTAGAGATTCTGTGAAGAAAATCCTAGTTAATAAACTTTTTACCGCATAGTAAATGATGACACATGAATAGTATAAAATCAACTAATTCGTATGATTTTCAAGTTATTTTCTAATGGAGAAAACTCGACTGCTGAAATGTTCCATCTTGTTATCAGATAAATTAATAGCGAGGACATGGCCATATTGATTTTCAAAGCGTGATTCAATGCAATTTTGTAAAGGAGGCATCAGACAAGTGTATGTTCCTCTGCCGCAGTCAGTGCCTCAAATATTGCCAGCCATAATCGGTGCCACAAAACACTGCAAACAACAGCTAACTTCCCCCATAACAATGCTAGTAATAACTAGAAACCCTATAACATTCCCATTTACAGTCAGTGCCCTCAATAGACCTCTGTAAAAGTACCAGCTTGGAGGTATCGATATGTCCAGTGATCTTGAAGGCATACACATACCATAGAGGCACACCATGCGGCTGCTATAGAACCCCTGAAGGGAGGGGGTGTACCTTATTTTAATGGGTGTATTAGTACTTATGCAGGGATTCTGACTTCTCGGGCCCAAATAACAGTGGTTTGGTTGGGTTAACCCACAGATGATGGAAAGGAGATTGGAGGACAAAATCACAAACTCTTCCTATCCCTGGTAGATGAGAGTGTGGTAGTGTAAACCAGTACCAAAAGATGGACTCCACTTTAATCTTCAAACGTTTGCTGTGACACATCTGAGAGATACTGTATGTTACTAGTAATCACATCAGGCACTTATACTTTGGGCATCTCATTTATCGGAACACAAGTAAACAGGAAAGATTATCTAAAACCAAAGTACAATCAGAGGCCATCAAATGTGATACAATCCATCATATCTTGTCATTGTAGCTACAGTATCTGATATCTGAATCTTTTTCTGTAAGAAAAACAGCTGGTGCTCAACCCCAGGAAGCACTTCTCCTTTCTCTGCCACAGCTCCAGCACCATCCCTAACAATGCTCAGCTAGTTTATGGCTCCGCCAACTCATCAAAAGTTTGGTTGGATACAGCAACAGGCAGGGGTGAACTGGGAACTTAAAGTGGCCCTGGAAAAAAACTAAAAGTGGCCCCAATATTGTAGGTGGGCCCAAAGTGACAGAAGGCGAGGCAACACAAGTAGATGGGACCAATACAAGTGCAGCACAGAATACCATCTCATCCAAATACCAAAATTTACATATGGAGCAGGGGGCTTAGGAGGTGAGATGTGGACCAAAGCAACAATCCAGCCCCACCTTCAGCATGCTGCCTGGACTTCCTGTAATAATGACGCCTACAGTGCCCCCAGTAGTATGCACCCAAGCAGGGGCAGCGAGGAGGGCACTGGTGGCCCTGTGGGCATCGGTTCACCAGGAAATTTTCACATAGGGTCTAGGACTAATCCGCCCTGGCAACAGAAAGTGCTGCATACGGGATGTAATAAACCAGAGTGAAAATGGGTCAGGAAGATCCAAATATGAAAAAAAGTATGGGAAGATGTAAATGAAATAACCAACTACATTATCTGTTAAAAACAGAATATGGCAATGAAAAGAAAAAATACATTTTTTTTTTACCAAAGTTTTCATTTTTTTCAGTATTAAAACACAAGAAAAATGGTATTATTGTGATAGTTATGACCCAGTGAATGAAGGGCATGGGTCAGTTTTACTGCACTGGAAATACAAAACCCAAAAAACTGTGGCAGATTTGCTGTTTTTTTTTTTTTTCTAACTCCAATCCATTTGGAATTTTTCCAGCTTCTTACTACATCGTATGCAATATTAAATGGTGCAGTTAGGAAGTACAACTTATCCCGCAAAAAAACAAACCCATATATGCAGGCATGGGATTCAGCCAGTTCCCTGAGGTTCTCCAGATCCAGTTGTTAAAATTACAGAACCGGCTGGCAGCTGGAGATGAGCCCTTCCATTCCATAGTTTAGCTCCTTAGGCTTATTAAAAGTTGGGTGGCATGTGTGTGTAGTGTATGTGTGGTATATTTATGTATGTGTACCATGTATATGGTGTATTTATGTGTATGTGTGTTGCATATATGAGATTTATATGTAAACATGTGTCATGATGCCACATGGCCGCCGTTGAGTAGGGAAACTGTTGTTAAAAATATGAATCCCACCCCTGCTTATATGTCTATTTGAACGGAAAAATAAAAAAAATGATAGCTTTGGGAGAGCTGGAAGTAAAAAATGATAACACAAAAACGGAAAATCACAGGGTGCTAAAGGGTTAATGTTCCCATTCTCACCAACTACACTAATAGATTTATTTTTCATCAGTGTTTTTCCTACGTTTGTCCATTGCCTCTTATTATGTCAGAGATCTCCATATTCACTACTCCTATTGATAATCTTTAGCCTGGCAGTCCATGGGGTGTGTCCTTTCTGCTGCAGCTCTCCGCCTTTAACTGCCACAGCTCCTTACAGAATATATGGCTGATGGCAGTTGAAGGTTTAAACTGAGCACGTTCGACCAGCTCAGTGAGACGGACAGCAGGTGGCGCTATACAGATATATTTTATTGTATAACTTAGTGGCTATGCTAATTTTTTAATTACAAAAGTATTCAGATCCAGGTGCTGGTTTGAAAAATGTAGAACATGTTTTATGACACAACCCCTTTAATGTATTTGTGCTCACAGAAGGCAAATACTACAGAATTATTGAGGATCAGCCACCCCTGGAAAATAAAAAAAAAGTAAAGCCAAATAAAATATATGATTTTTTCATTCTAAAAAGTTTTTTTTCTTGCAGTTGTAACCTAGGCTAAGAAATCATTACCTATTATTATGTCTGATCACACATAAAACCAGGCCCGAACAAAAAACATGAATAATATTTGATGACATAGATCTACAAGGCCTTAACAAAACCCTCAGCCTCATAAAAGTGTCATGAAATGATTGGGCTGACATTGAAGGCCCCAGGGGATTACTTCTCAATGTATTACTTGGGCAGAAAGGCTTTTACAGACCATTTTTACAATGCATCTAAGCGTAACTTAAATTATAAAACAAAACGAAAACTGCTCTTTACGTATAAAGGCATCTTTGAGTGAAGAGACGCAGCAGCCAACAAATCACTTAGTCAATGGATCAGAGAAAGCAACTGTTAACATGGAACATGCTTAGGGGGAATCTGGTGGTGTGCCAACGTCTTTGAAAAACTCTTCTTAAATCCTTAAATGCCATGGGGGACACAGGATCATTGCCAAACCGTGCACTTGTTCTAGCAGTGAAGATGTTAATCCGCTAATGCTTATCCCTGTAAATGGAGCACTGGCTCTCCAAGGTACTGAAATAAGATAACAGTTGGCGTTAAGAGCTCTTAGCCTTGATCATTTTATACGAAAAGGCTATATGCTAATTAAACAGGAAAATGAGTTAGTAACAGTTTAATAGGAATACAAAGCTCGAAATTTCTGACTATTCCTTAAAAAGAACTACTTGAACTTTACATTTGTTGTAATAGAAATGTAAAGCATGGCAGCACGCAGCTTGTGTATTGTGAAAGGACAGGCTTTTTCTATAGATACTCCAAGCTGAATGAGGCTGCCTCATGGATGGTTCAGAAGTCTCCTAAAAAGGCCACAACTCAATACTAGGATACACATGCTTATGGACCAGGTAAAGCTTTCCTTGTTGTCAGTGATGGAAAATTCCTACCATTCTGTTGTTTTCTGATTAAGTTTTTATGACTTGATACTCTATTCTCAACTCTTGTGTTTGCCAGAAGCTTTTCTGATGTTTCAATGCCAGTCTGGCTTGACCTTCCAACACTGTGCCTGACTGATGCTTGCATGTTATTCACTGGCTTAAGGGGGTTTTTCTAGGATTACTATGGTTTTTAACAGATATGCTCATGCAGTTGCTTAACTTGTGTACTGTACCCCTGCAGAACAGATTCTCACAGGAGATGGCCACAGCACTCTATGTTTGACCCTTTCCACCCAAGGGTCTGTTTCTTCAGTATAAGGGCTCATTCAGACGGCCATATGATGTCCGCAAAAATACGGATCCGTTTTTTTTTTCGGACAGTTCAGCATGTCTGCAAAAATACGGATTACATTCCGTATTTTTGCGGATCCATAGACTTCAATGAGGCCATGTCCTGATTTTCACTGACAAGTATAGGACATGTTTCATTTGTTTTGCAGAGCCATGGAATGAAAGAAAAGGGCCCATAGAAGTGAATGGGTCAGTATGTAATCCGCAAAAAAACGGATCCGCATTTTTGTGGACAACATACGGCCATCTGAATGAGCCCTAACCTAATAAAGGTTTTTTGACAGCACACCAATATGATTTTAATATGCTTGTTTATTTCATAATTTTCAGCCGTTTACACAGTAGGCATTAGAACGGTGCCAGAATAGGGTACTTGCAAACTGTTCTTCTTGTGCAATGCTACTTAATGGTATTTAAAGCTATTTAATATGTTAATTATGTTAAAGCAAGCTTGTCCTGGAGTACACCTGACAACTATGCAACTCTTCCTGTTCTTCACCTCTCTGCTCCAGAAATTCACCTTTACCCTTCCACCGGGGACAGAACATCAGGACTAAACCTGAACCTAAACAAGTATAAAATCGATATCTCTGTATGGATCAGTTGGGATTACAGATCTTGACTCTGACTGTAGGAAGCCAGGTGTTAGACTTAGATCCACAGCTGGCCAAGTCAGTTGTTTTGTTTTTTTGCTAGCTGAGGAATTGAGAGCAAGTACTGAGTACTGTGCCTGAGCTCCAGAGAACCTACATTTCTGAGGGATCCAGACAGAGAAAAAAAACTTCTCTACTTCACAGTGCTCCAAGAAAAGAGAAATGAAGGAGCTAGAAGATCCAGAATCTGCTTGGTTAAGCATTGGAGTCAGTCAGTAAGGTATTTGCTGTTTCAGGCTGATAGAGACTTTACTGCAGTGAGAGGGACATTGCTAAAACACCCTTCACACTCAGACATGGCCTGGCCCACCATATCTTAATCTTATACCCCTCAGCTGGGAATTATAGCCACCACTGCAAGAATGATTTTCCAACCTTAGATTCTGCAGAGAGATACTTTGTAGAGAGAAAATGAGAGAATGAACGTGTACTACAATTTCCAACCTTGCCTATATCCATACATTACTATCTGGGAAGATTTCCACTGAGTATTGTCTGGAACTGTGTTTTGATACTGTTGGAGGTACTACAACTCCCATTCTACACTATAGTAAACAGAGACATTTGTCTACTACAACTGGCCTGGTTACTGACTCCAGCACCATTTGCCGGCCACTGCACCTACCTGCCTTGAACCCACACAAAATGTTAACATCAAGGACAGCCCACCCACCATCAGGCAGGAGCCCCCACATCAGGGTGTGCCCCAAAGGAAGAAAGGGTACGCCCTCCCATTACTGTCCTGGCCCTGGTAAGTATTGGTGTGAGGACTGCTACTGTGAATGATTGCAGCCAGGGCCATTACCACTCCCATTCTCCACGCCTTTCCACTGGGGCTTGCGGCACATTTTTGTCATGCTTTTTTTTTCATTTAGGACTCTCCTCATCCATTTTCAACATGTACACAAATCACCCCAGTTGGTTTATATCCTGTATGTGGAAATTCCTGTTATTGTATCCAACCAAACCAATGCACTTCACCATTATCTTCCAGAACTCCAATACTGCCCATAACAATGCCCAGCTAGTTTATAGCTTCTCTTACCCAGCTAGTTACATAGACACTCCTCTATCATTGCCCCTGTTGCTGCTTCGACATGCCTATGGACATAACATCACAGGAAGTAAGAAAGAGCAGCATGGACATGGTCATATGACCGCAGCCAAGAACAGAAGATAGGAGCCTTAAAGGGAACAGAAATGTATTACAAAATTACAGCTACCTTCATAAAGGATTATTTTATATGATGTTGCTGCACAGTGGAAAATCCCTTTATTCTTGTTGCTGAATCGACCCATGTAATTTTATCAATATGTTTCTGCAGGCAAGCCATGCCAATTTGTCATTGGTATCAAAGAATGCAAGCTGTGGCTGTCTGCCTGGCAGTCTTCAAACCCCTATGACACATTAGATGGTGAGTGCTACTCCAGAGTACCAGCCACTCACTCCTTTTATATCTTGGCTCCTGGCTGCTTTGCCTACTTAGGGGACTGAGGGGGACTCTGCTGAATAAGTTGCCATCTACACATCCTTTTTCACTATGTTGTTGTGCCAGGGTAGTATTCACTGCTCTAGCTGTTACTGATCTATACCGTAGTATATGACCTTTTGTGACCTGCTGCTGAAACAGCTATTAAATTACAGTAGTTTGCCCAGACACATTGCCACATCCCATCACCTACTGAGTCTTGTCTGCCTTATTTAAGGTGGATTTACATGAATAGATAATCAGGTAGATTATCGGGAATGAACGTGTCATTCCCGACAATCTGTCCGTATAAGGGTTGTGTGAACGGGATAGGTGTGGGCCCGTTCACTTCTACGGCCAGCACATGATCTTGCTGAGCCACAGCTCTGTAAGAAATTATAGAACATGCCCTATTCTTGTCCGCAACAGCGGTCAAGAACAGGCATTTTGAGCGGGACGCCCGGATTTTTTGCGCAAATTTGCGAAGGTTTGCGGATCCACAATACTACGGCCGTCTGAACGGCCCCTAAAGGTGCAACAGATCACCCAATGAATGAGCGAATCAGGTGAAACTGTCATTAGTACAGGCACCTAAATTATAGTTCCTGGCCAGCAGATAGTGCTGTCTAAACAGTGATCTGCTGCCCAGAAACAGTGCAGCGATATGGGGACTAGTGATCGCAGTAGCAACTGATCATCCTCATACTGTGGAGGTGATTGCTGCATGTAAATACAGCACTTCACCTACGCTTCCTTCCAACAATCTGATGCTCATCTGGGCGAGTAAATGCACCTTTAGATGCCATTGTATGGCACTGTAATAACCTACTAATCTTCAGTAGGTTGAATTACCACTCGCCGTACAGCAGCAGACAGATGCAGCCAACGTTATCTTGACCAACTTAACACGTTAACACAACAAAATCACATTACAATAAATCTTGCTAAAGTGACGATCCTGGTTCTGATAGAGTCAAGACAATGCCCCACAACAAATTTTTCAAGCCCCCCCCAGCAACGTCTTCGCAAACCCCTCCTCCCATCTCTACCCAAGATTGTGCTCTCAGATGAAGCCCAGCGGCCATTCTGTCCGTTTTCTACAGTGTTACTGTATATAATGTCATTGTATAATACTGAGTTTGGACCCCTGCTTCCGCTATAGCTACGCCTCCTGCAATGCTGCATACATCTGTAGACAAGAAATGTCTGATATAATTTAAAAATCTTCTATAATATTCAGTTGATATATGGATTGTGCTGACTGAGTGCAGGTATAAATAATATGTGACCAGTAATGCTCTTTAATATTACAATCTTTGACAAAAACAAGAGATAATACATTTTTTTTAATCAGAACAAATAATTTCTATTTTGCCTCCATAATAAAAGATTTGAAAGAAAGAATTGACATATAATAGTGTAAAAATGGACTAGAGGATGAGTCACTTTATTAGACTAACCAAGATAATCAATAAAAAGACAGTCCCTTTCCAGAGTTACAATTGTCATAGCAACTCATTGAATTTAATGTATTGAAACTACTCGGGTCTAAATTAGAAGGTAGCGGAGGGATAATAAGTGCGTTGCCTTCTAGAGCTGGCGGCATAGGTTCAAATATATCCAGCGTAACATCTGCATGACTTTTTTTTAAATCAATTTGTATAAATTCTCCACTTTCCTCCCACATGAAAAAAAAGAAGAATATTGGTTGGCTTTCTATGTATGGAACGGGATAATACACTGTGAGCCCCAGCAGGAATGTAAGCGCTTTCTCTATACTCTGCTGCAGAATATGTAGACAGCAGATAAGGAAAAGAACATCCACCTTTATACAAGGCTTCCATAGTTTGGACAGGTAACCATTAAATGTGATGTGAATATTCCGTCTCTGCAAAAATGTGATTGATTGAAAAAAGAATGGGAGTATTATAGATGCTTCATGCTGGCAGCTGATTTTTAGTGTTTCTTTGCCAAAAGTGCAAAGAGGTCAAAGCAATTTGTTCTTAATTGAAAAGTGTCTTTATCTGCAAGACAGTAATTTACGCAGTATGTCAGGGCATGAAAAGAGGAAATCCTGGGCATGGATAGTCCTTGTGCCCTTTCAATAAGTGTTAACATTTATCCTACAATTATTGGTGTGACAAGCAATAATGACAATGTCTTCTAACGATGTCAAGATTCTTTCTAAAGTAGCACATTAACTGTGAGAGTATTAAGACGGTGAAGTAACTCATTGATCATTCCTCCTTACCCCCTGTAGATGTTCTCGGTAAAATAATGATACTGTATCACTTGTAAGTTATGTTCACATTGACACTTTTTATTTCTGTTCTTCTCTATTATAGGAGCAGAACAACGAAAATAATAGCAGCGTCATTTCAATCATAGACTATAAAGGGTATTTGGCACCCGGGGCTGGTCCTTTCTCCCTCACAGTATTTATGCCCTCACTGTACAACTTTCACAGTAGTTATGCCCACATTGTGCCCCCTTAAAGTACTTATCCCTTCATTGTGCTCCCTTCACAGTAGTCATGCCCTCATTATGCCACCTCACAGTAGCTGTGCCCCTTTCACAGTAGTAATGTCTCGTCTGTGTCCCCTTCAAAGTCCCAACTGTACCCCCTTCACAGTTGTAATGCCATATTTGTGCCCTCTTCACAGTACATATGCCCTCATTGTGCCACCTCACAGTAGTTATGCCCTCTCTGTGTCCCCATAACAGCTATGCCCCTTCACAGAGTAATGCCCATTGTGCCCCCTTCACAATAGTAATGTCCATTGTGTCCCCTTCATAGTAGTAATGCCCTCTATGTCCTCTTCATACTAATAATTCCCATTGTGTCCCCTCCATAGTAGTAATGCCCATTGTGCCCCCTTCACTGCACAGTCTGACACTAGCAGTATTGATTGGATAGCGTCAGGCTGTGCAGGGACACCACACCAACTGGTTACTCTCATATGCACCTTTACTGCAAACTACTGTCAATTTATTCATAGCTAATAGCAGGAATAATGAAGGAATGGCATGTCACAACATAGAATCATAACAATAGATGCTTCAGAATTCTTAAGTGGGGTATACAAGTAATTACTAATATAGGCATGTCAGGAGAGATTACAGAATGGACTGAGTTTTTAGCACACCTCAGCTGACCTTAACCATATGACCAGTGTTCTAATACAGCATTAGTCCTACCATGGGAAGATACTAAGAGGAGAGAATGGGAGTAAAAAGCTGTGCAATGGCGGTTGGTTCCGCTCCATCACTCGCCTAGGGCAACATGCTCACTGAAGGGAGAGGCACACACTTCCTTCCTCTCGAGGCAAACCCTGGTTTGGTGGTCTCCTGACTAGTGGTGGTTGGGTTGTCGTTGATGTTAATGAGTTGTTGTAAGTTGCAAGCCGGGTAGACAAGGCCAAGGGTGGATTACAATGATAAGACCCAAGTTGTTGAAACCAGCAGCCAGTTCTTTACTGATGACTTTGTCAGTTTATGCATACACATACATAAATCTTATTGATAGTTTCCCAAGAACTTCTGGCAGAAGAAAGAAGGTGAACTCCACTTGCATTCCACACATCCAGACACTTTCTTAGTATAGCTATATTTTAAATCTGTTCTAGCCTGATGGTGCACTATATTCTCACAAGACAATATCCACTCACATGTGGTTCTACAATACCCACTGTGGGGTGTAGCACATCAACAGACTTGTATCTGTACCTTCCAATATGACCAAGGACCTGATGCTTTTACCTCTAGCCAAAATGCTGTGAAGTCCATAGCCAGTATTTGTGTGTTACCCTCACACGTAGTCATCCTTCACCAACCAATATGGCTGCTAAACCTTAAAAATGACTTTCCAAACTTCCTGGATGAATGGTTGAAGTGGAGTTAGGCCTCAGCTACTCGGCTTGTATGTCTTCTCAGGATGACTTGCTCACCAACTCTCAGCTCACTCAGGGAGAAGGCTTAACTCAGGGGTTTTGACGCGGTAAGTAGTTTTAGTGCTATTCAATAAACTGTTCATATATCCTCAAGAGATGAGAAAAATAAAAGATACAATTCCTGATTGTACTGAATGGGCTGGAAATAACCATTCTCCTGTATGCTGACAAGTTTCATTATTTCCAGAGAAGCAGATACATCTACAGAGCTTCTCCTACCTCTATGTTTCTTCTAAAGTTATTGATGTTATACTTTATATATACTCAGGGGCGTAGCTAAAGGCTCATGGGCCCTGGTGCAAGAGTTCAGCCAACTCAAAAATTTAACCCCCTTCCCCATGCCAAATTCTCACCCTAACCTTTTCCTTCCTAACATTACGTATATCAGTAAATAACATACAGGGTAAGGCTACATTCACACGACGTTGTTTTTGCAGCCTCCGATCGGCATATTTTGCGGCTCAGATGCGGACCCATTCACTTCAATGAGCACTGTGTACTGTCCGCATCTGTATGTCCATTCCTATTTTTGTCCGTTTTGTGGACAAGGATAGGCATTGTTACAGTGGATCTGCAAAAAAAAACGGATGCCATACGGAACATCATCCTTTTTTGTGGATCCGCAATTTGCAGACTGCAAAACACAACGTTCGTGTGAATGTAACCTAATACAGCGCCCCATACCTTGTACATCCAGTGACGTCTCCTCTGATGTAGATCTTCTCTTTCCTCATCTTCTCCTTTCAGACCAGACGCCATTTTTCAGCCATTTCTCATCTTTGCAGTTTGACAGAAAAGAATCTTAGTTTACTACTGTTCCATCATCCTTCTGTCTTCTGGACAAATCATCCTACCACCCCCAGTACTGTGCCACTAGTACCACACAGATAGTGCCCTTCAATAATTATTGGCACACAGTGTCCTAAAATAACTGTGCCCAGCAAATAGTGTCCCCGACAGTAGTAGTGTAAACATAACGTCCCCCAGAAATAACTGTGCTATGCTGATACTGTGCCAGAGTGCCCCCCACAGTAATAGTGCTCCCCAAAGTCCCAACTAATAATTCTCTGCCAGAGTGCACTTGTTAGTAATAGTGCCCCCAACAGTACTAATGTCCCCACTGTGCCCCAGAATTAATAATGCTTCCAATATGCCAGTAAGAAGTGCCCCAATAATGTGCCAGTAAGAAGTGCCCCCATAGTGCGCCCCAATAATGTGCCAGTACGAAGTGCCCCAATAATGTGCCAGAAGTGCCCCCAAAATTTCACCCCAATAATGTTCCAGTAAGAAGTGCTCCCCACCCATAGATGCCCCCCAAATTATGTGCCAGTAAGAAACGCCCCAATAATGCACCAGAGGTTGCCCCCATTGATTCCCCCCCAAAATCATGTGCCAGTAAAAAGTGTCCCACCCCCATAGATGACCCCCCAAATTATGTGCCAGTAAGAAATGCCCCCAGTGCCCCCATGTGCCAGTAAAAATGCCCCCAGTGCCCCCATGTGCCAGTAAGAAATGCCCCCAAGTGCCAGTAAGAAATGCCCCCAGTGCCCCCATGTGCCAGTAACAAATGCCCCCAGTGCCCCATGTGCCAGTAACAAATGCCCCCAGTTTCCCCTATGTACCAGTAACAAATGCCCCCCAGTGCCAGTAAGAAATGCCCCCCAGTGCCCCCATGTGTCAGTAACAAATGCAAATGCCCCCAGTGCCAGTAACAAATGCCCCCATGTGCCAGTAACAAATGCCTCCAGTACCCCATGTGCCAGTAACAAATGCCCCCAATAGAGCTCCGGTCCGTGATTGCAACAATAAAAAAATATAAATACTTACCTCCATGGAGCTGGCAGCGATGCGATGCAGGCCTCTTCCGGCCTGTGTCCCGCGCTGTACGGCTCAGGCGGCGCGATGACGTTATCGCGCCACCTGAGCCAGCCTCTGATAGGCTGCAGCCCTAGTGCCTGCAGCCTATCAGAGGAACGGGCAGGGGAGACACCTCTCCCTCCTCTGCCCCGCAGTACAGGCATCTGTATCGCCGTCCTGACGTATTAGGCTACATTCACACGAACGTTGTGATTTGCAGTCTGCAAATTGCGGATCCGCAAAAAAAGGATGATGTTCCGTATGGCATCTGTTTTTTTTCCAGATCCACTGTAATGATGCCTATCCTTGTCCACAAAACGGACAAAAATAGGAATGGACATACAGATGCGGACAGCACACAGTGTTCATTTAAGTAAATGGGTCCGCATATGAGCCGCAAAATATGCAGATCGGAGGCTGCAAAAACAACTGTCATGTGAATGTAGCCTTACCCTGTATGTTCTGTAGTGATATACGTAATGTTAGGAGGGAAAAGGTAAGGGTGAGAATTTGCATATGGAAGGGGGTTCAATTTTTGACTTGGCCGGCAGAAAAGCTAGGTGCACCAGCGCTGAGGGAAGGAAAGGGGGGCCCAAGCTGAACTCTTGCACCAGGGCCCATGAGCCTTTAGCTACACCCCTGCCCCCAATAGAGCTCCGGTCCGTGATTGCAACAATAAAAAAAAAAAACACTAATACTTACCTGGCAGCGATGCGATGCAGGCCTCTTCCGGCCTGTGTCCCGCGCTGTACGGGTCGTCATCGCGCCGCCTGAGCCGGCCTCTGATAGGCTGCAGGCCTAGTGACTGCAGCCTATCAGAAGAACGGGCAGGGGAGACGCCTCTCCCCCCTCTGCCCCGCAGTACAGTTCTGAGGACGGCGATACAGATGACTATGGAGATGAGCGCTTCCACAATGGAAGCGCTCATCTCCCTCTGCCCCGCCGCCGCCCTCCAACTGTGCGCAGGGCCGTGCCGCACCAATTGGCGGTGCGGCCCTGCAAGTGGCAAGGGGGGCCCTCGGGGCAACTACGACCGCTGCGACCCCTATAGCTACGCCACTGCATATACTGTATATGTGCCTCCTATGGAACTATAAAGACATTGATAGAGATAACATGATTGCTTCTTGCCTATAATTGAATTGCAGTGGTGACACCAGCTGTGTGTCCTGAATCAATAGTCATCTGTAATTAAGACATGCAAAGAACTTCATAAGATTGGGGACACTTGTTTTTAGATTAGCCGGCTAACATCTGATTAAATGTATATACTCGATTAAGTAGAATGTTGCAGTGTAATATTATTGCTAGTTGGAATAAGTAGATCAGAAATATATTTCCACATTTATAAAAATAGACAGGTAAGTGGAATTGTTTCATAAGATATTGCAAACATCTATGGCCGGTTTAGCAATATGAGCTCAATGGGCTGCTTGAAAACCATGGCACACAGTTTCTAGTCACCTATGGACAGCATACAAAGAGTGATTTATTTAACAGACTGTGAAATCTAGTAAAACTTTCAATCCACTTTGCTCAATCAATTATGACATGGACCATAGACCATAACATGTACATTTTGATATGACTTTCCCTGCATTATGTAACATAAAGGAAATTCAGAGTTAAGCCAGCACAGTGCCTTGTAGGACTAACTCAGGTGAATGTTGTGATGCCTTTTACTTAGTGATCAATTGCTTCATTGTGAAGAAAAAGTAATTTTTTTAATTAACGGGGTTCTCCGGGAATTAAAAATAAAATTACTAAAAATACTTAAATATTACTATTATAAATATATTCCCAAATACCTTTCATATATATGAAAATAATGGCTTGTTTTGTCCGGGGAGAAATCATCAGAAATAAAATGGCTGCCATCCTTTCAGTACACACAGAACCTGTCCTAATCACAAAGGAGGACAAGTTGCTTCACAACACTGAGTTAAAGAGCTGCCTCATCCTCCACTCTGGTCTTCTTGTCAGGGAGTGTGACACTGAATCAGAGGCGTAGCTAGAGGTTCAGCACAGGGGGGGGGCGAAACATACTTGAGTGGGCCCCCCACTTAGTGGCATTCCAAACGCACGTTTCTAACTTCACAGGCACATACTACTAGTTGTGGTTATAATATTGTAATAGAAAGATGACTGTATAAACTGCTAGATCATCTATGCTGTTAAGTACAGTACAATAGACTTTCTACATACCCTAGTCTAAATACTCTACCACATAATGCAGTAAAATATAGGAGTAATAGGAGTAAAAAACAAGGGGACTCCTATGTTAAAGGAAACCTGTCCCCAGTTTTTACATCACTAAACAAACAGTCCCCTGCCCCCATCAGACCTCAGATCAGCTTAATGTGCCCCCATCAGACCTCAGATCAGCGTATTGTGCCTACATCAGACCTCAGATCAGCGTATTGTGCCCCATCAGACCTCAGATCAGAGTATTGTGCCCCTATCAGACCTCAGATCAGCGTATTGTGCGCCATCAGACCTCAGATCAGAAGAATGTGCCCCCATCAGACCTCACATCAGCCTACTGTGCCCCTATCACTCAGATCAGCGTATTGTGCCCCCATCAGACCTCAGATCAGCGTATTGTGCCCCATCAGACCTCAGATCAGCATATTGTGCCCCTATCAGACCTCAGATCAGCAGAATATGCCCCCATCAGACCTCAGATCAGCAGAATGTGCCCCCATCAAACCTCAGATCAGCGTATTGTGCCCCCATCAGACCTCAGATCAGCGTATTGTGCCCCCATCAGACCTCAGATAAGCGTATTGTGCCCCATCAGACCTCAGCTCAGCGTATTGTGCCTCCATCAGACCTCAGATCAGCGTATTGTGCCTCCATCAGACCTCAGATCAGCGCATTGTGCCCCATCAGACCTCAGATCAGCGTATTGTGCCCCCATCAGACCTCACATCAGCGTATTGTGCCCCCCATCAGACCTCAGATCAGCCCACCCAGCCACATAAGATTAAAATAAAAAAAACCTTTCTTACCTGTCCTGCGCTGCGGCTGCCCTCTGGTCCGGCGCTCCACTGTCTTCCCTGGCCGGTGCGCACTATGACCTGACGCTGCGCTCACTTGTATTCGCCTGATAGTTTTAAGGTCATCCTTGCTGGGCCCCCCCTGGGCCTAGAGCCGTCGCCCCCCAGCCCCCCGGTAGCTACGCCTCTGCACTGAATATATCTGATAAGATCTTCCGCTGAATATCTGTAGGAATGGAGTCCATGAGGAGACACGAAGTACAGAGAGGAGGTGGGGGTAATGAGCAGCAGCACTTATATGCAGTCTCCATTACCACAACCCCGCATTACCACAGTCTATCCTTTCCGTTCTCTCGGTACTTCATGTCTCCTCATGGACTCCATTCCTACAGAGATTCAGCTGAAGATCTTATCAGCTGTATTAAGGATCATAATCCCTGACAAGTAGAGCAGAGAGGAGGATGAGGCAGCACTTTACCTCAGTGTTGTGAAGTAACTTGTCCTCCTCTATGATTAGGACAGGTTTTGTGTGTACTAATAGGACAGTGGTCATTTTATTTCTCCTAATGATTGATCCCCAAACAAAACAAACCATTTTAGCTAATGAAAGGTATTTTGGAATATATTTATAATAAAGTAATATTTAAGTATTTTCATTTTCTTAATTCCTGGAGAATCCTTTTAAATAAGGGCTGTCCAAAGCCACTGTGTGCACCCTCGCTCCTCCTGCTTCCTCTGCCAGCTCCTCCCTCTCCTTCTTCATGGACAAGGCCAGATTCCTGACCTAATCAATCACAAAAAAGAGGGAGGGGTTGGAAGAGAAAGGCAGGGGACAAAGGATGCACAAAGTGGTTTAGGCCCGCCCTTCATGAACTGAACTGCTCATTTTCACATGGATTATAGTTTTTCTCCAGAATGAAGCAAGGGATCTCAAAAGGAAATACATCATTACGTCAGCTGAGCTAGCCCTACAATGCACTGTGCCTGGGTTAACAGTGAATTTCCTTCTGACAGATTCTCTTTGAAAAAAAATGACTGATAGCATTAATAAGTATAACGAAGCATAGTTAACCAACCTAAGAGTACGAAATGCACAGTGTGGATGTGCTCATCTCTGCATCTAGTACTAGATGGTATAATCAGGTTAAGGGTAGACTGGCAACTTAAAATGGCCCTGGAAAAAAACTAAAAGTGGCCCAACCAAATTGACAGAAGGTGGGGCAGGTCAAGTAGGGCAGGGCTAACACAAGTAGATGAAGGTCAGCCATACCATCTGCAGTGGAGGCCACAGGCCCCTTCCAGCCTGAGGCCATGGATACCAGCATCCCTGTGTCATCTGTACACAGCCTCACGGGCTTTGAGGATGAAGCCATAAGCTCCACAGTATTCAACTGTTCACAATCCTGATAATGGTGATACAGTTGAATTGAGGAGGACACCTGTGGTACCTGTCCAGGCAGGGGCGTAGCAATAGGGGAAGCAGGGGAAGCAGCTGCTTTGGGGCCCAGACCCACAAGGGGCCCCCTCAGGAGGGAGACTAAAAGATTTTATTGTCAGGCCCCCCTCAACAGTATTATACAATGACATTATATACAGTGACACTATAGAAAGCGGATGGAGCGGCTGTCAGGCCTTGTCTGGGAGAGCTCAATCTTGACTAGCCACAAGAGTGAGGGTTGCATGTGAGTTCGGGGTTGCGAGGAAGTTTCTGGGGGGGCCCCATTCAAAAATTTGCTGTGGGGCCCAGTTAGTTGTAGTTACGCCACTGTGTCCAGGGTAATAAGTACCTGATGCTTTCATTATTAATTAACTCTTGGAGTATCAGATTGTTACGTACCTGAGGAGGGATGACCAGGATATTTCGCTGCAAGGTCTATGGCCAGTACACCCCTGAATCAGGTTCATAATACATTTGCCAAAAAGGAAAGGATGCAGATGGCACATTTCCTTGTCAGGAGCTTTCTAGTAAGCAAGGATGCATACACCTCTTGTGAAGGCCGCTGCCTAGCATTTGAATGGCACTGAGCTGTGCCAAGGCCATTTGACCAATTTATGTGATGTCACTAGCCTAGGAAAAGGCAGTGGGTGTCTCTTCAAACAGCTGATCGATGAGGGTGCTGGGATTTGGAACCCCACAGATCAGATATTAATGACCTATCCTGACGATAGATCATCAGTATTAAACACTCAGATAACCCCTTTAAGATCACACATTATTCAACACAAACCATGGTTATAATCTGCCTTTGAGAGCATATATAGAACTATATGATGCAGAGTCACCTTAATATTTGTAAAGATGATTATGGAATAATGTATCTATTAGTAGCTATATCTATATAAACTTGCAGTTCTTTTATTTCCTTAGTTGCTTTTTTTAACTTTGACATCAATGGGGAAAATACGATTCAATTGTCAATGATAAAGGGGTTCTGTGGAATTAAGAAAATGAAAATACTTAAATATTACTTTATGATAAATATATTCCCAAATACCTTTCATTAATTATAATGGCTCATTTTGTCTGGGGAGCAATCATTAGGAGAAATAAAATGGCCACTGTCCTATTAGTACACACAAAACCTGTCCTAATCACACAGCAGGACAAGTTACTTCACAACACTGAGCTAAAGATCTGCCTCATCCTCCTCTCTGCTTGTCAGGGATTATGATCCTGAATACAGCTGATAAGATCTTCAGCTGAATCTCTGTAGGAATAGAGTTCATTAGGAGACTTGAAGTACAGAGAGGACAGACAGGACAGACTGTGGTAATGGAGACTGCATACAAGTGCTGCTGCTCAATATCCACATCCTCACCCCTTCTCTCTGTACTTCATGTCTCCTCATGATCTCCATTCCTATAGAGATTCAGTTGAAGATCATATTAAACTGTATTCAGGACCATAATCCCTGACAAGCAGAGCAGAGAGGAGGATGAGGCAGCTCTTTACCTCAGTGTTGTGAAGTAACTTGTCCTGCTGTGTGATTAGGACAGGTTTTGTGTGTAATAAGCGGTCATTTTATTTCTCCTATTGATTGCTCCCCAGACACAAATGAGCCATTATTTCATGGATATATGGTATAATAAAATAATATTGAAGTATTCTCATTTTCTTAATTCCTGGAGAACCCCTATAAGGTATGCTGCAACATACAGCACATCCAAAAATCAACACTATGTACCCTTAATTGTCCATGGGATATTTTACATTTTCAACTATATAACTTCTGGGTACTGCCACTAAAAATAAATGTATTCACACCACTTTAAGATGCAAACAGGGAGCAAGCCCTGTATTACTCTGCTTTACCAGTATGGTAAATTATATTTTCAATGAATAATCTTCAGACCTTGTGCGGATTATTGCATTTCTTGTATGATTTTTTTATATATATTTTTATTATGTTTTGGATTGGCTCCTGAATTTAGCTATAAAATGTGCATACAACATATGCTCCGATTCTGCACTTTGTGTGGCTAATAACACATTTGTAATGCATTGGTCCAGTTCCCGCTACATTTTCTACTGTAAAAATAAGCATATATAGAAGCATATTGCATCCAGTAGAAGCAGATGTGTTTTAGGATGAGCCAACATTTAACAAGTATGTTAGTTTATTCACTTTATTAATGAACCAGTTATTTTGTGTAATTAAAGTGGGTGTCCTAGATTAGAGAAATATGGCTGCTTTCTTCAAAAATCAGTGCTATACCTGTCCATGGGTTGTGTCTGAGAATACAGCTCAGCTTCATTAAAGGGGATAGAGATAAGCTGGAATACTACATGCAACCTGTTGATGGGTATGGCATTGTGGTAGAAAGCAGCCATGCTTTTCTACTCTTGAACAACCCCTTTAAAACAGAACCTTCACAGAACCCTCAT